>JARHVA010001868.1:1642500-1987500 GCA_037957365.1 Torreya grandis
TATCATTTCACCAAAGATAAATTTTATCTCAGAAATTAGGAATTCTGCCATAGAAATTATGAAAACCCCACGCTTATATAAACATTTGGGCAAAATACCAACATTGATTTTGGAACCATCAGGGATAAAAATACGTTCCAACATGCAAATATATAAATCCAAAATTTATTCAACCATAGCATCACAAAATTTTTCCTAGAAATCAATTTGTCAAATACCTAGTTTGAAATTTTTGTTAAACCCCAAATATTTTGTTGTCTCAAGATGAAATCTCTAGCATTATTTTTTTATCTCAAAAAACCACAAATTTTGCCAAAAAAAGTTATGAAACCCCATAAATATTAATACAAATATTTTGAGCAAAATACCCACCATTAAGTAAGACATTATCAGCGTACAATATTTTAATGAACTTAGGGCCATTAATCCATGTCATAATAAAAAATGAATCTCTCAAATACCCAAATCAAGATTTGGAAAGCCTCAACAAAATCCACTGTCACAGGTTAAAAATCCCAATGTTATCTCAAAAATAGACTTCAAAGATGGAAATTGAAACAAATGAACTAAACCCAACAAAATCCTAACTATATCCTATCCATAAACTAATAATAATATGGAAAAATAAACACTTTTACCAAATCCAAACCATATTTTATTTCATGATGGGTTTCTTGAAACATAAAGAAAAATTGACCATCTGAGTGAATTGCTGTTAAAAACTCATATTTTAACATTAAAAATGCATCTCGTAGATCTAAACAAACCCCCATAGAAGCATATCATGCCAATGTTGTAAAGCCACCTCAACAAATTCAGGAAGGTGTAGTTCTTAGCTTCATTACCATTACAGTAAAACCCTGAAGGTGACCTTCAAAAACTAAAATGAGGAAGGAGATATTTTTTTGTGTTTAACTTCCAAAAGATAGAGATAATTCTAGAATTAAATCATTAAAAAAAATACATGTATTCTCATGTCGCCAAAATAGCTCAGCCAAGTTTAGCAGATATTCAAATTTAGCCAAGCCATAATCGAAACTTTCTTAACTTGTTGCTCAACTTTAGAAGTACCAGATAGAGGAGAAAAATGAAAATCACCAATTTCCAAAAGCTCATTAACAACTCATTAAATATTGTTGTCCTTATCATAACGTGTTTCCTTTTTTTATGTTATTCCTTCAACATAAATGTCTAGGTGTCCCTTTACCATGACGTGTTTCACATTTTTTTCATGTCATTCCATTTTGGTATGATACTTAGATGTTATCTTGATCATATAATAAATGAATAAGTGTGGGGGGGGGAACTATTACATTATTTTCATTCACCCATTATGCCAAGTTACCTTTACCAAGGAAAGACACCATTTATATATTTTTTTACACTTAGAATGGGTGGGCGTAGGATTTAGAATTGATTATGATTAATGCTTTGCTTTTGTAAACAAAAAACCCCATTACTCAAGCAATGCCACACATTTTGGATGTTTACCATATAGGCTATGAATAATATTTCAAAACTTATATTATGTAGAACTTGAATGCTTAATGCTTTCCACTATTTTGTTGAGGCATTATCTCATTGGCAAATAGAATCGGATCCAGAGATTATATAAAATTAAGCTATTATAATCATGCTATATCAACTAAAAAATGGTACCACTACCTTGTGTAAATAATTTGTGATAGATGCTCATTTTTGAAAACTGAGGAGAATATGATGTTTGCTAAGCTTAGGGTAGAATATCAAATAACAAGATACCAGCCTGATTTGCCCTGCTATTGAATATGCCAAATAGAGACAACTATGACAATGGTCCTATTATTAAAGTGGATAGCCAAAATCCCCTGAACAACTTATGCGGAATGAAAAAGTAATGAAAACAAAAAATAGTTCAATAGCCATATTTAATCTAATCACACAAAATGAAATTCTATAATAAGACTTGAATATATGAGTCATTCACCCCCACCAGGTATTTTAACAAGACGTAATTTTCAAGGTTCAAAAAAGTTTTAAAATAGGGTGCAAAATTTTTAGTTAGCACAATGTAAGTGTCCTATAAAAAATACTTGCTAGAAAAGGTGTGACCACCTAGATGTTTTTGGGTTTGTCTTTTATTGGGAATAGTTTTCACATTAGGTGAAATTAGGTTTTTATGAGAAGGTAAAAAGTAAATAGTAAATTAGTATTACCAATAGGTAAATAAGTAATAGGTTATTAAATTAGAATATTGTTATATATAATAATATTACGTTAGAATATATATTGAGATATATTGTTATTTGTTATAACAATATATCATGTGCTTAGTTATAAGATTTGTGTGAGATATTTTGGGAGAGATTATTGAGGAGAGGTTATAGGATGTTATTCCTATAAATATGTACTATGTCCCAAATGATTAATTAATAGTGTGAAATATATTATTGTGTGATTTAAATTTATCTCTATGTATGCTCAACTTTGTGCATGTCTTAATTTTTTGGGTTTGGCTCTTTGAATCCACAATAGTGGTATCAGAGTAGTATAATGAGATCCTAAATATTGTATGGAGTAGATAAATTGATCAATGTGGTTTTTATAACCAATGAGAGTCTTGTGAGTAATGTTCATTAAAATATGGAATAACGATGTGTCTAGTTTAGCTTTGTGACACATAATCAATAAGGAGAAGCATCTCAGGGACTGCTTGAAATTGCTTCAACATGTCTTATATTCTATTCATGGGTTCTCACATGTCATACCATGGCTAGATCAAGCATCATGGTTGAATTTCTTATTCACTACATTGAGTTTTAGGATCATCATCATTAAATTCATCTATAGATTGGATAGTCTCTAACTTCTTGGACTGATTATTACAGTTTGGCTTCATTAGGTTGATGATCTTTGATCAGAATGTATTCATGTATTTCCTATCCATTAATTTTTATTCTAATTGCCCCATGATCTACGTAAAAGTTATGCTCATCTTGTGTCCAAGTCTTGGCTCTTTATTATGCATCAAGCACATGCATTGCAGGCCCCCATACAATGCCATTTGTCAAAGCCTTGATGCCAATATCTATCATAATAAAACATTGTGAGTCATATTTATTTTGTTATAGTTTAATTATAGTGAGTTCTAGTCTTAGTTTAATATTTAGGCTTTTATGAATCAAAAGATATTAAAGAATATCAAAAGGGTCATATTTTATGAAATGAGTTTATTAGAAAGTCTTTTTGTTATAATCCTTAGTCTAGGTTGTGTTGTTTTATAGTCTGTATAAATTTAATTTATGTCTTTAAAAGTTTGGTGTGTCTATCAAGAAGGTTTCAAAATTAGTTTTATAAGATTTAGGTCCATTATAAACTTTATAGACATATAGGTATTTAAGTGTTTAGAGTCAAAGTGTCATTTGTCAAAAAGAATCCATTTGTGTCATTTAAAATTCAAAAATGTTAGAGTTTCTTGTCGAGTCCTATTTAGGTGATTACTAGGAATTTTTTTCATATTATTTGTATGGACGTATTATCAGTGTAAGTTGATGTCCTTAAATTTTCCAAAAATTGTAAGCAAGGCATATTGGTTAAAATGACTAAAATAAAATACATAAAGAAGAAAAAGGCAAAGCGAAATGAAGAAACCTATAAGATCTACATATTTACGGTGCTGAAATAGGTGCACCTAGATCTTGATATTTATAGCAAAGGTATGCATTTAATAAAATCTTTTATTAATGATATCTTGATAAATTGGATTAAGAGGCATCCAAGCTTTCTCGTCACAATAAAAAATTAGTTATTACATCCAAAGAAATCTAGATAGCTGTACGTCATGTATTACCATGAGAACTTGCTAAACATGCCATTTCTAAAGGCACCAAGACTGTCACTAGTTTCACTAGCTCTTGAGTAAACAACAAAGATACTAGAGGCTAGAGGATACATGGAAGAAGGAGGTATTTCAATGACCTCTCATCAGTTGTTAATGATGGGACTGCACCAATGTTTTGGTGATGTATGTGGTGTGTTATTTTCAATTATTTTTAGTATGGTGTGTTTTATATATATATTTTTTTGTTACAAATAAGAATTGAAGTATGTACCTATTCACGTATGAATAATATCTCATGTAACCCTTTTGTATTTACATTGGATAATGTTGATCTAAAAAAATATTGTAGTAATCATGATGAAAGGTTAGTGATAATCCTGGTAAAACCATGTTGTAAGGTTAGTGGTGAACTAAGAAAACCATTCTGTAAGGTTAGTGGTGAACCTGAGAAAACCATTTTGTAAGATTAATGGTGAACCTAAGAAAATTAGTTTGTCAGACTATTGGTGAACCTGTAAAAACCATTTTAGAAAGTTATTGGTTGACCTAAAAAATCAATTATAGATGAGTGTGAAGAAAGAGATGTGCGATGACACATGTATGTGGAGAAGATCATGAGCACACAGAGGTGGAACATGCTACAATCAAAAATAAAGATATATTGTACCATGTAAAAACTATGGGGGGGGGAATGTTGGGAATAATTTTCACATTAGGTGAAATTACGTATTTATGAGAAGGTAAAAAGTAAATAGTAAATTAGTATTACCGATAGGTAAATAAGTAATAGGTTAGTAAATCAAAATATTTTTATATATAAAAATATTACGTTAGAATATATATTGAGATATATTGTTATTTGTTATAAAAATATATTATGTGCTTCATTATAAGGTTTGTGTGAGATATTTTGGGAAAGATTATTGGGGAGAGGTTATAGGATGTTATTCCTATAAATATGTAATATGTCCCAAATGATTAATTAATAGTGTGAAATATATTATTGTGTAATGTAAATTTATCTCTGTGTATACTTGACTCTGTGCATGTCTTAATTTTTTAAGTTTAGTTGTTTGAATCCACATCTTTGCTTTCACTCTGGTGCATTTAGATCTAGGTCATGGACTATTACTCCTCATGAATTTGTAAAACCCTAGTTATTCATCTTCATTATAACCTAGGGGGAAATGGGTTGGTGGACACATGGTGTCAAGATTACCCTAAAGACTATTCTATTAGTGAGTGCTCCCTACATATCCAATACTCCTAAGATGGCCTTAGACTAATATAGTTATCCTCTATGTGTTCTCTTATGTGTGAACCACGTAATATGTGTAAATTAAGCACAATAATGACTTGACTTGTAATTTGAAAAATCAAGTGCTTGGGCTACTCCTTTAGTAATTCAAACTTGTAGTTGTGATGTACCTATAAATGGTATGGAAATAGGGAAGATTTATTCAATTGAATGCTCTTTGATAAGAATACTTGGTATTATTCCCATATTGCTAGGTGAAGAATGAATGAGGGTTGATCTTGTATTTATATCAATCCCTTTAGATAAGAAACTCACATTAAAACACTTAAGATGAACATTATGATACATTTAATTTTCAAAATAGATGACTTTAGTGCCCTATAAAATTGCAATGAGTCATGACACTAATGTCAACGTTAGTTTCAATCCCTAATGTTTGTGTACATAGAGTACGAAAGTAAGTACATGTTCAAAACTTGTAGATATGAAAGATAATTACATTTTAAGAATTCTAAGCAAGATAGAAGGCATGGGTCATCAACATAAGACTAGTTAGACTGAGAGATATAGGCTAAGGGGCAAAAGATAAAGTATATGCAATACTTGTAAAAGTAAGAAAGGCCTAGAACTAAGAAGAACAACCAAGGTCTAAGTTTTCTAAGTGTATAAGACTAATGTGCTATATAATCCATAAATATCATCTACATTTCCCCCCCTTTTGATTTAATAATGAACTTTACAATTTAAAGGAAAGGAGTATGTATTTGGGCATGTACAACACACCTTGTTCTTTTATGTGCCCAACTTGAGTGTTTTACTGGTGACTGACTTGTAACCAGAATCATGTTATAGTATATAATCAATACATATAATTTGGAATTGAAAGTACTTGAAATTGATTGAAATTTAAATCTCAAGGTTTAGGAGTACACCTATGTGTTAATATAACCACCTTGCCTATTGCAAGTTGATTTGCAAAATATGTATCATTGTAAGGATTTGAAACTGAGATGATTAGGACAAATATATATATATATATATAAATCTTGAAAGTTCATATATCCAAAGAGATAGACAAATAAATAGAGAGAGATATTGGAAGGCACATGCCCCCAAACTTAGAGCAAAAGTGAGTTACCACCTGGTAGTTGAGATTAGTTTAACCATGAAACCTAATGATATTTATAACCTAGTGAGTGTGATTAAATTGAGTCATCCACACTGTCAAACTCATGAGTCAAGAATGAATGATTTGATCACCTCAACCATACCAAAAGGTGAATTAAATACTATAGTAGATTGGCTCCATATAATTCATTAAGGTCTAACTGGTGGGTGGTGATAGTCCCTAAAAATGTCTTGAAATTTGAAACTGATTTGGATTTTGTAATATTAGGCATAAATTGCATAACATATGCACCTTAGATATGTATCATGTTGAAACTATGTATAAAAATGGTACTAATGTATAGAATTATACCGTAAATATGAATCTAAATCATATAATTGTTTGATTTGGCCAATTTGGAAAACTATGTAAGTGTAGAGAACATGCTTCCAAATCATGCCCCCACCATATATGGATAAATCTAAGAACTAATATAAGTACCAATGTGAAGAACATGTTTCCAAAATATACCTCAAATTTAATACGAAGATGATGAATACTAAATAGGTGTGGAGAACATGCTTCCAAAGCATGCCCCACTAATTATGAAAATTGTGAATGCGTGGAATTCATGCCCATATGACATGCCTCCACTAAATCTGAAAATTAATATAAGTACCATATATTGAATGAGTGTGGATAACATGCTTCCAAAACATGCCCCCACTGAATCTAAAAATTGTGCCAAGTGTGAAAAATATGCCTCTATTACATTCCCACAACAATATGCCCTTATTTGAGGTGAAGGAAAGATAAGAACTAGTAGTTACCTCACTTCAAAAGGATAAGATAACTGTGTAATCTATGAATGTAACCATTAAAATATATAAATAAATATATAGGTAGATATAACATTGAAATTCATAGAACCAATGTGATCACATGAAGGCCTAAGATGCATGATAAGGATCATGGCAACCTTTAGATAGTAACAGTACAATCTCAACAAGGAAATAAGCACACACAAAAGAGCACTCAAAAGTGAGTCAAAATGTAATGGTCTAAGGAGATTGAAAACAAAGGGCATGTTCAAATGCCACTCAATATAAGGGGCATGACTTGGTTAAATGTCCAAAAAAGTAAGGATGACATATTCAAATGTCCATACAATAAATAATGACATGCAAATGTCAAAGTAAACATACATAATCATGGGGGCTACAATTAAAAGAGCATATTCAAATGATCAAACAAGGAAAGAAATAAAAAGGCAAAGCAATCAAGGAAATGCATAAAATAAAACATAAGAAACCAACATAAACTTGTCATAGTAGCCCATAGATCGAATGTGTTATAAAAAAATGTCAAGTGTATAACATATCAAGTACCTTGTGTAAGATATAATCATGAATAATAGGAATGTGTAAGTACATATGTAAGCTCAAACATGATAATTAAATGTGATTATTGAACCATATAACTTGTGTGGATCAAGATCAAATAAGTGGATGCCCCTAATTTCTACATGACATGAGTAGAGGGAAGACCCAACATCTAAAATAGGAATAAATAATGTATTTATGTATACCTTTATCATATTCATGTAGATTTGTGACACACATGTGTATGTAGGAGTAATTGAGTATGTCATCCATCAACATGGAACTAACACATATATGCCAAAGAGCTAATAAAACATGTAGTGCCAAAAAAGTTTTTGGATTTTTGAATGTTTTTTATTTTTTTGGTATTTTTAGAATAATTCTTATGTAATATATTTACGCAAGTACATAATGTTCATTGGGATTTTTAAAGGCTTTCCTTTAAATATATCAAGGTGGTATACACCTTTTCCTAGTTTTTATATAATTATAAATGGTCCCAACCAATTTGGTTTGAACTTTCCCTTTTTGTCTTTTTATGCATTGATATTCTTTTAATTTTATTTTAGTACCAAGTTAACTAGATCAAAGTCATATGGTCGAACCTTTTTTACATATACTCATTCTACATGATCAAGATAAAAATGTAAGTGTTTATCACCCTATGTGAGTTTGGCACTCAACTACTCTAACTGATGCAATATCTTTTCACAGTGTTCATTATCTTTGATGATGTCTTTAAGATAAACACACAAAGAAGGTATCTCAAGTTCAATTGATAAGATCACCTCTATACCATAGATGAAAGAGTAAGTTGTGGCTTGAGTAGGTGTGTTTACACTATTTTGGTATGCTCATACAACATATACCATCTGTTTGTGCCAATTAGTGTGGTATCATTCAAGTATTTTGACAATTATTTTATTGATGGTATCTACCTTGTCATTACCCTGTGGGTAATAAGGTGTCAAAAAGGTAATATTAATATTGTATTTACTATAAAATCAATTGACCATCTTATTTTTAACTTATTTTCCATTATTATAAATAATAGCGAAAAGTATGCCAAAACAAGAAATAATATTGGTTAATAGAAACTTGCATATGTCATCCCTTATGGTAAACTCAAGTGGAATTACTTCTACCCATTTTGTAAAATATTATGTAGCTATAATGATAAATATGTGTCCACCAATAGATACTAGATTTAACTTTCCTATTAAGTTAAAAAACCCATAAGGAAAAATGCCACGGTGAAACAATCGACTATAACTCATGCGATAACAAATGATTTAAATTACTATATTTTTGGCATTGTAAACATAGTTTTGCATGTTTGATACATTTTTGTTCCATTTTAGGCTAACAATAACCTTGGTGTAATAGTCTTTGAGACATGGCACATCCACTAAAATACCTGCCACACTCATTGTCATGTATTTCTAAGAGTGTAGTGCGAGCCTCATCTTTATTTAAGCAACATAGCAATTGTCCATCAAAACTCATTTGAACAAATCATTACCAATAATCACATAATGAAATGATTCACATTGTAATTTTCAGTTATCATCTCATGAAAAAGGGTCTGATATATAGGCTTGATGAAGAAGATTATAAATATCATTGTATCATTATGTGTTTATATCACTATGAGTAACAATAAAAATGGCCAAGGAATTCATTTTATTATAATAAATAGAAGGATTTCATAGCTATCACATTGTAAGGTTTATAAGATCATCACCAAAAGTCATCAAGGATGTCATGCTTGCCATAGAATCTGCATGGAAATTATCTTTACATGGAATCCTATCAATAGAAAATGTGTCAAATGTCTTTATGAGTTTATCTACCATTAATTTATATGGCAAAATATTATCTTATTTGGTTTGGTAATTATTAGTAACTTGATTAACAACCAATTAAGAATCGCCAAAAACTTGGATGTCTCTTATTTCAGCTTATATGCTATGGATAATCTAATGATCAAGGCCTCATATTTGGCTATATTTTTGGTGCAATAAAAAGCTTATTTTTAAGAGAAAGGCATGTATTCACCCTTAGGGGTACAAAATACCATAACAACACCTACCCCTATTTTACATTTTGATTCATCAAAGAACATTATCGATGGATTGGAAGATATTTTTTCCCTAGAAAAAATTCATAATTTATTATATTATAACAAATTATAATCCATAAATGCGTAAAAATGCATAGCAACAAGTTCCATAAGGGGAAAGACCAGAAAGAAATAGTAAAATAGAGGATATGACACCAAGTAAAAAATAAGAAGATTCCATTAAGGGAATCCACAAATACCAACAAAGCCCTATAAAAAAGTAGCACAAAGAGAAAAACTACCTAAAATACCATTTAAGGAAACTCAACACACATAGTCACTAATAAAAAGAGGGGAGATAAGACTCCGAAGAACTTCCATCCACCCTCTCCTCTATGTGCCATACTTCAATGTCTAAATGTAATCCTTCTTTAGAGAGCCCATCACTTCAAAATTTATTTCATGATAAACATGATGAAAAGAGATGTTGGGGAAGACAAATTTATTGAGTTGTACCTCCTCAAAAATGGGATGTAGGTTGAAGTTTTACAAAAAAAATATCCCATTCATCCAGTTAACAACAAGGGAATAACTAAAGATTTGAAGTTTTTAAAACTTCTTTTTTAGCTGACAACATTAAAATTAGTTTTAATTCCATAATATTAGAATTATTATTTGTGCCACTACCCAAACCATATTTGAGTCTAACGCAATGTACATTATAAAAAAATAAGGCACCACCAGTTCCACATAAGGATGGATTCCCTTGACATGCTCCATCAAAATAAGCCTAGGCACCATTTCTATCAATATTTTCCACTCTAACCTATCTTGGTGGTTTAGTCTTGCCCATTTGATCAAATTATTCAAGAATGGATAAACTTTGAATGACACATTGAATAGGAGGTATACATCTATTTTCAAAAATTTTGAGCATTTTGTGTAAGCCACACTCCCTAAGTTGTATATAAAGGCAAATATTTGTAATTTTTGAAACGTGTATTATCAATCCACATTTTCAAGCATTATTAAATAGAATTTATACTCCAAATCAACCTTATACCCAAATAATCTTCCATTTCCTTCAAAACTTGACCAGTAAAAGGACAAAAAAAATAAATGTGCAATGGTTTCCTCATAATATTGTTAAGCACGAAATATACTGAGAGGGTGGGGTGAATCAGTTTATTATAAATCTTTTACTTAATCTAATTTATTTTCTTTAACCACTTAATCACACATTCAAGATATGCAGTAAAATTGAAACAATAACATGCACCACATGTGTGTGTGTGTGTGTGTGTGTGTGAGAGAGAGAGAGAGAGAGAGAGAGAGAGAGAGAGAGAGAGAGAGAGAGAGAGAGAGAGAGAGAGAGAGAGAGAGAGAGAGAGAGCACATTTTTATGTGGAAACCTAAAGTGGGAAAAACCATGGAGAAAAATCTCAAGTATATGAATGAGCACCAACTCAAATTACAAAGTTCATAAGCACCAATTTGTAGGAGCACCAACCCATTTTTTGAGCACCAACACAACAACTTATTGTGAGCACCAACCCACAAGAGCACCAACCCCTTGTAAATATTTGTGATCACCAACCCATAGGATCACCAACCCCTCTTGTGTATAAAACACAACTATCTCTCAATGTTGCTTACTCAATAAATGATAGAACTCTACAATATCTCCTACTTTTCTCTCCTCTTTTATTATATAAAATAATTATAAAACCATGCACTCTCTTGCATATTAAAAATGGCTTCTCAAGCCTTTATTTATAGCTTTTCAAATGACCTTTGGCATTCACCCTTTGTGACCCTTAAATCCTCATGTAAAATGGTGCCAAACTTGCATGACCTTTCGTATCTTTGAATTTGAAAAGTCACATGATGACCCTTTATAAGCACAATGTGTCCTTTCCTCTTTTGTATTTATCTTGGTGACATTTCAAATTCCTTAAGGTGACTCTTCATGGAAAAATTCACCATACCCTCTTTTGTCTTCACTTGGTGACTCTTGGAATTCCTCAAGATGACTCTTCATGGGAAAATGCATCCCATTCCTCTTTTGTCTTTACCCCATGACTCTTTGACTTCTCCATGGGCCCTCTTTTGACTTTTAAGCAACCAAAAATATATTTTTTAATATTAAATAAATATTAACACACATTATCCAAGATATGAATATTATAAACACCATTAAATGCAATGGGGCCTTTATTACCAATGCTAGACCTTTGACATCAATGACAATATTTCCAACAAATATTTGGAAATAATACACTGTCCAGGTCCTTATTTACCTCTTTTTTGTAAGATATCTTAGGTGATAAATTTATTTTTAAGAGTATACCACATGAATAAATGAGATTTCAAATAGATTTAAACTTTAAAATGAGATTCCATAACCAAACGTGATCCTCAACCCCTATGCCCACAATTAAAGTCTGATAACTAGATTTTGGAGTATAATGCCCTCCCAAAAAATTTCTACTACAAATAAGTTCATCATCCTCATCCTTTATCATTACATGGATAGGATTTAAAATATTATTAAATCTCTCCCACGCTATGACATCTCTATCTTCTAAACCAATCATTGTTATCAATTTCCAAGATTGCTTCTATATAGTAGAGGATTCAGGATGAGAAACCTGCTTGAGGAAAAAAAACCTTTCCTATGGAGATTACAAACCAAAATTTTAGGAAACTTAAAATCATCACCACTACCCACCCATGAGTCAACTAGTCTTCACTCTCATCCTATTCCCTATCTGCCAACTAAGCCAAGATCCTATTACAGGGAAGCCTAAAACCATTACTTTCTAAATAATAAAAGTATTATGACAATTTTTATTTGGATTCCAAATCTTATCTTCCACCATATCAAGCTAGATATACTTTTGGTTCATGACTTGACACTAGAGGCTCTTACCACTAATCAGTATCCAAACATTTTTTGTAGCCAAAGCCTTATTGAACAAATGAATATTTTAAAAACCCCATCCTCCTTGGTCTTTTGGAATGGTAATTTGTTTCCATTTCATTCAGGCAATTCATTTATTCTCCTTAATCCCTATCCACAAGAATCTAAAACTTAGTTTCTTGATATTTTTTAGCACCCCTTTGGAACATAATCAAGTGACATCTAATAGACTACAGTGGCCTTAAGAATAAATTCAACAATAATGAGCCTACCTCCTTGTGAGAGCCATCAATTACATCACATATTAATATGTTTCTCCACCTTAAGAATGATAAAATTAAAATCCTTGATAACATACACATTTGGATTGAAAAATAAGGCCAAATATTTTAGCCCACCCTCAGGATCAATCCTTTGGAAAGGAAATAGCCATATTAGAAAACTGGTCTCTTTATCAACGATACCAAAAAAAGTAATAGTGGATTTATCAACATTCACCATATTAATAGTAGTAATGCAAAAAAGGTCTAATATATCTTTAAGTTTGAGGTAATCCCTTCTACTTCCATTGTAAAAAAAGATAATGTCATCAACAAATAAAATGTGTGAAAGGGAAATAAGACCCCCAATAACTATGCCTTTGACTTAACCAATTTTTTTAGCCTCTAGAAGATCTCTACTTAAACCTTCAATAAAAAGAATAAGAGGGGAGTTAGAGGACATCCTTGCCACAAAAATATACCCAGTCTAAAAAAGTAGAGGTATATCTAGTAATTGAGATAGAAAAAGAGACCAAAAAAACACAACTCATAATCCAATTCACTTTAAGAACATTGAATCCCAAATGGATTATCATCAATCTCAAATGCAACCATATTGATCTATCATAAGCTTTAAATATGTCAAAATTTATGACCATAAAAGAAAACTTCTTAATTTTAATGGCATGCATCCCTTCTTGAGCTACATCAGTAGCCTCATGTATCTACCTACCAGATAGGAATCCAAACTTCTCCTTAGAATTATTTTCTAAGAGTAGTCTCAAAACTCTATTAAGTAATGAATTTTGAGATGATTTCATAGATGCAATTACACAAATATATGGGTCTATATTGATAAAAAGATACCAGGTTATCAACCTTAGTAATAAAAGAAATAAAAGTAGAGTTGAAGGCCATGGATATTAAGCCATATGTTCTAGATTCGTTTACAACTGTTAGCAGATCTTCCTCAAGAATCTCATAAAATCCTAAATAAAACTTGATAGGCCACCCATCCAGATCAGGACTCTTGTCCTTCTAAAATCTATGCATGAATAACTGTAGTTCATCCCCAGCGACTTCATCTAACATTCTTTGATTGTCCTTATCATTTACAAGACTAGGAAATAAAGATGTCATCTTTACCACCATGGCAATAGAGATTTGAGTCTTCTATTTATAAATATTTTTGAAATAGTCCACCCAAAGATAAAAAATGCCTGAAAAGTTTGAGACAACTGATCTATCATTATTTAGCATATGATAAATAATATTGACATTCTTACAATGATTGGCAAATTTATGAAAAAAATTAGTGTTGTCATCTCCCTTAGATAACCAAATGGCCCTACTTTTGATCCTTCAAGTTGCTTCCTCATCTACCAAAACTTTACACTTCATCTAATCTATTCTCCTAACCTATATTTTATAATCCTCATCCAAGAAACTAGCTTGTTCACTTTTATACATATCATCTAGCTTAGCTTCAACATCCTTAAACATCTGATCATCCTTTATTATTTATGTTGATCCCAATCAAAAAATAAATGTTTAATCTACTAAAGATTCCTCAAAAAATGTAAAATAGTAGATTATATAGAATAATCCTCAAAATATGTCCAAGGCTCCTTAATCATTGACATATAGTCATCTTCTTCATGCTAACCTAGATTAAATTTTAAAGGATGTCATGTCCCCTTTTTAGTTGACATGTTTAGAGTTGATGGTTAGCCTATTATACGACCCTCGTAGGCTGATAGGATGGATAGAGGGTCATAATGGAGCTTGGCTTGGCTTCAATTTGCAGAATTTCTATAGTTGGTTTTCATTCGAGTTCTTTCAGACACGTTTGCCTGAGCTCTTATTATTTAGGGACTTCTGAAATGCAGCAGAGCACCCTTGTTTTAGTATGGTCATGTGCAGAATCACTCCCTAATTCACCAGCTTCAGTCGGTTTGAGGATCCGACATGTATTGAGGGAGATATTAATATTTGATTGATTTAATCAAATATTAATTATTTGGCCTATTTTTAATTAAGAAACCCTAATTATAATTTAAGAAACCCTAATTAGGGCAAGCATACCTTTTTGAGGGTATAAGGGTTTCTCATGGGAGGCCATTAGAATTATTCATTGATTATTGATTATTAATTTTGATATTGAAGAATTCTTTTGTGAAGACTGAGCCAAGGGTTCCAGGATTCCATTTGCATTGGAGAACATCCACTCTTCAGTGTGTGCAATTCAGAGGCTGTGAAATATCAGCTGATCTATTGCCAATTTGAGAGATAGCTTCATACAAAAGTTATCATAGAGGTTTACAGGTTTGGGAGATAACTTCACACAGAAGTTATCACAGGGATTTCAGGTATTTATTTCCTTATGTTTTGATTTAATAAATTGTCCAGATAGAGATCTTGAGATCAAGGACCAGAATACAAGCTGCAGCATATATCTTGCTTTTGTATGGAATCCATACCGATCCATACAATTCTATACCGTTCTGCCACGGGCCGGATAGCGCCGTAGGGGACACAGGAGCCGACATCGGCATCCCAGTGACCAACATCAGTTGCCTAAAGATCGACATTGGTAGAGCAGCCGACTGACAGAGACCGATGTCGACAGTATATCGATCGATGATGACGACTGTGTTGTTGACACATCGACCCGAGAGCCATTCTAGATTTGTAAAAGATCAGGGTTTGAGATGATATTTGTATTACTTTACATGCATGCCAGAGATACATTATTGTAATCATTTTGAAGAATAATAAGAGCACTGATTTGTGAGTTAAGAGAGTTACTGTGGTTTATTTATCTATTTGAATATATTTTGCAAAAATTGCAATTTGTTCTTATATCATATAAAAAATCAGAATATTTAGAAAAGCAATTTAGAGCTTTTGTTTTTCTATATTCCCTATTGGACAGGGGATATTACAGTGGTATCAGAGCTTTTGTTTTGCTATATTCCCTATTGGATAGGGGATATTACAGTGGTATCAGAGCTTTGTTAAAAAAAAGGAGACCCTAAGAAAGGGATATTACAGTGGTATCAGAGCCAAATTCCTACCATCCTGTTGGGTAGATCAGAGTTAAATTTTGCCACCCTGTTGGGTAGATTGGACATTGAATTAGTTAGTAAATCATGGGTATCTCTAGTACTCAAAAACAGTGGGATAAGGATATGAAGAAGCTGAAACAAAGTTTGAATATGTTGGTTGAAACTCATAAGAGAATGAATGAAATTCTTTCAGACCCTACATTCAAAGACAAATTAACACAGAGTATTGCATCCGTTGTTAAAGGGTCCACAACACAAAGCAGGAAGCAAGGAGATAACAGGAGTGCTACTATTAATCAAAGACCACAACGGACCCATTTCAGAACTGATAGGCCTACACATCCTACGGATGCTCTCATGGATGCAAATGATGAGTGGGACTTATTAGCTCCTCAAGTTTGGGAGAGGTTGTCTTTTGATTGCTTTGTTAATCTGAGGAGAGAGCACTACAGATCAGTTAGACAGGGCAACATCATGTCCCATGATTCTTATGAGATAGGAGATGGTGATGATGAGATAGTTTCAGCAGCAGTGTCTTCAGAGTTAGATGAGGATGAGTCTGATGCTTGCATTTAGAGTGGGGAGGTGTGCTCAGATGTTAGTACACTGAGTGTTGATGATCTCTCAGATATGGCAGAGATTGTAGAAGAGTCCCAAGATCTAATTATTGTAGATGACACCCAAGAGAACGCAGTGGACAATTTTGAGGACTTAGTTTCACTGATAGTTTCTTTCGATACGGAGGAGTTAGACAGTGATGCTATAATTTTTGATACTTCGTATGTTGATATGAGCTTTGGAGTTGATTCACAGAGTATGGATGGTAGTACTACCGAGGTCAGTGATTTTGAGTCTACTCTTTTGGACCGTGCATCAGAGGAGGATTGTAGGAGACAATCTAGCCAGCACCATCATGTGTCTAGTCAATTGAGAGTTAGTGAGTGAGACATTGCTACTGCTTGCAAGAATTTCAATGCTACTCGTCAGATGTTAGCAGTTTATGGATGGGGTTCCCCTACTAGCATTGAGTGGGGAGGTAGTTATTTGTCCTTGACAGAGATCCACTCTTTATGGGAGGCTATTCAGATTCTGAGATAGGATTATATGCAGTTGGTAGCCGACAAAGATTATCTTATGGAGTGGGGCAGCATAGCATATGATGCATTATTGGTTAAGGAAGATAAGGTGAGTGAGCTTACTCAATAGCTCGAGGTGAATTCTGAGATTCTTAAGAGTATGCCGTTGGCTTTTGAGGAGTCACAGTTTCATTTGGCTGAGGTTACCATGGAGTTAGAGTGACTTCAGTGTTTACTAGAGTTGGTACAATCACAGGTTGTGGTATTTGGGGACACGAGGGTGCCCATGGTCGAGATTGTTAGAGATAGTGGGGATGAGCATATATCTATCCTCGATGCTAGTATTGGTTCGTTTCTACTAAAGTTACATTCAATTGAGTTGGGTGCTACAGTGGAGCATGGTAGTCAGCTTGATATGGTGATAGGTGCTATGATTGATAGTTTGGTGGTGCATGACTTAGAGTAGGAGTTGATGAGATATGTTGATCACAGTAGAGGTATAGTGCGTGGATTCTCCATACTTGGCGTAGTTTCATTTGGGAGTTGTTGTAGAGTTAGAGTGTGCCTTCCACATAGCATGGTGGAATGTGTACCTGGTATTTGTGATTTTAGAGATTGGTTGAGTTGCATTCACCAGTTTGATTATGGATTCCTCTTTGTTCTATTTTAGAGGATATTGTAGGAGCTTGCATTGATTAATAGTAGTGCAAATCACAACTACATATGGGATCCAGGTGGATTGATTGGTTTGTTGTTCTGAGATTGCTTGGGGACAAGCAATTTCAGGAGGGGCAGATTGTCATGTCCCCTTTTTAGTTGACATGTTCAGAGTTGATGGTTAGCCTATTATACAACCCTCGTAGGCTGATAGGATGGATAGAGGGTCATAATGGAGCTTGGCTTGGCTTTGATTTACAGAATTTCTATAATTGGTTTTCATTTAGGGTATTTTAGACATGTTTGCCTGAGCTCCTATTATTTAGGGACTTCTGACATGCAGCGGAGCACCCTTGTTTTAGTATGGTCATGTGCAGAATCACTCCCTGATTCACTAGCTTTAGTCGGTTTGAGGATCCGACATGTATTGAGGGAGATATTAATATTTGATTGATTTCATCAAATATTAATTATTTGGCCTATTTTTAATTAAGAAACCCTAATTCTAATTTAATAAACCCTAATTAGGGCAAGCATACCTTTTTGAGGGTATAAGAGTTTCTCAAGGGAGGCCATTAGAATTATTCATTGATTATTGATTATTGATTTTGATATTGAAGAATTCTTCTGTGAAGACTGAGCCAAGGGTTCCAGGATTCCATTTGCATTGGAGAACATCCACTCTTCAGTGTGTGCAATTCAGAGGCTATGAAATATCAGCTGATCTATTGCCAATTTGAGAGATAGCTTCATACAGAAGTTATCACAAAGGTTTACAGGTTTGGGAGATAACTTCACACAGAAGTTATCACAGGGATTCCAGGTATTTATTTCCTTATGTTTTGATTTAATAAATTGTCCAGATAGAGACCTTGAGATCAAGGACCAGAATACAGGCCACAACATATTATCTTGCTTTTGTACGAAATTCATACCGATATGTACAATTTTATACCATTCTGCCATGGGCTGGACAGTGCCACAGGGGACACAGGAACCGACATCGGCATCCCAGTGACTGACATCGGCCACCTGAAGACCGACATTAGTAGAGCAGCTGACTGACAAAGATCAACGTCGGTAGTATATCGATCGACGACGGTGACTGTGTTGTTGACACAACAACCTGAGAGCCGTTCCAGATTTGCAAAAGATCAGGGTTTGAGACGATATTTGTATTACTTTACATGCATGCCAGAGATACATTATTGTAATCATTCTGAAAAATAATAAGAGCACTGATTTGTGAGTTAAGAGAGTTACTGTGGTTTATTTATCTATTTGAATATATTTTTTAAAAATTGCAATTTGTTCTTATATCATACGAAAAATTAAAATATTCAGAAAAGCAATTCAGAGCTTTTGTTTTTCTATATTCCCTATTGGATAGGGGATATTACAGTCGTATCAGAGCTTTTGTCTTGATATATTCCCTATTGGACAGGGGATATTACAATGGTATCAGAGCTTTGTTAAAAAAAAAAGGAGACCCTAAGAAAGGGATATTCCAAAGGACTTGACAATTTTTTCCCAAAAGTTATAATTTATAAGAAAACAAGCATATGGTCAGACTCACCACCTGAGCCAATCCACTATCTAACTATGATTGATTCCTCAATAAAATCATTACTAACTAGAAAATGATCAATTTATTTTGTTATTGTCCCATCACTAGTTCTCATGTTTCTCCAAGTAGGATTCAATTTCACCAGTTCAATATCATAAAAACCTAGTTCATCCAAATTCCTTACATACTCTAAAAGGTCATCAACATTTGCAGTTGTACCCCATATTGTAGCACTCCCTAAGGAAAAATTTAGATAACCTCCAACAATAAAAAAAAATTATCTAAGAATATTCTTGGAAAAAATATTATCCCAATAGGCCACCCATTTAACATACAACCCATAAATGTTTACGACAATGATCTCTTCTCCAATATCTTATTCATAGAAAAGAATAACTAAACTAGATTCAAAAGAAAAGAGATGTAGTACATTTAATTCTTATCCAAAAAACTTATCCATCTCATAAACACATTTATAACCATCTCCCATAATCTTTTGCAATAAGAAAATATCAATTTTGTGCCTTTCAACTCATCTACGGAGGGTTAATTTATTCGGACTGCCCAGTCCTCTGACATTTAATATCATAATAAATATTAATCACTAAGACCAGGGGTATAAGATATTATAATAACCCCATATAAATTACCTTGTTTTCCTAGCAAAAACTCTTTTTGATTTTTCTCCTAATCCCTAAACATATTAGACTTCCTTCCCCTGCTACCTCTACTAAGAATTGAAGGACTAAAAACTACATTCTATCCCAACCCACCTACAATATCATGATCTAGAGTATTGAACCTAGTAGGTCTAGGAATAATATCATACCTAAAGGATCCAACTTAACCTCATCCACCCTCCAATGAAGTACAAGGACTATGTATAATATTATTAACATTTACATTATTCAACATTGCATCAAAATACATATGTCTCTTACCTATAACCTCATAATAGGTAGGATAAATATCCACTTTAGCATACTTATCAACCATAGATATGTTGTAAAATTGTCAATTATTTCATGATGATGTCATGGAGGTGTTTTGGTGAGTGGATGAAGTGGTTTAATTGCCTAAGTGATAATGATAAAGTGTGTAACGTGTTTGTCCTAGTATGCTTGAAGTTGGCTTGGTTGATCTTCTATTTTGGCACGATTAGAGATGTTTAGGGATGAGTATGGTGTATTTATCATGTGAAATAGGTCACATAATGAGTTTTATATGCTTTGAGTGATTATGTGCATGAGTTAAATTCATTTGGTAGTCCATAGTTTTCATCTAGACATTTTGGGTCTAGTGGCAGAAAATTTGAATATGCATTTTGCTGACATCATTATTACTATGTGTGGATGTGTCAAAGGGAGTTGGTAATATGGTTGTAATAAAATTAGTACATAATTACTATGTGATAAGTCTCAAGTCATGTGATGAAGTGTAGTAAAATATATGTGGGTGCAAATTTGGGCTCCCAGCCAGTTTCACAATGTTTTCCCATACTTAGCCAAATTTGCATGAGGCAAGAAAAAACTAAGTAAGCATTTTTATGATGGAATATATCTCACATGTGGATGTTACAAGATAATTTTATCATATGGGTTTGTTCATTTTTATTCCTAGTTAATTTTTGTTAAATTTCAAATCATTTGATGAAGTGCATCAAAAGATATGCATGTGCAAAGTTGGCCTTCCAGATAATTCATGACATAGTTGGCTCTATGGTGGAAAAATATGAATGAGAAGATTAATGGAATTATATATTTCATGTGTTAAGGTTATAGAATAAATTTGATACATGATTTTATTAACCTATGTGAGGAGATCATATGGTCTAAATTTTAGATCAAGCGTCTAAACACAATAAAATTTATTAAGGTCCAAAGTTGGTCTTCCAAGCATATTGCAATGGTTCTTATACTTAGTCAATTTTATAAAATTTAAAGTTTAGGACCAAATAAAGATCCAATTGTGCATGGAAAATCATACAATATTGATATAATGATGCGATTAGAGTCAAAGTGGTCAAAGTGATAGTTGTTTAACATTGAGTAAAGGTAAAGGATCATGATCTAATGGTGAGTGGGTGTTCGTAAAGATTGATCAAATGGTACATGCTTCATGATAAAAAAATTGGCTAATCCATAGATATTGATGGTGCACATTTAATATGAAGCTATTAGGACATGAGATGTGAGAAAATTTGTCGATGTTTAAATGTGACCGTTTTAATTCAAATATTTGAATTTAATAAAGGAAATATTAGTATCAAGTTTTTGAGCCATAACTTTAGATCTTTATAGAATTTGAAATTTAATTAAAAATAAAATTTATAGAGGACTCTAAGGTGCATATATAAATATAAATTTAAAGATATGAAAATTTTTACAGTTAAATATATTGATGTTCAAATTTGATTATGTGTTCAACATTCATCTGTTAAGAACCTAAGAAGGATGTTTGAGCTTGTGTTGATGTTATTTCAATGTATAATGATGAATTATATATTTGAGAGTGTTTTAGAATATATGACGAACATATATGTGCATTACTAAGGTTTGACCAATCATATATAGTATAAAAAAAAGTTTAGAAGTTGACTATGTATTCGTTCATGGTGACTCTGTGCACATAATATTGTTTGAGCATACACATAAGTGAGCAAAGTTGACTATGATCATTTGAGGATGTCTAAGGGGATATAAAGAGTGGACCCATGTATTTTAAAGTGGTATTGTGTTATTATTTTTCTTTTATAATTATCAAAAGGTGAATAGGTCTCCATAAGACCTAAAAAGTGACTTAGGCTTATTTGAAAGAGAATTGTGCTTAAGTGTGACCCATGTAAGATACCTTAAGGGTGAAGACATGTGTTGTGGCCAAAAAAAATATTATGGAATTGATAATTAATGAATTCTCTATAAATAGTGAAACCAAATATGATAGTTTCTATATTTTTAAAAATACTTAAGAGACTTGAGGAAGGCTTGTTGGCAAAGAGGATATGTAGTGTGCCTGTTGGATAAGTTGACGAGAAAAATAGTTTGATGATGGTGTGTATGAAATTTTGGTCATATTTATAATTTTATAATAGTGATATTTTAGTTTGAAGATATTCAAAAAATTTTGAGTGTGCATATGAGGATAGTTTGAGTGAAGAAGGAGAGAGTTTGTGGTATGCCTTTGTGAGAGGCATGTATGAGATAGAGAGGGAGTTTGTGCAGGTGTTATAAAAATAGAGATCCATCATCAGGTGTTGAAGACATTAATTTTAAGGTGGAGGTGTTAACTTCAAAGGATGGTCTAAAGGACTTGATCTTCCTTAGAGGTATTTCCTTGTGAAATAGATGTTTCACTAAAGGCCTTTGGTCAGGAGGACTTGATCAAAGTTTCTGGTCTAAAGGACTTAACCAATCTCTTGTTTTTAATATCTTATAGGACAAGTAGTCCATGTGTTTCAATTTTGAGAGTGATTTTTATTCTTGATGAGGGTTTCCTACAAGAATTATGTGTTTTGTGTTTGATCTTATGTATGCATTGAATGAATGAGCTATCTTGTTAATGTGCTTGATCAAGTTGATATATGGTGATTATTTAATAGTTTAAAAGGATTGTAATTTAAATTAAAATATCTGGGCTCACTGAATCGCCCCCACTCAGTGATTTTACCTCTAAAAATTGATATCAGAGTAGGCCCTTTGGTAAAGGCTTGACAACTTGAAGGTGATCCAAGGTACAATATGGATAGTCATCAAGGAGGTTTCTCTACTAATCAAACACCAATGTTCAATGGATCCAATTGTGCATTTTTGAGTGTTAGGATGAGGACATACATTGTGTCCCTAGAGTTTAACGTATGGCAATTTTTTGTGGATGGTTATGTTTCTCCTACTAATCCTACATCTAGTGTTGCAGACAAGAAGTTGTTTGAGAACAATTCCAAGGCAATGAATGCTATCACTTGTGGTCTTTCAGAGACTAAATACACCAAGGTAATCCATTGTAAATATATTAAAGATATATGTGATAAAATTTAGATCATTTATGAAGGATATTCAAAGGTCAAGATTACTAAGTTGTAGATTCATAGAAGGCAATTTGAAAGTCTCAAGATGAAGGAAGAAGATTTTGTGGCATCCTTTTTGTAAAGAGTTGATGAGATTATGAACATCATTAGAGGTCTTGCAGAGAACATTGAAGAGGATATTGTAGTTCAAAAGGTATTAAGGTCTCTATCCATCAATTTTTATCCAAAGGTATTTGATATAGAATAAATTCATGATCTTACTCAGATGAATATGGATCAATTACATGGCACCCTTATTTCTTGTGAGATGAGAAAGAATGATGATATACCACAAAAGAAAGAAGCAGCTTTCAAGACTAAAATGAAGACAAAAAATAAGTCCCAAGGTAAGAAACCAAAGGAGGATGCCATTTATGATATAGATGAGGATGAACTAATTACTTTAATTTCAAGAAAATTGAAAATAGGTTCAAGAAAGTATAAGGGTAAACTACCCCTCAAATGCTTCAATTATGGAGAGGTAGGACATTTTGCTAATAAGTGCCCTCATAAGTATAATAAGGTTGATGATGAAGAGCAGGATCAAGGTCATGATGATGGAAATGGATCATTCAGGTCTGATAAAAAAAAAATGAATTCATAAGGTTTGACAACAAGAATAAGTACTTCAAGGACAAGAAGAGTCACTACACCAAAGAAGATTGTAGCTCATCAGATGAGAGTGAAGTTAGTGACTTAGAGTATGATCATGAAGATGATGGTCCTATTGAAGATGAAACCCTATTCATGGCTGAGGAAAGTAATTACTCACATCAAAAAGAGTCTACTTAAAGTGATTTAGATGATGATAAATATGAGGTGGAATGTGAGACTAAATTTATGAATGCTCTTGAAGAACTAAAGATTGAGAAGAAGATCAATAAGAAGATGAAATATAAACTCAAAGACTTTGAAGAGCAATTCAATATATTTGAGGCAAGAATGAATGAAGACACCAATGAATATGAAGATATCGTCAAACATCTCAGTTGTCAATTAGAAGTCCTGTCTACAAGCTTGAAAGCTAAAGAAGATGAATGTTCAAGGTATGTAATTAAAAATCAGTCATTGAGATTTGATTTACAAAAAACATTTAGTAATACGAAGTCATTTGTGAGAGTTGAAAAGAGCTCAAGTTATCTAGATAATATTCTAAATGATTAAAAGTATGCAAGTCATGAAACTAGTCTTAGATACAAAGAAGAACTAGAGAATGCAACTCAAGACAAGATGAAGACTAATGTGAACAAGGACAATCATACTTTGAAGACAAATCATAAAACAAGGAATGAAGGTACTGATAGATGAAGACAAATCAGATTAGACAGCCAAATACCATGAGGTATGTGAATTTTAATGGTTATTACTATTCTTATAATCAATTTAGACATAGAGCTAGAGAATGTAGAAAACCTGTTATAAATGAGTTTGCATGGGACTATGATGGGGGTCATCAATCAAAAGGTGTAAGTAAGGTTGAGTGTTTCAACTATCATAATGTGGGAAATTTTTAAAAATAATATCCATTTAAGGTAAGACAAGTTGAGTTTCTATCAAGGAGCATTGTTTGTTACAACTATAAAAAGATTGGTCACATTGCTAGATTCTACAAGCAAAGGTCTATAAATTAGAATAGGTTCAATCAGGCTCCAAGAGTGCAAGGAAGAAGTCAAGTTATCTCATGGAAATCAAAGGTGTTAAGTATGATTCATGATGAGATTTCAGGTCCAAGTAATCTATTTTCTATGGTGGTGAATGTTACAAAAGATAAAGAGTGCCAAGGGATCTCATTGTCTGCTCATGTTGTGAATGAAGAGACCAAGCTCAAGGAGAAGACCAAGGTACTGGTTGAGGATAGTTATAAGATGTGTATGGATCCAAGTGAACATCTTTCCATTGCTAATCATGTATCATACAAAGAACATCAATTGCTAGCGCCTAGTGATGAGGTTCATAACTACAAGGTAGATTCTTCAGATAAAAAGGTATGTCATGAATCTATGTTGTCTCCATGTATTGTCAATTCAATCTTAGAAGAGAAGAAGAGTTATTTATAAAATGAACTAGTTTTCAAAGTTTAGAGTGAGAAGAAGAAAAACAAAATCAAGAAATCTTATAGCTACAAGAGGATTCCAGTGGTTACTGAGGAGATGTGGGCTACTCTTGACTTCACTTTTTTCTAAGGGCATTGTGGTGCAAAGGATGTATTTATCTATGCTTCTTAAAAGAATAATTTTAGTGGAGAAACAAGTGTTACTATGGTATTCTTTAGATGGTCCTATAAGGCTAGAGATGAGTATTTTTAGTTGGTTTAGGTATGTCCAAGTGGAAGAGATGTTGTGGTGATATTAGAATGATATCATAACTATATATGATCAGTCTATAGGATCAAATTAAAGGTCTTCAAGTGGAAAAAGAGGATTTGAGATTTCTCAAGATGATATTTTTACATAGAAAGGTCTATTGACCTTATTCTAGTATGTTCTAGGTGATTTTGTGGTTTGAAGGTATGTTGAAGTCAAATTGGAGATTTTTGTTTGCTCTCGGGTTTCCCAGTTTGTGTTTAAGAGTTTGTTGGTCCTAAAATGGGTTATAAGATGAATGGGTTACCAAAGATGTGGAAGGTCAAAACTTGGTCCAGAAGTATGTAATGGTTGTCTCTAGGTGTACAAAAAGTTTTATAGGTGGATGTTGACTAGAAGGAGGATTGTCAACTATTTTTTTTTTGAGATTCTAGGGTTTTAGGCTTTGCTAGAAAAGTGGTATGCCTTATGATTTTAGATATAAGGATTATTAATAGGTTGATTGGATCAAATGGGTTGTCAAATAATGTTTCATAAATATTTGAAAATTTGTGGTTCTTAAATTATTCTTATTTTTATCAAAATGGAGGCTTAATTGACAAGTTGATTTGTGAAGGAAGTATGTTGCAAAGGATGATATAGGTATTAAAAAATGGTGTGATTAAAGGGGCATATAAGAGTGATCCAAATATGAAGTTTTAGGTCTTGAATATGTGTATATTTAAAGTTGTGGGCTCTACAAGTTCTAGGTAGGGATATAAGGAGTCTAGACAGGCCTAGAAAGAAGAAGAGTGATTTTTGATTAGATTCTCCAAAATCACAAGGAATGAGTGTTTCTAGGAGAGTTCTCAAGTTGATTTAGAGCATGTGTCCTATTTTTTGAGTATCATGAAGTTTTATTGGTGGTCATGGAAGTGTTTTGAGAGAGAAGGCTAGTAAGCCTATGTGGTGGTTATTCATGGTAAATGGAGATCTGAAGATTCTCAAAGTCATGTAATGGCTCAAAAATATTAAGGAGAGTCCATCTCATATGTCTCTTGGTGATTTATATTATATTTTATTGTTTTGTGTATTTGTTTTCTTCATTGGTTGCAATGCTTGGTTGAAGAGGGTATTGGCATGGAGCAAGAGGAAGTAGTCAAAACAAAGAAAAGGTTAGCTCAAAGTAAGGGGTAGTTTGTATCATATTTATAAGGTGGTCCTCTCATGTTTTTGGTATTTTTAGGTCCTCAGGATTAGTTGGTGCCGATAGGTTGTGCCGACTTTGTCATTATGTCAAAGGGGGAAAAAGTTCATATTGTGAAAGTGCTTGAAGAGAGAGAAAAAGGTGAGTTGTATATTTCTATATGATGGTTGTTGACATCAATGACAAAGGAGGAAATTTTTGGAGAATTTTAAATGATGTCATGGTGAGTGAATGAAGCGCCTTGATTGCCTAAGTGACAATGACAAAGTGTGTGATGTGTTTGTCCTAGTATGCTTGAAGTTGGCTTGGTTGATATTATATTTTGACATGATTAGATATGTTTAGGGATGATTATGGTGTATTAAACATGTGAAATAGGTCCCATAAATTTTTATATATGTTTTGAGTGCTTATATGCATGAGTGGAATTCATCTGGTAGTCCATAGTTTTCATCTAGACATTTTGGCTCTAGTGGTAGAAAATCTGAATAGGTATTTTATTGACATCATTATTTTCATCTATGGATGAGTCAGGGGGAGTTGGTCATATGGTTACAATAAAATTAGTCCCTAGTTTATATGTGCTAAGTATCAAGTCATGAAATGAAGCACATTCACATATATTTGGGTGCAAAGTTGGCTCCCAGGCAGTTTGATAGTATTTTCCCATAACCAAATTTGCACGAGGCAAGAAAGAGCCAAGTAAGCAGTTTTATGATGGCTTATATCACATGTGTTGATGTTTTAGGAGAATTTGATCATATGAGTTTGTTAATTTTTGTGCCTAGTTTATTTATACTAAATTTTAGATCATGCAATGAAGCACATCAAATATATGCATGTAGAAATTTGGACTTCTAGATAGTTCATGGCATAGTTGGCTTTGTGGTAGAAAAATATAAATGAGAAGATTAATGGAATTATATCTTATAAATTCAAAATTTATAGGATTATGTTGATACATTATTAGATTATCCTATGTGAGGAGATCATATGATCCAAATTTCAAATCATGCGTCTAAGTGCAACAAAAGTTATTAAGGTCCAAAGTTGGTCTTCTAGGAAAATTGTAATGGTTCCTATACTTAGTTGATTTTGAAAAATTTAAAGTTAAAGATTAAATAAAGATTAGATAGTGCATGGGAGATTGTCAAATATTGATCTAATAGTGTGAGCAGAGTCAAAGTGGTCAAAGTGATCGCTGTTTAATACTGAGCAAAGGTAAAGGATAAGGATCTAATAGCGAGTGGGTGTTCGTATAGATTGATCAAATGGTGTGCGCTACATGATAAATACTTGGATGATATATAGAGATTTATGTTTAAAATTTAATATAAAAATATGAGGACATGAGATGTGATCAAATTTCTTGATGTTTAACTCTGATCATTTGAATTCAAATATTTGAATTTAACAAAGGAAAGACTAATGTCTAGTTTGTAAGCCATAAATTTTAGTCTATGAAAAATTTGACCTTTTAGTACAAATTGAAATTTTAGAGGACTATAAGATGCATTTGGAAATATAAATTTTAAGATTTTAAAGTGTTTATGGTCAAAGATATTGAGGTTTAAATTTTACTATGTGTTCAACATTCATCTGTTAAAACCCCAAGAAGGATGTTTGAGCTTGTGTTGGTGTTATTTCGATGTCTCATGATGACTAAGATATTTTATAGTTTTTTAGACTCCATGAAGACCATATTTATTTATTATTAAGGTTTAAACAATCATATCTAGTATAAACAAAGGTTTAGAAGTTGACTATGTATTCATTCATGGTGACTGTGTGCACATAATGTTAGTTGAGCATATGCAAAAGTGAGCAAAGTTGATTGTGATTATTGAAGGATGTATAAGGAGAAATAAAGAGTGTAACCATGTATTTTAAAGTGGTTATATGTTCTTATTTTTTTTGGATAAGTATCAAAAGGTGAATGGGTCTCTAGAGGACCTAAAAAGTGACTTAGGCCTATTTGAAAGAGAATTGTGCTTAAGTGTGACCCATATAAGATGCCTTAAGGGTGAATCCATGTGTTATGGATAATAAGAAATATTTTTTAATTGATAATTCATGAATTTTATATTAATATTGAAACCAAATATGATGGTTTCTATATTTTTAAAAAGATTTGAGCAAGGCTTGTTGGCCAAGAGGATAGGTAGTGTGCCTATTGGATGAGTTGATGAACAAAAGAGTTTGTTGATGGTGTGTATAAAATTTGGTAGTATTTATGATGATATTATAGTTATATTTTAGTTTTAATATATGTAAATAATTTTGAGTGTGCATATGAGGATAGTTTGAGTGAAGAAGGAGAGAGTTTGTGACATTCCTCTGTGAGAGGCCTGTATGAGATAGATAGGGAGTTTGTGAAGGTGTTAGAAAAATAGAGATCCATCATAAATTTTTGAAGACATCAGTTATAAGTTGGAGGTTTTTAATTCAAAGGAGGGTCTAAAGGACTTGATCTTCCTTAGGGGCAGTTTCTCCTTATGAAACCGGTGTTTCACAAAAGGCCTTTGGTTAGGAGGACTTGATCAAGGTTTATGGTCTAAAGGACTTAACCAGTCTCTTGTTTGTGATATATTATAGGACAAGTTGTCCATGTGTTTCAAGATTAATATTGGGTTTTATTCCCCATGAAGGTTTCCCATAGGAACTATGTGTTGTGTGTTTGATCTTGTGTATGCATTGAATGAACGAGCTCTCTTGTTAATGTTGCTTGATCCATTTGATATATGTTTATTGTTTAATAGTTTGAAAGGATTGAAATTGAAATTGAAATATTTGGGCTCACTAATTCACCCCCCCTCATTTATTTTACCTCTAACAAGATATTTGAGAAATAGGATTGCTCTCAATTCTAGTTTAGAATTTGTCTAGATTAACTTCAAGGTTTATCAATTTTTTTGCATTGGCAATTGGTGTATCATTAAAAATTTTATATATTTTAGGTGAGTTTGATATGACATATAATAAATCTCTAAACCTTTCAAAATTTCCCTTTACTTTGTGTTGTATCAGGACCACGAGACATTTGTTTATCCATTTTTTCATGAATTGTTGTACCTATATACACCTAAATTTATTCACTTCATTTATCATCACTAATATTATTATTATTCGACACTAATTTATCTTATCTCATTTAAATTCATTCTAAAACCACCCCCTCTATTCATTTATTTAATATCCCCTTTATTCTTCATTCAGTAATCTTATATCATCCCCACCATTCCGTTAATTCCTCTAATCATCTCTTAATCTTATCCTAATCCCACTTATCCTTTATTTGAGAATTTAAAATTCCCATGACCCACCTACCCACATACCCTAGCCTATTCCTAGGCTCTCCTACATCCCTAATCCCTAATCACCTATCCTAATCTCATTTATCCCCTAAATGGATTCTAGAATTCTCCAATTATATAATCCTCTCTAACTTGGCCCTTATTCTCTATAAGCCTCTATTCTATAGGCTTTTGAATATTTTTTAATTCCTTTTTAATCCTAGCTCTCTTTTCTATTTAAACACATCCATTCTTACATTTGAACTAACTATAAACAAATAGAGGAAGCCATACAATCTCCATGCCAAATCCATGAATCCATAATCATAATCATTGATCATACCATCACCATATCAAAATTTCGAGTCTAATTGCAATCAACAATCTAATAATTTGGTTTAAAGATATTAGAGAGAGGATAAAAGAAGTAATGAATTGGTAAGATTTGTCTAGTTGATTTTGATTTGCTTTGATAATCTCTTTTATTGAGTGTATTGTGCATTTTGGATAAAATTCCTATTTTGGTAGTTTTTATTCATTTGCTCAAAATTCCATACACATTTTGGTGACCACAGTGAGATAACCCCTCCAATTTAATAATATTGCATCCTAAAAGTGTTTTTGGTAGCTTACAGGACTGATTGGGTGAATAATAAGGTCTATATTTTGTCAAATTATCATGCTTGTGTGAACTATGATTTTGCTTTGCAAAATTACTACTACACAGTCATGATTTCATCGTTAAAAGTCACAATTTTGCATTAACTCCCACACCTTAACCGTTAGTGGCTAACTTTTTTTGGTAGGTTATCATCATTCCATTAAATCATATATTTTAAAACTACAATATTGCCTTGAAACCTATGATTTTGTCACTTAAGTTGTGATTTTGCATAACATAGCACTTAGGGTATAGAAATCAATTTTTTCATAAATTTTGGGTCTTTATTTATGTCTGGGCTAACTTGTTGTCTTGTGAGGATGGGATTTAAATATGTTAATGTTGAAACTAGAAGATATTTTATACTAAGAATTTTTTTAGAAATATAATCATGGTTTTGCCATGAAAGTCACGATATTATCCTGAAAAGTTATGGTTTTGCCTTTGGGATAAAAACCTATGGACTAAAATTGCTAAATGTGGTCTCTAATCCATTTTATGCCATTGTGTAAGTGTCATTTGATTTTAGGGAAGGAGAAGGAGATGCTTATGTCATTATCAAACATCCAAATAAAAAATCCCTTCCCCACCTACTATAAAACCACATATCATGAAATAGTGATTTTGCATAACATTAACCATTTTCCTTGTTGATGACCAATATTATCCTGATCAAATTTTAACAATTCAAACATTAGTATAAATACATATCAAATACCATTTTTAATATTCTATACATATTTTTATTCCCTACACATATCTTTAACACATTATTCTTTTTTAAGTCTAACTATAGAAATTTTGACTATTTTTTTCTTGTCCTACAAAATCCTTGATTGCAAGTCATGATTTTGCATCTAAAGTTATGATATCACCTAAATACTTTTAGTTTTTCAAATAATTTCATGGTAACCACCATAGTTATCCCATTTTAAAAAAATCTCTACTCCATAGTAGTAGTTTTGTAAAAATCTATGATTTTTCAGTCTCTGAAAGTGATTTTACAAGACATTGACTATGTATCTATAGTTTTGCCTTTTGTAATTGCATTTTTGTACTCATTTTTACATTCAATTTATCCTTTTTGAGTATGATTTTTAGGATCATTTTCAATGATTGTCGAGTCATTCCAAAAATCTTGCAAGTCATAAATTACATTTGGCATTGAGAGTTCTACCCTCGAACCCCATAAGGGGAACTACCCCTTAACCCCACAAAGGGTGATGGACCTTAACCCTATTGTGGGATGTTTCCCATAGACCCTCGTGCCATGGCCCCTTCACCCAAAGAAGTTATTGATCCCAATCATGATTTTTTAGTGGTTTTTATTAAGGCTTATTAGACTAATATTTTGTTTCTCATAGAGGTGAGCCTAATGGCTATTTTGGCTTGCGAACATCTTTTATTTCAAGTCATATATTTTTTTAATGCCTTTTCTTGTAGGTTACCCCTCAAGATTTCCAATTGAAACTACTAATCACTTGTATTAGTTTCCTATCAAAGATATTTTGAAAAAGCATCTTGTATATATTTTATATATATCACATTTAAATTAATCAGTTAATAAATCTTTTTGTCTACTTGTGTGTCACCCAAGGCTACAGTGGTGTATGTTCTCCTCTTTACATCCTTGTAGTGATTCTTGGAGGATAAAAAACCATTAACAAACCCTCTCATTTTTTAAGGGAAATGTGACATGGAATTTACACCCACACACTTATCATAGTCTTAAGGGGATAATAACTGTGGATTTCACCACCATGTACTAATCTACACTCTGTGTTCTGGTGAAGTATAAATATCAGGGACAACTATAATTAGGCTAAACAGTTGGCCCTATATAGGTTTTCCATGAAGGGAAAGACTTATTTATCTAAACCAAGCATTAGACATCACCTTACATAGACTTAGGTCCCACTGTACCTAGCATATATTGGGGATGTCGCTAAAGATCATGTTCAGTCTAGCATAGGACCATCAGTCATAACATGCAACTTACTGATAAATTCCATATCAGTTACCAAGTGACCATCATGTGTATATGGAGTTGAGAGGGTTTGGGAGATTCCATAATGGGTCACCAACCTACAACCTCACTTGCAAAGTCATTAGATGGTATAGTCATCATGTTACACACCTATAAGTTTACTGATATTAGGAATGTGGTCTACTTTCTTTGATGTGTACCATGCTAGACCAGTGTTATTTATGAGTTAAGTCAGAATTTCACCCAAAACCTATACATGACCATCTATGCTCTTTATATCTTGTATATCCTTATTATCTATCTTGTACATTCATAGTCTTTTTGTATATCCTCATCTACTTTACACATAATCATATCTTGTATAATCTTGATTATATTGTACATCTTATCACCCTATCTTGTATGTACTTATCTTATCATCCCCATTTAATTATAACCCCATCTTATCTTATCCCATAACACACTTAATTGGATCTTTAGGTCACACACTTATCCAAATCATACTTACCATCATTACATCACCACCGTTGTCCCAATCTTAAATCCCATCATCCTTGATCCCTTCATCTATCCTTCATCACATAATCCTATCCCATCCCACCTTGATCAAATTAGTCTAAGGCTTGAGCTAATTTTTAATCATTAAATATCATCTTATCATCCTAGTCCACTATCATATTATCAGATTTCACACTTAGTCAATACCATTTTAGTAACCTATCACTTTGTTAGTTTCAATCTAGCATCCAATCATCATCAATCTAGTTATCTCTAATCTAGTCATCTTGCCTATTCATAACAACACTCATACAATCATCATCTTTCTAGTTTGAATCCAAACACTAAACAAATCCTTGATCCTTTTGTTAGCTTTGAAACTAGGCATTATCGATTGATCATATTATCAATTTGAGATCAGATCCTAGTATTATATCATAATATATTTAATCTATCTCATCGTCATCATCACCTATCATAATATCTTGGTCATTTAGACTTACTTTTTTCAAAGACTATATCTATCCAAGCCTTAATCTACCTTCACATCAACCCCCTTTTGTCATTTTTCCACTACCTATTCATCATCCACCCACATGGATTTGGACCCAGTTGTCAACAAAGACGAGTGTATTTATCTTTTCCAACAAAGATGAGTGCATTTTATGGATATTGGAGATGGGTGACCACCTTCTTAATCATTTTGAGCCCCTAAACCTAAGGTCACCTAACAAACAAGTCCCTCATCAACTCTCATTCCCATCCCATTCCATTCCACCATCCACTAGTCCTAGTCTTAGTCATGACCTTCCTAGTCCAAATATTTCCTTATTTAATAATTATATTTCTAAAAAGAAGGATGCAACCCTCTTGTGACTCCTTGAGATGGATTCCCAAATTCCTAAAGATCTTGAATCCATTTAGTTAAAATTATGTCCAATTCACACTTGACCATGGTCAAATCCTCCATATATTGATCATAATCCATCACCAATCCCCCATCTTACTAGCAAAGGGAAGCATAACTTGTCAACCTCATCTAGTTCCCATTTGTCTCCTAATAAATATCATAATCCACCATCTCCTTATGTCATGAAATTACCATCACATTCTTCCACTCTTAAATCCAACACCATATACAAGCAATATACCCCTCTCCCATATCCATCGAAGCCCTATTTTGGAAATTGAGGTCCATAAACATGATTGTCCACCTAAAAAAAAGACCTATATATTTGTCTAAACATGCACCCTCTTAGTATCAGTATGAATAATTTTATATATACCATAAAGTCCCTGGGCATTTTATCAATAGATGTCACCCATTTAGGGATTATATCAAAAAGTTAATTGATAATGGTGACATTGAAATTGTGGGTGAATCCTATGCCTCCATGCCCAGGAGTGTGAAAAAAAGGGTATGCCAATAATTGATTCCTAAGCATGACCAAACACACTCCCTCCTCAAGCAAGGTCATGACCCCAATCCCCACCACACCTATATCTTATCCACATGAAATCCTATATCCTCAAAAATCTATTAAGTCTAAAACATCCATTCCCAAACCCAAAGGGAAAGAGGTACTTGTGAAAAATAATATGGGTACTATTAGAAAATCATCTATTAATGACATCACCTCACCAATATCCCCATCAAATTCAACATCAGAATGGTCAAGATCCTATTATACACTAGCATATAAATCAACAACCATGTTAGAAGCATCATCCCTTTCAGAATTATCATCTATTTTAAATAATGAAAATCATGATGATACCTATCACTTTGAAGACGTCACTAATTTAAATATCGACCATTCAGAAGGCATGATTCTTGAACCATATCAAGATGATGAAATAATAACACAAATTTTTGATGCTTTATTAGTCAAATATCCTTAAGCTAGATATGAGTCAGATTTAGATGCTAATTCTACAAAGAGTCTTAGTGATCCTTTTGAGATTCCTATGGACACTTTATCTGACATCAAGTTTGGGTCTCCTAGTAGCTCTTATGAGGACTATGTTTTCCATTATCCACTTAATCTATCCCTTCCATCACACATCTAAAATCATCCACCTCTTATAAATAATCCTTCCATCCCGCTCCTTGAATGGGACAAACAAGCACATGAATCATGGATTCCCCTCATCATGTAATATCATGTGCTAAATCCACAAGGATCCATGTCAGTAATCAATTAATCAAGTCAAATAATTAAGTTATTTATGATATAATAATAATAAATCGAATTCAAGAAAAGTATTTTAATCATTGAAGTCAAAAAGTGTCACCCCATAGCATAAATATCCTTCAAGTGCTAGAAGACCATCAAAGTCAAAATAATCATCTATCAAATTTAAAGTTAAATTCCTCTAGTGAAGCCCAAAATTAGGCACCAAGGGGTAATCAAAATCCAAGTCAAATATCTAAAAGTCAAAATATTTCAAGAATAATGATAATATGGTCGACAATCCTCCTAATATTTGGATCAAAGAACAAGAAAGTCATAAGGTCTTACATCCCTTACTCTCATGAAACCAATAAAAAATGTCCCCTTCATCATATCCAATGGTATATTCACTTGTTAAACCCCATTTACATTCCCCTTCTAGTCACATTATCCATCATAACCATATCACTCATTCACATATTACACCCTACCGTCAAAATCAAGGTGTAATCTCATCCATACCACACAACACTCTCCTAGGTAGCATCATCTCTTGTAAGGGTTACAAAGAAACCTAGTTGAGATGTTTAGAGGATGTTAAATCAAGCATAAAAAAATGTCACCAAGACAATAGTAAACCTATCATTGACAACATGATCATAGCATCACACATCTATAGAACCAGTGTCAGTTGAAAGATCAAGAAAGCATGTGAAATCCTATATCTTGACCACCTCTAATAAATTGATATGCTAAAAAGTTAAAAGATTCAAAAAATATAAAATTAAATATAAATATAAAAATAAAAATAAAATAAAAAAATCATTCTAATGGTAAAAACTAGTATTCTGGTGCCTTGGGCAAGTACCATGATGAAAACCAATTTTTGGCATCATGGTAAAATAATTTATTATCTGTATTGTACCTGAACACTTGGGGCAAAATCCATTTCATCCACATAATATCCCATCTACATCATCATCTTATATCATATCCCTCAGTCCATTGTTCCTACCCATTATCTACTATCTTGCATCCTATCATCTCCATATTTCCTTCCCATCTTGACCTTTGTAAGGATAAGGGAGATGTCTTGAAAAATATTCTAGAATCATTTGGCATATCCTCTAATGGACACTCAGGCAACTATATACCTGGTTCCTTCATGATGTGGCCATTGGAAAATCCTAGTCTATTCTTCCTTGGTCCTCATCTCCTTTTTAACATCACCCTCATCCTTTTTTTGTCCCATTCATTATGTCATCCATCTTTATCCTAGTTTCTAGGCTTGGTATTACCTTTACTAGTAACCCCATTTATATAGTGTACATACATATCCCAAAAAGACTTAAAAATTATAAAATCCATAAAATCCCCAAAAAAATATCCCAGTTATCTTGTCTTATTTTGTCTTGTCATCTGTCTTAAACATCCCATTTGTCTTATCTTATGTCCTAAGATTAGCCATATCATCTTATCATCTTATCATATGTCCTCATTATCTTATCATTTTAACATCCTAGTCATCTTGTCTTATGCATCATTATATTAATCATAGTCCATAGTCTACTTCAAGTCCATACCTTATCCCAATTCCTGACCTTAATCAAAATTCACATCATCATATCCAACTTAATCCAACTCATCACCTGATCAATCACCCTGTCGACTCTCATGAAGATCCTTAGAAAAGACACAATGACATTGAATTAAATACTTGTGTGTGCTACTTGTATGATCCATGTTATTTGACTTTGTTTGCATCATGTATATTTCTTGTTTATCTTATGTTTTTTCTATTTATGTTTCTTTCTAGTCTTGCATCATGCCTCTTTTTATCTATTGGACAATGAACGAGGATGCTATACTGGCACCAAAAGCTATCATGATGCTTTTAGGTGCCCTTGATGATGAAAATTTTGATATTTTCCCATTTTATGCACTTTGGTACCATGTCCTCTTGGTCATACTTATATCATCAGGCATCCTTCCAAGTGACATACATTAAATTGCTTAAACTATAATTAAGCTTATTACAATAATGATGGATTGATCATTTCTTCTAATCTATCTAATCATTTCACATCCCATATCTAATCATTTATCCAATTATTTTGTCTCCCAAACAATAATCAAAGTATAATCATTCCTCCTAGTCATATTATCATCCTTTTTATATCCTAAAGACACTCATCCATCATATCATCTAATATCTAGCCATTTCTTTGAGTCCTTTTATCATCATGCATATATCTTATAGTCAATCATCTATCTTCTCCCTAGTCATCAACATCTAACATCTCATCTCCCATCATTTATCCTAGTATGACATTTGAGTCACATCCTCTATCTAAATACTAACATCCATCATCATCATCATCATCCTCTATCCTATCTAGTTATATATCATCTAGTCAAAACTTCATCAGCCTGAGGTCTTTTTAGACTATGTAGGCAACATTTGGCCACTTTTCAGTGCTTAAAGATAGTTTAGCCACTCTCACCTCTATAATCATCATTCATCATCACATCTATATTGTCCCTCATCATCTTCATATATTGCATCAATCAAAATCCTTGAGCCATAATATCAATCATTAATCCTTCAATATATTGATTAATCACTATCCTCACAATCATCTCCATAATATTTTTATTAATTGCCTACACTTGTCATTTGGGCCCAACACATCACATCCATCTATTCTTCTATCTATCCTCTATTAGCACTAATTGGTCACTTCATCATTTAAAGTTTATGATTTCCTCCCTTGATTGAGGCATGATCATAACTATAACTTTATCATCATCTATCATTCCCCTGCATGTGTCCTTGCTATGGGCATCATCTTTCTTAATCACATTGTGGCTCATTGATTTGATGCAATGCAGTATAATTATTACCCTTCATATTTTGTTCACTTAATAATATCATTTATTCTCTCTCATGCCTTCATCATATCACCTAAATTTAGGTTTGAGCTAAACCCATAATTAATCTTATCAAATCATTATCTTATCTTTAGATGGATGCCCTCCCAACATGTGTCTTAGCTTCGGATATGTAAACATCTCATGGAATTTATCATCTTGGTCTATATATCTCCATGAAATGTGTCCTTGCCTAGGATATATCAAAATCTTTCAGACTTTTATCTCATCATCATCATCATTTTTACTCCCTATGCATATGTCTTTGCCAAGGGAATAATCCATTTGTAGCTCACTGCTCAGGTCAAATTCATTTTCTTTGTCATCTATCTCACATCTAGCATCCCATCCCCTTGTCTATTTATCACATTCCACCCCTCATTTCCTCTTTTGAGTGGCCATCCATCTCATTCTTCCTCACATGTCCCCTCGAGGGGGCATCATATCCACTAACATCATGTACTAACATTGATATGTGAAATGGTTTTTATTTGAAAGGCCATTACTCTTTCAACTTTGACCACTCATAATTCCCTTTCAAAAAGGGGAAAAAATTATACACCTAAATTTACTTCATTTATCGTCAATAATATTTTTATTATTTGATACTAATTTCACTTATCTCATTTATCTCATTTAATTTTGTCCTAAAACCACCCCCTATAGACATTTATTTAACATCCCCTTAATTATTCATTCACTAACCTTATATCATACCCACCAATATATTAATTCCTCTAATCATCTCTTAATCTTATCCTAATCCAACTTATTTATTATTTGGGAATTAAAAATTTCCATGACCTACCTACCCACCTACCCTAGCCTATTCCTAAGCTCTCATACATTCCTAGTCCCTAATCACCTACCTAATCACCTATCTTAATCCCCTACTAATCTCATTTAGCCCCTAAATATATTGTAGAATTCTCCAATTATAGAATCCTTTCTAACTTGGCTCTTCTTATCTAGAAGCCTCTATTCTAGAGGATTTAAAGGAATTTTTAATTCCTTTTTAATCCACCCTATCTATTCTATTTAAACACCTCCAGTCTTCCATTGAAAATAACTAGAAACTAATAGAGGAAGCCATAAAATCTCAATGTAAAATCCATGAATCCACCTAATCCATGAATCCATAATCATAATCATTGATCACACCATCACCATGTCAAAATTATGAGTCTAATTATAATGAAAAATCCATCAATTTGGTTTGAAGATCTTGAAGGGAGGAAAGGAGAAGCAAAGAATTGGTAAGAGTTGTCTAGTTGATTCTGATTTGCTTCCATAATCTCTCTTATTGATGGCATTATGCATTTTCAGTAAAATTGCTATGTTTTGGTAGTTTTTATTCATTTTATTAAAATTCTATACATAATACCCATCTTCAACACATCCTCTACTAATTTAAACTGAGATTCCTAAAATGTCTATGAATTACCAACAACCTCTACCTCCTTGTAAATTGCACCTACCTTTTCCCAAGAGAAGAAGTCACCTTTGCACCCATTTATTCTCATAAAAAGAACGTGCATAATTTGACACCATATGTCCACACCCAGGCATCTAATGTACCAAAAGGGGATGGCAATATAATCTAAAATATGAGTATGGTAGATAGAGCCCCTTTGAATGATAGTTTCTTCTTCAAAATCCTCCCTAAGGTCAAAACAAACCAAAATATGACCTATGATCCCAAAATCCAACAAGTTCACATATGCTTCCAATAAATTCTCAGTGGAGTTACTTATCTCCTTCAATACTTCCATAAACCAAAAATACAAGGGTAGTGTTAAATATTCTTATCACCATTTGGTTGCAACATGGATTACAAGGTTTTCTTGATCTTCATGAGCTTACACTACTTATTTTTAGGAGTGAGGACACTATTGATAGTTATTATTCATAGTGATTATGCATGGTGATGTGGCATAGTGGTGAGGTGGAATTTTAATGATGTGGCATAGCCCATAGAGAATCTTCATGGAAAAAAGTTGATTAGAATGGAGTGGGGCACATTACTTCACTCAAAGACATGTTATTTTGTCCTTGGTAAGTCACATGTGGTGTGAAGCCACATAGTGAAGATATGGGTCGAATGTTTAAGGAGGCCCATGATTTTCATGTCTATCAAAGGTCAAAAATCTAATTAAAACTCATTTTAGATCTTTTGTTCACATGGGAGTAAAGACAAAGAGTTACTATTACTGATTGAGCTCAAATATGTGAGACTGGGGTACTAAATTTGGAGTCACATGGGGTGGCTGATCTTATCTACCTTGATGCTCTATTTTATTGATTGACCCCTTTGAACATGAAGACAAGTAATACATTGTTGATCACATGCATGAATTGAAATGTGGTGATTTTTTCTCTTATTCATGAAGTTTCCATCTCCTATCTCTCTCTCCTAATGTAATATTTATTTAAGGATGGCTCTCTCCTTTGTAATTCATTCTCGGTAAGTTTTTAAATGCCTTTAAAGAAATAATAGAGCTGATTTTGCATTCTCAAGGGTTGAATTCTATGTGTTTTATGACTTGTTGATATTTCCCTATGGTGAATTTAATTTCCCCTTTGATTTTTGTCCAATTATTTCACCTTTATGCAGGTAATTATTCATTTATAGGTTGTAAGTTGTGTGATTACAAGTTTATGCAATATTTAGTTATGGATTTTCCATTTTCCATCCCTTCTAAGTTTTGTCACAAGTTCCATGCTTTCCTAAAAAATACTTATGTAAATTTGTAATATTGTGAGTTGTGTATGTCATTAGTTATTTTAACTTCATTGTGTACGATAAACAAGTCAAGGATCACATTTTATAGTATATCACCTCTATTTTGATTTCAATTCCTTGCTTCATGTTTCTCTCTATCCCTTTTCTTCATTGTAGTTGTAGATTTAGTGTTATATAAGGTGTTACACTAGGGAACCAACCCACTCTAGAGATTCACTCCATATTTAGGTCACCCACAATTGAAGAGTGTTTCTATTGTGTCACTTGGGTGAGGAGGCCTGGAACACCTCCTCAAAGGGTGCAAAGACTAGGAAGCTTTACCCACATAAGAACAATGTAATATTTATCTCATTTAACATCAAAAAAGGAGTCCACATCTTGGGACATAAAGGTGTTGAATCCCATGTCTAGAGTTTTCCCATGATCTTCATCACATCCCCTGCATACCTCAAAATAAAAGGCATCCACTCTCTAGTTAGAATATGAAATTGTTGTCTATATCCAAGAAATGATTCCCAAACCTAACTTATCCAAGTTAAAAGAGTACTTTCACCAATCATATGACCCTAAAAATTAACTACCAAGGCTTATTCAAATAAACCAACCACTTGGTGCATTTTAATATCATCTCCCAAAACCAACTAAATCAGATTTACTTTCTTATGAACACAATGATTATGTCTCCTCAAATCAGGTTCAACACTATCTATTTTATACCCTCCTCTGCATTACTATTCTTAAAATAAATTTTCAACACTACAAGCCCTTTATTCTTATTCTCAATCAATTATTGAAATAGTTCTAGAGCAACTTTAAAATCTAAATTTTTAATTCCCATAAAAGGAGCCAAAAATTTGATGACAAGATCCTCCTTAGACTAAAGTGAAATTGGAGAGGTTAATATACCCTGAGCAATATATAAAGGATCAATAAAATATGAATAAGCTCTATGATAAGTATTGCTCTAACTAGACCCTACCCCTTTGCTCCATAGGGCTAATATCATATCATTTATAGAACCCCTAACTTCCTATCCCCACCAATCTATTTTTTGTTCCCATAATTCCATCTATCTTTTAATATCATAAAAACCCCACCTTCCACATTTATTATGCTGACTATTTGAACCCTTGGTCACAAAGAATCTAATTACTACAAAGTCCAACTTAAAATTGATATTCATCCATTAGATCCTTAGTATAATCCAAAATATCATTATACGACATGTTCCCCAACACTTCTAAATTAAGAAGCAATTTGCATTTAAATTCAAAAGAGAAAAGAAAGAGAAAGAATATTGAATAACCCTTGAATAAGTAAAATTTCTCCCATATCAATGATAAAAATAGTTTAGGACACCTCCCATTGGTCAACATTATTTATATCAATCAGTTCTCATGCAACCATAAAAATAATTTACAAAGAGGCATTTTGTTAGACAATTACTGCCTTAAAGAGACTGCCTAGAAATGTATCCCAAAGACCCAAACCACTAAAATCTAGCTAGAAGTAAATAGGAATCAATATCTATAAAATAAAACCAATGGTTACTCCACTTAAATAATTATTTTTAATGTTTACTACCAATTACTGCTACAAGCATTAAGTTGCTAGTCTTTTTGTATCTTGAGCACTAATTGTTGCATTTTATTGCATGCTTATAGAATCCTCCAATACACCTTCCTAATGTGATTTTTATATCCTTGATAACATAAAATGGTATATTTTCCACTATAATAGTAAAATTAATTTCTTTATAACATCTTGGTGGTAGCTATAGCTCTAAATTCTTGACTGGTTCTCAAGACACATTTAAGATTTCAAGGATTTATGTCATAATCATTTGGTCAAACACTTCACATGCAATCTCAACCCAATCCAAACATATTTATACATATTATGTGTGTGTGTGTGTGTTGTTTAAATGGTTGAAGAGGTGTTCAATGTGGGTCTTTACCCATATGATGATCCTTTTCATTTCATCCACCAAAAAAATGAACCCCCCTGCTTGCTATGCACATTTTATGCCCTCCACCTAGCCTTTCCTATTGATCACCAAGCTCAAGAATGTGATGGTATCTCTTAGAGATAGGGTTTTCACCCCTAACAAAGTAAAAATGTTGAAATCTAGTTTGGCAATGGATTATGCACAAAAGTGAGAGGTAATTACGAAGACAAAATGTAAGATAAAATTCACAAAGACCAGATCTATATTGGAATATATACTATATGATTCAAACTCATCATATAAATTTTTAGTGAGCGAAAAATAATTTGGTAAAGAAGCCACCGTTAATTGGTTAGCTATGACTTGTCCTTTTGTTTACTTTTGGGCTATAAATTTTTCATCAAACTCTATGAGTTGAGTCACCCATTTTTCTATGCATCTAACTAGGTGTGTTTTATTCATAAAGAACCTTAATGAATATTATTTAATTATAACATGAACCTCATTATTAATAAAATAGTGTCATAGTTTTTGAGTAAAAAAAACCAAGGATAGACATAGTTTTTCCATTGATGTATATTTACATTCATAATCAACTAACTAGTGACTGATATAATATATTGCACATTATTTTTTATTATCATTAAATTATGCTAGTAGTGCCCCTAGGGCCTCATGGGTGGATGATATGTAAGGAAATAATGGTGTATCTAGGATAGGAGGCATAAGTACTAGTGGATTTGATAAATATGATTTGATTTTATCAAAATTTTATTGATATACATTATCCCATTTGAATTTTGTATCCTTTTTTAACAAATAAGTGAAAGGGATTATTTTATCAGCTAGTTGGGAAATGAAACATTGAATAGCCTAAATTAAACCCTAAAACATCACAATTACTTTAGATTGGTTGGTGGTGGCAATTATATGATAGATTTTATTTTTTCAAAATCAACCTCAATGATTCACTGAGAAATAATGTATCCTAGGAGATTTCCCAAAGATACTCAAAAACACACTTTTTTAGATTTAATCAAACATTGAACTTGTGCAAGCACTCAAATATTTTTTGTAAATTAAAAACATGGTCTTGGAAATGTTTGGATTTTTTAAGTAAATCATCAACATAATCTTTGATAGTATTGTGTATAAAATCATGAAATATATGAGTCACAACCCTTTGATAAGTGGATCCTACATTTTTTTAAATCCAAAAGGCATGACTGTATAACAAAATATACCCTAAGGAGTGGTAAATGTGGTCTTTTCTTGATCTACCAGATTCATTTTTATTTGGTTATATCCTATGAATCCATACATAAATAAAAATGTCTCTGATCTATCTATAAAATCTACAATCATATCAATGTTAGGTAATGGGAAATCATCCTTAGGATAAGCTTTGTTTAAATCACAATAATCGGTGCAACACTGAAGTCATCATTAGGTTTTTTGATAAAAATCATAGTCATATTATGCAATGGATATTGTAAAGCCAAAGTTTAAGAGATTTTAAATTTCATCTTTGACTAATAATGCCACTTTAGGATGTATTTTTTAAATTTTTTATTTTACCAGTTTTATATCTGGGTATAATAATATGTTATGCATTGCCACTGATGGATCAATCCCAAGTATATCTAAATAAGCCCAAGAAAAGGGTTTAAAAAAAGAATGAAAGACATGTTGATAGTATTTTACTTCATCATCTTGCATCATGGGAACAAATAAAACTAGTCGAGGGTCCTTATCTATCCCAATGTTATACTTGATTATTTCTTCATTTAAAAAAGTAGACTTATCTACAATGAATGATATGGTAGGAATAACATTTGATATATCTTGTTAGACATTGGTATCATATCTCTCACCAAAGTAAGCATGAGCAGAGGTGGCATGAGAAAACCTATTCTTATTATATAAGGAAGGGATATCCTCATATACCCTTAAATACTCTAGTAATGAATCATCATTAGAAAACTCATCTAGTGTCAATTTTTTTGGGGAAACATCCTCATCAATTAGATGACGGTCAATTAATTTGAGTTTGGTTATGGAGGCCTTTGTAAAATAAATTGTACTATGAGAAATATGTTTACGTCTTGTAACTTTTTTTGAAAAACCCAAACCTTGTTGGTTTATATCATTTGCAAGAGAAATAGTCTGAGCTATACCTTTCTCATTTTTACCCAAACCTTGGCCTTCATATCCATATTTTTATAAACATCAAGAACTAAAATTAGGATTATAAGATTGCGATGTAGTATTATTAGGTTGTTGTATCATTGCACAATGTTTCAAGGGATTAGTATCCATTAGACATGTGTAAATGAGTCTCTTATGACTAAATTTAAAGCATGCATATAATGTAGAGGGAACCACATACATTTTATATATCCAAGGCCATCTCAAGAGAATTTTATAGTTCAAATCATTTGGCATAATTTGGCAGAAAGTGTGCAATGTAGGGGGACCCACGATAATATTCAATGTTACTTACCCTAATACTTGTCGTGAAATATTATTATTGGGATCTAACATGCCCCATTTTTATAAGATGAAAATGGGGACCCTATTTTGCTTGGAGTTTGGTCTTGTACCTCTTAGGAGTTTACTATGGTTACTTACTTAAATCAACCTTCTTTGCAATCTACTAGATTATTAGTTACAAGTGACTAAATTAGCTTACTTTAATGTCTTTGTATTTGTTCAGTTTAGTCCAAGATTTTATCTAGTAGTGAATTAGTTTTAGTGCTTGAATTTGCATCAATATTCTAAGTCTTAGTCTATTTATTTGCATGTGTTTTGAAACACATTTTATAGCTTCTTTTTAGACTATTTCAGCTTAGGTTTATGCAAATTATCTAACTATTTCAGAGTTTTCTATTGCTTTTCTTTAGTAATTTTAGTATGTTTTGGCTTTGATTCAATCTAAATCAGCTATAAGTTTCATCTGGTTTATCCTTTGCCTTAGTCAATTTAATTAAAATGGATAAAATTTATGTTAAAATGGAATTATTTCACTAAGTTTTCATGCCTTTTTGTTATATTTCAAAAGACTTTAGCCATTTACTTTTAAATTCTTTAGTCATTTACTTTTCAACTCAAAGATCACTGACTCAAATTATTTTCATTTTTCTTGTAGGTGCTTAAATTGATCCTAGTGCCACATGACAACCTATTGACAATTATAGGCCTTGCCCAAAAGACTTTTGGCACTTGGCCAATTTCACAAAAGTTTTTTGAGGACATGTGACACTTTTTTTCTACTTAAAAGACTTAGTTTATTTTTGAGAGTTTTTTTGATGGGTTTCCTCATCAATAAATATCTAGGATAGTGATGAGTGAGATGATGTTATGTAGTGAAATTCCACTATTCTACTATCTTGTAAATGTCCATACCAACACAAATCCACTAGGCTATCCAGTTGGTGAGATGATGCCATATGGAATCATCCCAATACCTCTCTCTCTTAGATGTTTTTGTAAAACCTAGAATGTTAGAGCCCCAAGAAAATGGGTGAGAGAGATTTCACCATGTGACACAATCCTGCTACTCCACTATCTCAGGGTGGTCCATGCAACTTTAAAGCCTAGTCGAGCTTTGGGTGGGTAGGATTGAGCCACATGGCATGATCTCACTACCTCACAATTAAAATAGTAAACATAACATAGAGGCCCAAGCTCAATAATGGGAGAGTAAGAAAGAGACACATGGTAAAATCATCAAAATTAGATAATGTCCATAGAATGATAAAAGTGAGTAATATAGCTAAATCCTATAGATGATTACAAGTTTCCAAGTGGTAAAGTTAGACCCATAGAAATAAATCCAATCATGAGGAAAAGGAAGATAAAGGAGAACTTGCATAGAAGGACCCTTACAAAAAAATGGACACATTGGCAGTGTAGCCAATAAGGCATGAACATAGAATTGATGGCTTGTCTAGACTTCAAAACTATTGAAGGCCCAAAATAGACTACACATTCAATTTAATTAGTTGAATCAAATCATAAATCAACTGAATCATGAATAAGATGATAATAATTATCATGGTGTGCATATTTGGATTATTCAAAGAGCATAAAAAGATAAACCCAGCCTTGAAGATGCGTATCAATTAATTATGCATAAACATGGGCAATTGATAGTACTAATGCAATCCAAAATACTTCTTAGTGCCTAATAAATGAAAATGGATCTAGAGCTAATTCTAAGTCCAAGATAGGAGGTTGTTGAAAGTATTTTCATAATGACTATTCAATACATTTAAGAGCATGGTAAGTTTGTATAGAAGCCAAGTGATAAAAAAAGAATGACATTGGCATTGGGAGTAATCAAATGGATACATATATCTTCATGGAGATAAGAACCAGAGAAGACATTCAACTACAAATTACTTTTGAAAGAAGGAGAATGCCATGTATAAACTAACTACAGTAATGAAAAATCAATTTGATTAGATTTGCAGTAATGGGTAACCTTAGAATTACAGTTTCAAATATAATTTTTACAACTGCCTAAAGCTGAATGCAATAAATGAACTTGAGCTTGAATTGGTCTATTTAAGCATAGTGGTTTGTTTGTATAATGGGTTGAGATATTTTGCACTAAGACTCTATCTAAATGCTTCCATGAATACACCTACAATTGTGACTCTATCTATGCATTGCTTATCTTCCATTATTTGAATACAATTTTGATTGATACTATAAACATTGTTATTTTCTTCGACAAATAATATAAATACAATTGAATTGAGATCTATTAGTTTCATTAAGTTCACTCTCTTTATTTGTTCTCTCTACTCTGAAATGCTCTTAGCTAGGGTGTGAAATTTACTACTTACTAATTACATGTACATTGGATAAAAGATTACGGATGAAGTGTTTTCTTTTTATGTGCCCTCAAAATCTTGCCTGTTGTGTCATTGTTGTTTATGCATTAGCTAGATAAGTGATACAATGGTTTATTACAGCTAAGTGAGCCTTGATGAGTTATTAACATTAACTGGTTTGGAATATTCACACATAACTTGTTCTCTACCCTACCTTATCTTGATCCTTTTATGTTTTTTATGAGTGATTGCCTTGCCCTCTATAAATATGTTTATAAAATCTTGACCATACTTATAACCCACTAAATATTTTAAAGAAATAACTAAGTGTGAGCCTCTGATGGAACAATTCATATGTTTTCCCATACTATGTTTGTTTGATGAAATCTTGGCCCTTGAATCACCAATAAATACTAAAAACAAGGGGAATTTTTTGTACTAGTTTTGATCTCCAGGTAATTATTTCATAATTTTCAATTTAATAAGCAAATTTTGAGGGAGAGTCACTGAGACCAACACTTACTAGTGCTAAAAGGAGGGAGAACTGTAAGACTTCAAAATTGTTAGTAGATTCTAGTTAGTTAGGACTACTTTTGTTTGAGTAGTTAGTTTTGGTGAATGCTTAAGCTTCATGTAACATGTTTAGAATGGCATGATCTGTTTGATATTTTTTTAGAGTGTGCTTCAAGTTATTTTAGGTTTGGGTGAATTACATTACTTGCTTAGGTGTGGTTTGTCATTCTAGCTCTTTTTTCTTGAATTACATGATTTATTAGTAGATCAAGCTCTAAAAGATTGATTTTCTCCCCCCATGAATATATAAGAAACTAAGATCAAAATGAGGGAGACCAAGACCAAAAAAATTAACCTTTCTAGCCTCAGTGCTTGCCCAACATGTTATCTATATACCTATTCTAATGGTATCCACCTATTTATTAGGGTATGATATTAATTTACTCGGTGATGTACATGATTTTCCAAGGAATCTAGATTTCTTATCTTCCAAGTTTACCCCCAACATGAGTAAAAATTCAAAAGAGCATATTGTCTCTTATAAGACATCCCTGAGATTACTAAGTGTTGAACATGAAGACATGTCATGTAGGTTTTTCCCATTTACACTAATGGATGATGCATATGATTTGTTTCTTAACCTTCCTCCAGATTCTATTACCAATTGGGACTAGTTAAACACTACATTTCTAGCCCAGTTTGTCTAGGTAGTGGATCCCAGTGTAGTTTATTAGTAATTTTCTAGCATGAAGAGAGAGCCAAATAACCCATTCAAAATTTCATTGCCCATTTCCAAAATATGTATGCTCGAGTCTCTATTTTATATAGGCCCAATGTTTAGCTCACTGTAGAGATGTTCAAAAATGCTCTTGACTTATGAACTGTAATGCTTCTCTATAGAGACCCAACTATTAAAACTCTACCACTAGCATATTCAAAAGCAATTACCATGGATAGGTAGATTAATATTTAAGGTCATCTACTCAATCCCCTTCCAAACCATATTCCACCCATGCTTGTTTTTAATACGATTATAATTATTAATAAAATGTTCCCTTGCTCCATCTTTTCTTGATCATAAATCAACTATTATTATCTCAAGCTACTCCTAATCAACACCTTGGTTTCTTTATTCCTTTAGTAAATGAGCCTACACCACAACCATATACCCAAGATTTGGTCTTTGTTGTTTCTAATAACACTCAAACCATTCCCTATGAGCCTCCTAAACTTAAATTAGATGTTGTTCAAAGAATGGTCCAAAGGTTTTTAAATGACATTCTTAATCTGCAAAGACAAGTAGGGAGTTTAAATGATGTCAATACTTCCTCAAGTTACACTTACAACCACAATTTTATTTCCACTAATAGGACTGGGAAGTAAATTGAGTCAAATGTAAACAAGATTCCTAAGATAAATCTAGTAGATATTGCTCTCCAAAACTAGTTTAGGGTGTATAACACAACCCAATTGGAGAGTTAGACTGTGTCAAATTCTATGATTTTTTTGAGGTCTTCCAAAAAGAGATGGATGAGTATGAGATTTTACCTAAGAGATCAAATTCCTCTACCCATACCCAAGATTTAGTCTTAGTTATTTCTAATAACACTCAGACCATTCCCTACGAGCCACCTAAACCTAAATTAGATGTTGTTCAAAGAATGGTCCAAAGGTTTTTAAATGACATTCTTAATCTACAAAGACAAGTAGGGAGTTTAAATGATGTCAATACTTCCTCAAGTTACACTTACAACCATAATTTTATTCCTGCTAATAGGACTGGGAAGCAAATTGAGTCAAATGTGAACAAGATTCCTGAGATAAATCTAGTAGATATTGCTCTCCAAAACTAGTTTAGGGTGTATAACACAATCCAATATGGAGAGTTTGAATATGTCAAATTCTATGATGTTTTTGAGGTCTTTTAAAAGGAGATGGATGAGTATGAGATTGTACCTAAGAGATCAAATTCCTATACCCATACCCAATATTTAGTCTTGGTTGTTTCTAATAACACTCAGACCATTCCCTACAAGCCACCTAAACCTAAATTAGATGTTGTTCAAAGAATGGTCCAAAGGTTTTTAAATGACATTCTTAATCTACAAAGACAAGTAGGGAGTTTAAATGATGTCAATACTTCCTCAAGTTACACTTACAACCATAATTTTACTCCTGCTAATAGGACTGGGAAGCAAATTAAGTCAAATGTAAACAAGATTCCAGAGATAAATCTAGTAGATATTGTTCTCCAAAACTAGTTTAGGGTGTATAACACAACCCAATATGGAGAGTTAGACTGTGTCAAATTCTATGTTGTTTTTGAGGTCTTCCAAAAGGAGATGGATGAGTATGAGATTATACCTAAGAGATCAAATTACTCTACCCATACACAAAATTTGGTCTTAGTTGTTTCTAATAACACTCAGACCATTCCCTACGAGCCACCTAAACCTAAATTAGATGTTGTTCAAATAATGGTCCAAAGGTTTTTAAATGACATTCTTAATCTACAAAGACAAGTATGGAGTTTAAATGATGTCAATACTTCCTCAAGTTACACTTACAACCACAATTTTATTCTCGCTAATATGACTGGGAAGCAAATTGAGTCAAATGCAAACAAGATTCCTGAGATAAATCTAGTAGATATTGCTCTCCAAAACTAGTTTAGGGTGTATAACACAACCCAATATGGAGAGCTAGACTGTGTCAAATTCTATGATGTTTTTGAGGTCTTTTAAAAGGAGATGGATGAGTATGATATTGTACTTAAGAGATCAAATTCCTCTACCCATACTAATGCCCCTAGCTCCTTAAATTCCCCTAGCACTGCTATGGTTCTAGAGACCATGGAATTCCCAAAGGTAGAGGACAATGAATTGGAGGAAAATGTTGATGATGCCCAAGCATTACAATAGTTTCAAAGGTCTAACTATGCCATGAGGAAAAATACTCAAAAACCTTTAATGACTTACACTCTACATAATAATACTATTGTGCCCCTAAATCCAAAGGCAAATAACAATCCTCCTTTGCCTAAGGTTGATGATAATCAGTCTCCTATGAGTAAGATTGAGTACAACATAGTGGAGGACATGAAGAAGATTAAGGATAATATTACACTTCATGAGATAGCTTAGATAACTAAAAAAAGAGATGTGCTCCTTAGATCTCTCAATGATTAGATTAGCCAGCCTAAGCAAAAGGGTCCAACCAATAACAATGTGGTCGTATACAAAACTAAGATAGAAGTGCCTCCTTTTTTGTTCAATGTCTAGATATTTGGAAAGAATGTGCATAGCTTCTTAGTTGATTATAGTGCATCTACAAATGCCATGCCTATATGAGTGTGAAAATGGCTAACTCCTATCAAATATAATAATATTGTGATTTAATTAGAAAAATATGAAGTCAAGGTCATATGTGACTTGTTGAAAGTGCATATGCAATTACAGGCTGACCTTCATATTCAAATGTTTATTGATGTGAAATTGGTTGACATTCTTGAAGGTTATGACATGTTACTAAGCACAAACTAGTCTAAATCATTGAATGGATACGTGGCCACTAACTTCTCTTACATGTGGCTTCTATGGTGGGGAGTTCCAAACCAAATCCATGTAAACTGAGAGCCCCACATGAAATTCATGATCATTGAATATAATGTTTCCAATGATGAATTTAATTAAACTTTCACCTACATGGGCATGTATACCCTAACCACCAAGGTAGCAAAGAGTAGGATGATAGATTAAAATTAGGATTTTGGTATGTGGTCTCTCTTCATAAACAAAGCTCATTCCAAGAAAGATTCAGGTACTGGTATTATATTGATTGACCCTAATGGAAAAATGTATGTGAAAGCATTTATATTATAGTTTCCATGCACAAATAACATGTCTAAATATGAATCTTTAATTTTTGGGCTTGAATTTGTGTTCAGTCATCAAGTGCATATGTTGAGAGTCTTCAGTGATTCTAAATTAGTTGTTTTATTAGGTAGGCATTCATTTATAATGAAATAATTATTATTTAAGGAAGTAAATTTATCATGCATGGGATATAATTAAAGCTTTTGATTAATTTAACATCTTAGTTATTCCTAGGGAAGAAAATGCAATGGCTGGCTCATTAGTGGTCTCAGCTACAAGTTTGACATCACTAGCTAGTTCTGATCTAAAAAGAATCTCTATTGAATTAATATATGCTCTTTTGGTTCTAGATGAGGTAGAACATTTTAAAGTATTTGATAATGGTAATCATATTTTGGACTTCATGACTAATTCTAATGTATTCAAAGTATAGATAATTGATGAGGAGAAGCTTGATTCAGATGATAACTAATTCAACCATGAGGGTGTTTTGTATATAAAAGATAATATAATCCCTAAGGGTATGCTATCCTTAGATAGGATCTTTGACCTAGTTAACATTACAACTTCCTATGAAAATAAAACTCATCCTAACTAGCCAACACATGTGCTTAATCTAGGGACTACAAACAAACCTAAAGTCATAATGGTAGGGCCCCAATGCACTTGTGAAGAAATACAAAAGCTTAGGAAGATGTTTGTTTATTACTAAGACATTTTAGCATAGATCTAAAAATTATCTCAAAGCATTTGATTCTCACATAATGACCCATAATATCCCCTTAAATCTTGATCAAAATCCCTTTAGACAAAGGCAAAGACCAGTCAAACCCATTCTAGAACCTCTTATTCTTAGAGAAGTGCAAAAAATGTTATCAATAGGGATCATTTTTATAGTGAGACACATAACCTGGGTAGCTAATTAAGTGCCCAAAAGAAAAAATAATGGGGAAATTTTCTTGTGTGTATAATTTAAGAACCTCAACTGAGCTTTAAACAAAGATAATTACCCTTTGCCATCCTTGTAGGAAGTCATTTAGCAAGTGAGTGGCTCCAATATGATGTCTTTTTTGGACAAATTCTTGGGTTATAATTAAATTTTAGTTGATGGAGTTGACCACATCAAAACTACCTTCACCACAAAATAGGGAAGTTTGCTTACAAGAAGACACCATTTGGGATAATCAATGCAGGCTCTACTTTATATTGAGAAATGTAAACCATGTTTAAAGGTTTGATTATCAAGTGTATCATAGTTTACATGGATAACTTTACCATATTTTATAAGTACAAGTCTAAACATTTCCATCATTTGGAAAAAATATTAGAATGCTATAGACACTACGGTATATCTCTTAACCCAAAGAAGTGTATGTTATGTATTATAAAGGGTAGGTTATTAGGTCATACAATCATAAAGATAGGTATGTCTATTGACCATGACCACTCTAATTTGATTGCTAAGTTAAAGTTACATAATAGTAAAAAAGAATTGAATTTTTTCTTAAAAAAATAAACTTTGTACGTAAATTCATTTTAGGATTTGCAGAGATAATTAAGCCTTTGAATTTGATGTTAAACAAGGTGCTAAATTGGATTAGAATGCTACTACAAAGAAAGCATTTCATGATGTTAAATATATAGTGATGCAAGATCTTATGTTATCGAGCCTTGATTATGCAAAGGACTTCTACCTTTACTTATTTTCTTTAGATCACACTATTGCAAAAGTATTGATGTATAGATTTGATGTTGGAGAGTGAATGCAAAGAAAAATGCAATTATTTTATAAATCAATTCTATCTTAGATAAGATAAATCCTACTTACACTTCTAATTGTTGATACATTAGATATTCATAGTCATGACCAAGATGGATCCACTAGACCTAGCAAAGGGATATTTTACCATAATAAAATCACTAGGGAGGGTTATAAAGCCTCTAGTCAAGAAAAACTATGCAATAACCCTAAATAGGTCCTATGTTTTTATATTCACTAAAGTATATGCAAATTAAAGTAAAATCTAATCTAGTGCTCACCAAAGCTTGTGTCATAAAGTGGGAGTAATAAACATAAAAATTAAATATACATTGGAGATATATATTCACATCAATGTATACAAAATCCTAATGCATGGGAGAGAAGTACACATGTAAATATATCTACTCTTACAAAGGAAGAACTAAGTTAGGAATACTTACCTTTGAAGATAAACCCACCGAGCCTCAATATCTCCCTTGGTCAAGGTGCTTCACAAGCAGCTATTTTGGTATGTAAGGATAACAAGGATAAGTTAGCTCTAGGCTACACAACCTATCTATGCATATAAAAGAATTCTCCATAAGACAAGATTTGTATCTCCAAATAAAGTATTGAAACCCTAAGCTATGATCTTCAAGTAGAATGGTGGATAAATAGATGTGAAATATATATTCTTATTCTTCTCTTCTCTTCTCTCCTTTTATCTTAATAAATGATAAAATAGATGTGCATATATAGATGAATCTAACCCTAAACCTTATTGAAAGTTTAATTGATAAGGTTGACCCAATTGACTTTATATCATTATTGATAAAAAAAAATTAGGTCTTGGCCTATGTTGGCCAGGGGTTGACCTAAACCCTGAATGAGTTTTATAAATTAGAGTATAGGATCGATGGGGCTAACAGTATAAATTAAACCATTTGGAAGGGTTTTTAGGATAGGGAAGGGCTAATGAATGTAAAAAACTACTAGAGGAGGGTGCAAAAGAGGAGGAAAAGCTTAGGGGAGTGTTTTTAAGAGATGGTTGTGTAGTTAGCAAGTGGTAGTAAGGGGACAATAATCCTACAAAGCACCAATGGTTTGCCCACCCCTTTCTTGGTGCACCTTTAAGGCATGAAATTAGAGAGATTGAGACTTAATAGGTTTCTACAAGAGAGAAAACATAAGTAATTGATAAAGTTTTAAAATATTATGTGTGTACATATGCCCCACTCGAAGCTCATCACGTGTCACTTAGGTGCAACATGGGATGGTACTTTGAGAAAATAACATATGAAACACTCAAAACTAAAGCTAAGTAAATTGTAGGAAGGAATAAATAAGATAAATAAAAGGATAGAATTTAAAAACACATACATTCACTTACCTTAGTGCTGTAGATAAAGAATGAGATGAAAGAAATGTGAAGTTGTCCAATGTAGGGAACATTAGGTGAACCTATATAAAAGCATGAAAAAGAGTGAAAAATCATTTTTTTTGAGAAATGTACATGTAGCATGTGAAAAAAGTTTCTACAATGTCAAGATTCAATAACATTTTACGATTTGGAAAAAGATCTAATAGAAATAAACATATGGTCAAAATATGGAATCTGGTGGTAAATATTTAAAAGGTAAATAATTTTGAATAGTAAATATAAATAGGGTGAAAATTAATTCATTTGTTATTCTTACTATTTTGAGAAAATATAACTCTAAGAGACCTAGTGTGAGATCAAAGAGCCATTATGGTGAGGAGATGATAGCTAAGATAGGGAGGATGCATATTGACTGCAACAAGTGCATCATAGGTAAGCAATTGTGAATTTCAATTTTTTTGGGTATTTTTATTTGAAATTAAGCTAGATATACAAAATTGATTGGTGGGAAAAATATAGGCACCAAGATTAACCTTAATTTTTTTAGAGTTAGACTAGGGGTAGAATGGGATACTGGGTAGGAAGAAGTCAAACCAATAAATGTATAAGACATTTATGGTAAATGGTAAAAAAGTTACCATTGTGAAGGAACATAGTCAACTAGGTTGACTTAGTCTATAAGTTGAGAAAAAAATAAGGGGATGATTGCATAACAATGGGCCAATTTAATATTCTAAGTGGTGGCCAACTACGTAGAAGTGGGAAGATTTAGTTTGTAATGAGAAGTCTGACTACATACTAGAGGGCCGAGTTAGTTGGTAGAAGAGGGATGATATAGTCTACAAATGGGGTTGACTATGTACTATAGGGCCGATTTAGTATGTTAAAGATAAAAGAGGAATGATTTAGTATAAAATAGGTTGATTTAGTTAAAAAATTAATAATGGATGATTTAATATTAAAGATAAGATATAGGGATGATTTAGTATTAAATATGTTGATTATGTAGGAAAATTAGGGACCATGAGAAACTAAATCAAACCAACTGATTAAGTAGTTAATTTGTAAACTTTTATGAATGTATTTTGATTATTTATGACATGGAGATCTGATACATCCTTTGTTGTTTGATATTTTTTAGAGATGTTAGAGATATTGGCACCTAATAAATGCATCATGGCTACCAAATTTACTAGATCAGTTGAGTGACATGGATGGAGCTTGATTGGTTGCACTGGGCTTCAGAGGCATCATGGAAATGAGGTAGATCCCATTGAGTGTTGATCTCTTTATCATGTTCCTTAACGTATGGGAATGGTTGACCAATAATATTTTATGGTTGTTGGATGGGGATAAAATTGAGATGGGTATCACATTGGAGAATGTCCATGCATAGCTTGGACTACCTATAGGTGAAACACTAGTGATTACTAACACACCAAAGGATCTAAAAGAGAGACAAGCACTAGCCTAGTGGGTGACATGATCAAATAGGATATACCCTAGATTGAGGGTGAGTTTTTTTAACATCTATATTCTAGAGTTTTCAAACATATAAAAGGCCATGATAGGACTTGTGACAACACAAGTGCTATGTCACAAGTTAGACAATAAGGTACTAATGTACATGATAGACTTATGCTAGTCGATATTAGAACATGAAACACTCTACAATTTTAGGGATGTCATCAGGGTCTAGCTCATACATGATATTTATGAGATGTTATCTAGAGTGGAAAATACCATGGGGCCAGTTATTTTGTTGAGTGCCTAGATATATGAGAGGTTCTCATGTATCAGCTAGCTAGTTTGTTCCATGTGGTTGATGACAAGTTGCCTCAATTTATGTGGTTGAGACAAGTTCATGTAGATTAGGCCATGCCCCATGTGATAGCTCTACATAATTTCATAAGAGGAGAGATCATGTGGTAATTATATATGCACATTGTTATTGTATGTCCTATTTGGTCGACCATTGCTATAGGGTTGACACACGTGTGGATCACATGCTACTACACCTCATGGGTAGAGCCTTATTTGGTAGAATGATTGCCAAGATAGTTTGAGCTTCCACACCTAAAGGAACCTCTAGTAGTTCCTACTTATTGGCCATAAGATGCTAGAGATATGAGGTCAAGAGGAGGAGTACCAGTAGAGATACTAGTGATCAAGCTGTAATATGCTATACCATGGACTAGTTGAGCACAACATCAGGAAATAATGAAGCTATCAAGGGGAGACACCATAGATATGAAATATAGAAAAAAACATGTATCATAGAAATAAAAACAAAAATAACAACAACAACAACAACAACAACAACAACCATAACCTTATCAAATATGGAGGCACCATTGGTGAGAGTAGGCACAAGTAAGGGCTGCAATATAGGAGGACCTAAAAGTCACTCTAAGATAACTAGTCTATAGAGGCAGCTCTGAGGAGAGGATCATATCATGCATGAGTGGTGCCTATTAAATTTTAACTAGTGTAGAGGTGACCCACAAAGGAGGTGCTTGGTGGATGAGTGGATGGAGAGACTGTGCTCGATAGGCAAGTAGATAGAAACATAGTGCTCGATGATACCAACACTAATGAAAAATGTTTTAATTTGGATTTAAGTTTTTGATATAGGATACTAGTTATATTGTGATTATAGTAGATATATGATTTTGAGGTATATATGTGATATGATGTCTACATGGTTATGGTTTTGTAGATCTAGTAGTAGAGGAGGTCAGATGGGGAGCCTGTATAGTGGCCGCATATCATGACATTTTATATGGGGTGCTATCACCATACAACCCCACCACTCTAGAGGTTCCTATGGTACTATATGCCCCAACCTAAGTAGGTTATTTTAGACTGGTGGGGGAGGCTATGAGGTAGCTGTAGGCACATAAAGATGGTCTACAACCATCGACAGTGGTGGGAGAAGGAAAGGCACAATCCTGACAAGCATTGGCATAGGAGAGAGTAACACACATGGCTACCACTATCCAACTTGGATAGGTTCAATCCTAGGTGGCCAATATATAGGGATAAGTAGTAGGTTTGATATACCAGACTACCTCATTACAATGTACCATTAAGAGGTGATAGTCCTAGGCATCTATGGGCAATGTGGCTTAGCAACAGGATAGGTAGGATGAAACCTAGCCTTAGAACTAGAGATATTTGTATGTTTTACCTTATATTATATAAAACACATGATATATATATATATATATATATATATATCATGAGTTGTACTTGGTTGTGGATGTTGATGCATGGATATATTTCTTTCTAGCACATGTATTTAGATTTCATTATATATGTTATGGGAAATATATGTTGAGTGTTTTATTTTATATAATTATGTGATACACATGCATGGTTAAAAATAAAAAGGAAAAAATGACTTAGAAATTATAAGTAATAAAAAATAAATACACTACACACTATTTCACGATGGGCAATGTGTAATAACAAAAGATAACTAAATATAATAAACCAAAAGATGGTAAAAAAAGATTATTTTATATAAAACCATGTAAAAGATTTACACCACGTTAAAATAAAATAAAATCACACTATATCACGTTGGGAAGTATGAAAATAATTTAATAAAATAGAAAGTAAATAAAAGACCAAATGGTATCGTTGTCACTAAAAGTTGCACCCTTTGAGGAGGTGTTTTAGGCCTCCTCACCCAATTGAAACAATGGGAACACTTCAAGGTTATGGATGACCTATAGTTGAAGTGAACCTCCAAATAAGTTTGGTTCTCTTTATGAATCACCTAAAACTAAACACTAAAAGTACTCCAATTGCTACAAGGAAAAGGGTGAGAGAGAAAACTTACACATGAAAAAAAAAGGTGATGCACCAAAATGTTGGTCTTCTCAACTTACCATGGCTGCACACTGAAATGGATTAAAACTTAAATATGAATACACAACTCAAAAAATATCTCTCTTTACATAAGTATTTCAATATAGAGGTTGTAGTTAATGCATCAATCAAGAGAGATAATTAAGATGTCTGAAAGAAGATAAAATGAAGGTTTACAACACCTAGATTTTTGTAAAACTACTTGACACACACCATATGAAATGCAAGAAGAATACCATATTTGCAAAGAATTAAGAATTAATAGGAAAAATTAGAGGAAGCTTAAGACACCATCACAAACATTCATCAAAAAATCCATTAGAATATACACAAGATGTAAAATTGAGAAGGCAAAAATAAGCTTTATTCTTCATTTCAAGGCACTGAACAAGTATGAGGAATCAAATCCAAAGATTTCCATTCTTAATATTTACAAGGAGGGCCATATATTTATGTAATTAAAAATAAAGCACAAAATGAAAAGGAAACTCCAAAAAGAAGAATGCTATGCCATTTTCACTATTCATGAATAGTGACCACATGTGATCCCTGTCACCATGTGCAAGAGGTCAATAAAGTGGATTTCCTCTTTAGACAAGATCAATAACTTATATATGATTTCATATTTTTTTTCCCACTTTCACATGTTGATCTCCTCAACTAGCTATGGCTGCACACTAAAATGGATTAAAACTAAAATCTGATCACACAACTAAAAAAATATCTCTCCTCACATAAGTATTTAAATATGAAGGTTGTAGTTAATGCAATAATCATGAGAGATAATCAAGAGGTCTAAAATTAGACATAAATGAAAGTTTTCCACACCTAGATTTTTGCAAAACTACTTGACACACACCATATGACCTGAAATAAGACTACCATATTTGAAAAGAGGTAAGAATGAAGAGGATAAATGATATGAATGTTAAAACACACTCACAAACATTCATCAAATAATCCATTAGAACATACACAAGATGCAAACTTGAGAAGGCAAAATTCTTCATTCCAAGGCATTGAACAAGTATGAGGATTCAAAACCAAGGCTTTCCATTATTAATATTTACAAGTAGAGCCATATAATTATGGAATTAAAAAGAGAGAGGAGAAAATGAAAGGGAATCAACAAGGAGAATAATGCTATTCCATTTTCACTATTCATAAATAATGACCACATGTAATCCTTGTCACCATGTTCAATAGGTCAATAAAGTGGATTTCCTCTTTAGACAATATCAATCACTTGCATGTGATTCCATATTTTATGTCCCACTCTCACATGTGTGATCCCAATTAGTAATTTTAAACTCTTTGCATTTACTCCCCATGTGCACACAAGATCCAAAATAAGTTTCAATCTGCTTTTTGACCTTTGCTAGACATGAAAATCATGGGCCTCCTTAGGAATTCAACCCATATATTTCTCATGTAACTCACATCACATGGAATATTTCCTATGGGCCATGCCACATCACATAGACTCCACCTCATCACTATGCCACATCACATTCCTAATCACTACCAACTCACCATAGTGAATAGTGTCTATATGAATAGTGCCTATATGAATAGTGCCTATGAATAGTGTTTTATGAATAGTATCCACTCTAAGCAATGTGATCTCATGAAGATATATGGAAAACCTTATAACCCATGTTGCAAGTAGATGGTTACTGAAATAGTTAACATGTATAAAAACAAAACAATTAAGTCAATCAATCATACTAAATCATGTTGGGAAGTATAAAAGTGAAGAAAAAATTGAAAAATTAAATTAAATTAATCACACTAATTCAAGATGGGAAGTATGGAAAATTTAATAAAATGGTTGTAATCATAGATGCAATAAAAAAATAATAAGATAAAAGTGAAATATCAATGAAGTAAGCATAACACATACTATATGAATATGGGAATCATGTCAATGATGTGCAACTCATAATCAATCACTATTTATCTCAAATATGACACATGTAATTTCATTGTGACTTGGGTAATGGAATATTTTATGAGGAATGCTTAGTCCTATCCATAGTCTTACACTATAAATCATAAATATAACATCAATAAGGTGGAGAAAAATGTGGGAATGCTTTTAAAATGATGTTTTATAATGTGGTAATTTGTGAGGAAGGCCTAGTTCTATCCATGGTCTTACAATGTAACTCATAAAGCGAATCCCTAAGGGGAATGATCAATTAACACAATAATATTTATCAAGGAGGAATATTATGATTTTTTTAACTAAAATATGGAATGTAAAAATCATAATTTAGGCATCTATGAGAAGACATTAGGAAACATGAGGCACACTAAGTACATAGGAAAGGCACTAAGTGGCTAGTGACCATCAAAATACAAAGGATACCTGCTCACAATAAGTACAAAGTTGTATAGGTAAATAAGTGAGATACTAGGATCAACTCATGTTGGTTGTATAAACAAGCAAATTAAAAAGGACCTACCTTCCCACAATATGTTCCCCATTCCTCAAGACCTCTTACATAGTCATTGGTCTAATGTGAATATTGGGTAGTTGTGTGAGAAAGTAAGTAGCACTAAATTGTTTTTTTGTTATCCTTTCCCAATCTATTGGCCTACCACACCCCAATGAACCTCAACTCTATCATAAGGCAAACTATGGAGTTTGATATTTTAATAGAAAAAGGAAAGTGCTATGAATCACATCTTTTAGTGTGATTTAACTTTTAAGTTTTGAATGTTGCCTTTTGTATCATTGCCTTTTGTTTAAATGATTTGGATTTTAAATTTTTATGGATTTTAGGATTCCTCATCTATATGGATTTGGAATAACCAACATGAGGGATAAAATTGATACACATGAATGAGCTTTAAACTTTAGCTAACAGAAGTTAAGTATCCAAAGACATGACTGACTAAACACTTAGGCTATGAACCCATATGTTATCTCAAGTTTTAACCATGTGTTTGCTTAGTTTACGAAAGGAAATAAGGGAATAAATGGATATCCAAAGTGGATTGGTAAGAATAAGATTAAAATGAGATGAATTTTTTGCTAATTGATCACATGGTAGATAAGGATTGCTAACGGAATAAATTTTGGTATAACCAAGTCACAATAATAATTATATGTGTTGTTGATATAAGGTATCAAAGAAACATGAGAAAAGAAAAAGATATCCATGAAAATAAATGAACTCATAAATATAAGCATGTAATCATGGAAAGCACAAAAAATAGATCATAATAAAAGATGAAAGAAATGAAACCATATACAACACATAGTGAAAAATATAAAGATCCATGTAAGATAGATAAGTGAAGTAAAATTTGACACATAGTCAAATGATATAAGATAGATATAAAATTGGATCACAAGTCTAATCCAAAATCATAATTAAGAATAAATTGAAAGAACACTATGATGTGTTCATAAGTACTGATAAATCTATCCATAAATATTATCCATAACATATGATATATCTCTGTGAAGATGGATCCTAACTATAGAAAGAGTCTCATTGATATTCAAGGAAAGATATGAAAACACCTCTCATCAAATGTCCTCTATATAAAATGTAGGTATAGCTAAAGGATCATTCTCATGAGGGATATCATGCATATAATACTTAGAAAGAGGAATATGAGTGGTATTTGTGGGACAAGAAGGAATAGTCAGTAGAGAAGGGACCACAAGTGCAGAAGCATCCATGGGTGGGGAAGGAACCATAGGTGGATAAGGGACCATATATGGAGGAACCATAGGTGGAGGAATTATGAGGGAGGAAAGAGGATTCTTATTACATGGGTGACCTGTCGGAGGAGGAATATTAGGTGTAGGAATGGTCATAAGGTTGATCAACCCATTGGGTAGGTAGGGGATCAAGCTATGGCAAAGGAAGAAGGCCATCACCAAGGGGAGGTGTGGCTGGTGGAGAGACTGGCTTAGGCTCATCTAAAGGATAAGTAGAATCATATTCAAGATGAGGCTTAGCTAAAGGTTGAGAGAGAATAGGATATAGACTAGGCTTAGCTGATGGAGAAGTAGGATGCATAGAGGGATTAAGGAAGGTATCAAGAATCTATATGGGAAACATGCTATAGGGATCCTAATATCTAGAAAAATGATAAGGGATGGTCATAACATGATCCATGATCATGCTCTTAAGAGGCTCTGCTAAAACTTAAGGTGTACCATGAAGATGTTCCATCTCTATCCTATGAACAAGTGGAATAATACTAAAATTAAGAACTATATAAGAAGGGATATGATAAGATGAATGGAAAGACTGAAACAAAGAAGAACAATACCAAAGAATATAAACATCTCTATATTAGATAAGACCTCTTATAAATATATCATCTAAAGTATAACCATCATCATAATCAAGGGTATGAAGATTGATGGTGTAGGTAGGTATGATATTTTCATTGGAAGTGGTGTGATGAATAGAATGATGAAATTTGGTTAATACCATAGGTATATTCTCAATAGGTAGATGATGGGAATGTGGCTTCAAGGATAGTGGAAGTTGTGTGATGAGATGAGGGGATAAATATGAAGTTTTGATTTTGAGGTTGGTTTCATCTAGCTCATTGTCATTAGAATTTAGGAGTTTAGGTGGTATGTTCCTGATGAGTTTGGGGTGACTATGATAACATCAATTAGAGATTATGATAAAATTGAAACATTACGATTTTTTGAATGGAACACTTGGAAAGGGTTCAAGGGTTGGGATTTTTAATACACCACATTCTCGGAATTGTTTAGAATTTTAAGGGTTTGTGGCTCCTTGAATCCTATAGATAACACCATTATGGGAAAATTTGACACATTGGCAAGCAAAAGAGGTGACAACCATCATGTAATGAGTCTAAGGCTTGCTAAGATAGATATTGTAGGAAAGAGAAAAGTTAAATATAATAAACATAACTTTCACACAAAAAATGATAGGAGGGATGGTGATAAGAAACCATATGCAACCTAAGGGAGACATTTGTCTTCGATCATAACCTTGACATGTATTGCATGTGGAGTTAGTATTATACTCAAAATATCCAAGATTTTTAATGAAATTGAGGGAGGTGATGAAATTACTTGAACTCTCATCAATCAAATCATGCTTGACTTGGATATCACCAATTTGGATGCTTATAAAGAGTGGAATATCATCCGTATGAAGTAGAATCTCATCTAGGATCATGAAAGCAATAGGAAATTTGAGAGAAAGAGAAGTATCCATTGTTTCATCAATTGTATATACATTTCTTTGCATTATTTCAAGATATTATATTTCAAAATATATAAGGTAGCTTCACATTCTACTAGGGGAGGATGAGGGATGTTTATTGAAAAATATAATTGCATCAAGTGGTTGCGATGATGCAAAGAAGTTTGCATGAGTTTAAGAAAGGGTATTTGAGATGGGATATTGGTAAGTTCCATGACAGGGTCCTATTCATAATAACCCATGGGAGGATTAATATATAGAGGTGTGTAATGTTGGAGGAGATCCTAAGGAGGATTAGAAGTGCATTCAAACTTGTTTTGATAAGATGTGGTCAATTTAGTTTGGGGATAAATTGGTTGATTATCTTTAAATGATGGGATAATTGATTTAGGTAATTCTAGTGATTGATATGAATAAAAGTTATTGGAAGGTATAATAAGGTTGTTAATAGGTGTATATATTGGGGTAGTTGTATAAATAGTGTGAGAGGTGTAATTCAATTGAGGCATTGGAAGTGGTTATTAGAAAGAGATAAGGTCATCTTTCCCCAAGTTTGTTAGGTGAGATGGGGAAGAATCTTGGATAACACAAAATATTTAGGATGTTTGGTGTATGTGGGTAGGATGAAAATCAATGATAGTAATTATCCTTCATATATTAATCATGTTTACCATAATATCTTTGGGAGTTTGGTCTATAAGACTATCAATGTTATTGGTGGAAGGAGTAGGTTTGTAATTATTATCTTGATGATTAGGAAAAGGATCTTTATAAATGGCAAGATGAATATTGGCCTAGTTTAAAGCTTGATTTTTGTTTTTTGTTTCATGATATTTAAAGGCTATATAATTATCTTATTGGAACTTAAAAATGAGTGAATCATGATCAAATTTTGGGCCACCAAATAAATCCATAGCCAAATTACGTAATTTCCTACAAGTCTCATGAGAGTGGCCCCAACTTGCATGAAACCAACAATTTTTTTTAGATCATACCATGATTTCATAGGATGAGTGGAGTCAAGATCTCATGGTATAGGCCTTGATAGATGATTTTTGAGCTCATCTAAGGATAATTGATTATGAACATTAATGTTGTTTATTTGAGAAAATTAAGGATTAGAGGTATTGTTTAAAGGGGGAGCTTGCTCCACAATGTTGTTGTGAGCAATGACTTGAATATTATGAATGGTATCATAAGAATCAATGACACCATCATTGGTAGTATGATAATTTTTATTTTTAAGTAGCATGTGAATTCCCATGAGAAATTGGGATGGTTTGAACTGATGTATGATAAGATCTTAGTACTTGGCTTAGTTAAGGGCTTCTTCTAAGGTTCTTAGAGAGTGAGTCTTAACCCAAAATTAAAACTTTAGATAAAGAGAATTGGTGAATAGATGAAAGAGATTGTCATCTACCATGTTATGCTCACATTTATTAGACAATATCTTCCACCATTTAATGAAAGCTTGTGTGTTTTAGATTTCAAGTTACCTACAATTGATAAAGTGAGCCAAGATATTCTCAAGGAGTTTACTAGTTTGAAACTCTTGTGCTAGGGAATTAACTGGATCTTCCAATCTAGTGATAGAATTGGATTTGAGTTTATTATACCAATCTAAATCATCTCTAGAGAGTGTTTTTTCTAATAGTTTGGTAGAAACTAAAGTGTTTAATTTGACCCAATATTTGTATAGATTACCAAACATTTCTAAATTTAAGGTGGGATCAGTTGACCCATTATAAATAATGGTAGGTGTGATGCCTCCAATGTCTATATTAGTAATAAGAGGAGTAAAAGGTTCATTTTAATTATGTTTGATTTTGTTAACAAGGGGTGGTTTAAGAATGAGGTTACCATGGGAATCCCTAGGGGCTGGTGAGGCATTTTGATTTTGTGGTCCCCATAGAACCTATTGAGGTTGATTTTGAATGTGAATAAGATGATTCTGTATTTGCATCATTTGATTGACATTGCTAGTTTAAAAATCATTCACATGATTAAGAGTTTACAATAAGAGTTAATGGTTTTAAGTAGTATTATGACTAGTTTGTGTGGCATGTGAAGCATTAATATTAGTATTAGTGGCTTAGGTTGCACTATGAGTAGTGACATGTACAACACTAGTGTCTTGAGAAGAAAAGGAGGCACTAGTAGCATGATTAACATGTGTAGAAAAATATGCACGAGTATAAGGATTGGCATTAGCAAAAAAAGAAGCACTAGTGGCATGATTACCATTGGTAGCAAATGATTCACTAGTGGAACGATTGAGGACGAGGGGTCTTAGAAAAGGCCCACTAGATTTTGAACTTGCCATGTTAGTATAGATACTTGGAATGGAGGTTGAGGAAATCAAAGAAGAAGAGGTCATAGTGGGAGAAGAAGGAAATATAGAAGGGAGGGGTTGAGAAGCAAAGAAGGTATCACCCCAAAAAAAAATGAGAGAATGTAGGGAAGGGTGAATGGGGTTCTTCTACTTGATTGCTTATAATGAAATTGTAAATAATTTAAGGTTCTTTTCTCCTATGTTGAGGAAACTCATTGATTTAAAAAGCATTTCAGGCATGTACTCTAATTATAGCCAATCTTATAAGGAGAAAAGAGGGTTATGAACTGATGATGAATGAGGAGGACTCCCATTATTAGTTGTGCAAGTGGCAATAGAACATTGATTTCATATAAAGTGAAAGCCATAAGATATTTTAGGGGAAACTTATTATGATTGGTTAAGCTCATCATGTCTATTGGATTCAACTTTGTGTTATCCTTAAACAAGAAGTTCATGATGAGAAAAGGAGGCTAAAGGGGTGATTCAAAGACAAAATTAAAAAATAGGGTATAGAGTCAAACTGGTCGAGTGTGTGTTGTAAAACAAGAAACAAGATAATAAGATAAGGATATATAGTCATGTAACCCAATTGTGTATTACTGAACAAAGAACTAAATAGGAAGATAAGGATACACAATCATGTAGATCGACTATATATTGTAGGTAAGAAGGCTAAATAGTATTTAAGAGACTGTATCAACCACAATGATAATGTTCTAAAATAGGGAAAATAATTTTCAAGATAAGTTTGAAGCAAGATGAAAGTAAACACACAAGTAATTGGATCAATGTGGTTGACCCAATTGGAACACATAGCATAAACCTTGCACCAACATTGGCCAATGCAAGTTTTATAATACACCACATAATGAGAAAAGAACAAGTAGTAATTGGGAAGTAAATGCTAACTAATTGGTCATCCTAAGTGATATTAAGTTATAACAAAGTTTAATTTTAATGTGATAGGAAAGTTGGCTGAAAGAAGGAACTAAAAAGCAATATAAGGGTGGTTTTAGGATGTTTGGGTTGAAAGGGATCTATATTGATAAAGGTACTAGATTGGTATTGGGACATACCTCATCACTTCAAAATCCTACAATGATAAGGGTGTTGAGTTATTTACCAATATATACCATCAACCACATATTTATACTTGGCAAGAAACCAAATCGACTTCCCCCTTGGTGATGAAATCCAAGTAGGTAAGCCTTGGGAAGACAAATTTTTAATAATTTTTAAATGTAAAGTGATTTGAAAGTGTGTACAAAAGAGAAAATTAGTGTAACTAAATGGTAATTTAAAAAACCACCTATTTAATCTATGTGAGTTACTCTAATCATGTAAACAACTAAAAAAGAAAGGTGAATTAATTATGAATAAATATATTAATTCCTTGATTAAGAATAGTATAGAGTCAGTTTAGGTGATATTGTATGGAAATAGTACATAATAGAGTTGACTAGGTCGATGTTATTCTATAGAATCAACGTCTATAAGAACATAATCAAAGAGGTCAACTATCTTCTAGATAAAACATAGACTACAAAAGTGTGTCGAATAGGTCGACCCAGTTGGATGTAGGACTATAGTTTTATAGACTATAAAATTTTGAAAAATAGTATTAAAAGAAGAACTAAAATGAAAAATAAATAAAGAAAGGAATCTTGATGGGCTTGAAGACATTTTAGATTGTGAATTTTTATATTGTGATGTTCAAATGCTGCTTTGGAATTCTGATAACTGAGTCGAGTAGCTTGACCAAGTTTGAAAAACCTTGTATGCTAAAGACAAAATGACAAATAGAGTTAACTGGTTTGACTATGTTTATAGACCTATATGTTGATAAAAGAGAATAACAAATAAATTCAACTAGTTTGAAAGAAGAATATTATGCTGAACTGATCAATCTTGTAACCTATATTTGGTAAAGACTTATACAGACATAACAAAGTCATTTTGAAGTGACTTTGTGTTAAACCTACACACAAAAAGTTAGAATTATACCAATTGATTTGATACATTAATAAAAATAAAAAAATATAATATGATAATATAAATGATGGCATGAAATAAAACTTGTAAGGGTTAGATTCATGTCAAGTTCACCAGAATGTATGTAAAAGGAAATGCAATTGATCTATAAATCAATCCTAGCTCAAAGAAGATAAATCCTACTTATACTTATGATTATTGATACATTAGATATTTAGGGTCATGACCAAAATGGATCTACTAGACCTATCCAAAGGATACATTACCATAATAAAATCACTAGGGAGGGTTTTAAAGCCACCAGTCAATCAAAACTATGCAATAACCCTAATTAGGTCTTATGTTTTCATATTCACAAAAGTATATCAAAATTAAAGTGAAATCTAATGTAGTGTTCACCAAATCTTATGGCACAAAGTGGGGGTAATAAACATAAAAAGTAGACATGCATAGGAGATATATACTCACATTAATGTATACAATATCTTAATGCATGGGAGATAAGTAGAAATGCAAATATATCTACTCTTACAACGGAGGAACAAAGTTAGGAATACTTACATTTAAAGATGAACCCATCGAGCCTCAATCTCTCCCTTGGCAAAGGTGCTTCACAAGAGGATATTTTGGCATGTAAGGATAACAAGTATAAGTCAGCTCTAGGATACACAACTTATCTATGCATCCAAAAGACTTCTCCACAAGACAATATCCTTATCTCCAAAGAAAGTATTGAAACCTTAAGCTATGATCCTCAAGTAGAATGGTGGATAAGTAGATGCATAATATATATTCTTCTTATTTTCTTATCTTCCCTTCTCTTAATAAATGATGAAATGGATGTGTATATATAGTTGAATCTAACCCTAAACCTTTTTTAAAGTTTAACTAATAGGGCCAACGAAATTAAATCTATATCATTATTGACAAAAAAAAATTATGTCTTGGTCTAGGTCAGTAGGGGATGACCTAAACCTTGAATGATTTTTATCAATTAGATTACAGGGTTGATGGGGATGACAATGTAATGTAAACCATTTGAAAGGGTTTTTAGGATAGGGAAGGGATAATGAAGGCATAAAATGACTAGTGGAGGGTGAAAAAGAGGAGACAAAGCTTAGGGGAGAATTTTTAGGAGATGGTTGTGTAGTTAGTAAGTGGTAGTAAAGGGACAACAATATTGAAAAGCACCAATGGTCTACCCACCCATTTTTTAGTGTTCCCCTTAAGGCATGCACTCAGAGAGATTAAGACTCAATTTGTTCCTACAAGAGAGAAAGCATTAATAATTAATAAAGTTTGAAAATATGATGTGTATATAGAGAGAATTTGATTTCTTTCATGAGCAGTTACTTGAAGGAGGCTAAGATGAGATAATCAACATTGGAAAAGCAAGATTATTCATTGGTGAAAGTAACCAATAATTTTCACCATTACATTTTATAAAACAAAGTTTATGTCATTGTTATTGACCCTAAAAGCAAATGGATGTTGGGGTAAAACGATCTCGATGAAAAGAGAGGGCATTGGGTTACCAAGTTATAATAATATGATGTAGAGGTAAAGTTGACAAGGCTAGTGTGTGGCCAAGGGATTTCAAAATTGATGACTAAGGTTGATCTAAACATTGATGTGGTAAATATGAATGAGCAATATATTTAACCTAGCCTGTGGTATGATACAATCATACACTACTTTTTCTATGAGATGCCACCTATTGACTTTGATAGAATGCAATGAAGAGAAATAAGCTTTAAGGCTACCCATTTCATGTTGAAAAAAGTAATAATGTATAGGAATAACCATGAGGGGAATTATCTCAATTATTTAGCTGAAGAAAAAGTGAAAGAAGTTATGAAATGCATTTCATGAGAAGTTAAGAAGCGGTCATTCCTTAGGCAATGTCATTACACACACTATCCTCAGAGAAGTGTACTATTGGCCCACTCTATTAAAAGACACTCATTCTCATGTACTCACATGACAAAAGTTTCAAACCTTTTCCAAGAGAGAAATCCACCCCACTATGCCACTATAAGCCATCTTTAAAGAGCATTCATTTTCCTAGTGGAGATTGAACTTCATTGGGGTGATAAATCCCAACTCTTTAGTTAGACACCATTTCATTATCACCACAACAAAATATTGAATGAGGTGGGTAAAATTCAAGGTCACAAGGAATATCATTGTTGATGAAGTCATCTCATTCTTAGAAGTACACATTTTGACTCTCTTTGGGATCCCTCTTACATTGGTATGTGGTAATAGGCCTTTATTTCAATCTACTGAGTTGAATGAATGGGCATATATAAATGGGATAGTTCTTAAGTTTTATTCTAATAGATATCCCTAAGGTAATGGTTATGCAGAATCCAATAAAAAAAAAATTCTTGAATATTTAAATAAGGCACTTGACCAAAATCTATGCAGTTGGAATGCCCTGTTGAAGTATGCTTTGTGGGTAGATAGGACGTGACACAAGAAAAGTTTAAATAATTTGCCATTCTCACTAGTATATGGCATAGATCCCATCTTCCCTATACAATCCAAGAATCCTACTCATCAATTTAGCATAGAATACCTTGAGCCTAATGAGATAACTCAGGCTTAGTGGTTAGAGTTGATTCAAATGGAATGATGGTTAAAAGGGGTGAGGATAGGCAAAACTTTAGTAGGTCTCAAAAACTAGTTAAATGATGGTTTTATTAATAATCTAAAGTGGAGAGATTTAGGTTAGTAGACATGGTCCTAATATGGGATAAGGCACATGAGAAGATGGGTTAGTATCCCAAATTTATCCCTTTGTGGATTGGTCAATATTAGATCTCTAAGTTGCTCAGAGCTAATGCATTCAAGCTCAAAGATCTTCAAGGAAATGAGTTTCCACTCCCTATGAATGGGTAGTAACTAAATTATTAATTCATGGCTACCCCTTTAGATGTCACCTTTAAGTGATTAAGTATTTAGGTTTTTGTAAATAAGTGTATATATGTTCTTTTTCTATTTTGGTCATGTGTTTTCTTTGTTTTAGTCTTGTTCTGTTGCCTCCTTTATTATTTAATCTTGTTTCATTGTATTGGTTTCTTCGTTAGATTTATTCCCCATGTTTTGGTTCCATTTTTATGTTAGGGGAAGATGTATCAACCCCTCGTGGTTTAATGAAAATCAATAATGTAACTTATAGATTGTGTGCCTCCAATAATAGTGTTCTCAATGACAATGCTAATGTGGATGTTTATCTTTTTAACAATAATTTTATGCTTAGCATCCCCTTGCATGTCTTTTCCTAAATCACTAGTAAGACTTGTTGACTAATGTATGGTATAGAAATTTTGTATATTATTTCTAGTTTGATCAATCCCATTTCATGTTGGTGGCTGATCTCAAAAGGTAGAAAGAAGGCAATGACTTATTAAGATGGGATATCCTTGTGTATAGCTTCAATAATAAGGGAATTTCATTTTTACAATTGGTGATTGATGCCCAAGAGTTTTATCCTATCATGATGAGTCTAGATTATGGATAAGAAGACTGGGTAGTGTTGGAGAGTTGCCAATGATGTCATGGAGGTGTCCAGGTGAGTGGATGAAGTGCCTAGATAGTCTAAGTGACAATGAAAAAGTGTGCAATGTGATTTTCCTAATATTCTTGGTTGATCTTTAGTTTTGGAATGGTTTGAGATGATTAGGGATGAGTTTGAAGTATTGAGCATGTGGAAGGGGTCCTATTAGTGGTCAAGGATGATTGGAGAGTGTGTCTACATGAGTGGAATTCACTTGGTTATTCATTTTGTTTATCTATGCATAAATGGGTCTATAGAAAAAAAATTAAGGATGAAATTTTATGTCATTATATCTCACACATTTGAGGGATCTAGGAGTTGATTGATATATGGATGGATTCTCCTATGTGAGGAGATCATATGGTTCAAGTTTTAGATCATGCAACTAAGTGAAATCAATGTTACTAAGGTGCAAAGTTGGTCCCTCAGAAAAAATTACATTAAGTTCTAACACTTAGTCAATTTGCAAAGGCAGATCTAATGGTCCACATTTCATTGCATCAAAGATCGATGGTGTGAAATGAATTTGAGCTTAAATACGTTATTTGTCTAAGTACAAGAAAGAGCCGAGTAAATAGTTTAGTGATGGAATATATCACACATGTGGATGTTTCAAGAAAAAATGGTCATATGGGTTTGTTCAATATTTTTCCTAGTTCATATGGTTAAAATTTGAGAACATGTGAGTGAGGTAACATATATGACTGTGCAAATTTGGCCTTCCAAGTAGTCTATTTTGCATGATGTTAAAGATCAGGATCAGATGAAGATCTAATGGTTTATGATGATCATAAAATGAATATTTATGGTGCATGTTGAGTCAAATGAGTCAAAGTTTTCATTGGTTAATGAATTTAAATATCGAGCTCCTTACAAAAGGATTAATAGAGCATGTTTGTTCCAAGGTGTCAGGAAGTAACAAGATGAGGACAAGTGTTCAAAGTTTAACATTGAGCAAAGGTAAAGATCAGGCTTATTCTAAGATCTAAAGGTGAGTAGATGTTTTTACATATACAAATAAATGGTGCATATTGAGTGAGAATATTTCAAGGTGTCCAATGTTTAACATAGATAAAGATCGAGCTATGTATAGGAGATCGATGGGGTGCATTAAGTCAAATAGTCAAGATGAAGATTCAACGATGAGTGATGAAAGGTAAAGGTCAAGGTAATTCAAGGAATATTGATGGTGTGAATTTAATTTTAGATGTGAGGAAATGAGATGAGGATAACATGTTCAAATTTTAACGGTGATCGTTGGCATTTGAATATTCAAATTTGCAAAGGGAAAAACTAGTGCTCTATAATTTGGCTATAACTTTTGATCTAGGATGAATTTCTTGGTGATGTGAAAATAAAATTTGTAGAGGAATTCAAGGAAAATCCAAAAATGGTAATTATAAGGTTTTATTATTCATATAGTCAAAATTATGGTGCTCTAAATTTGACTATGTGTTTGATTGTGTTCTACAAGTGAACTGAGAAGGATATTTGAGCTTGTGTTGTTGTTGTTTCGATGTTTCATGATGACTTAGATATTAGAAGGTGTTATATAATTAATAAGGATATTCTATATGGATTTTAGAGGTATGATAAATCTATATTGAGTATGAAAAATACATAAGAAGTTGACCATGTGTTTATTCATAGTGTTCCTATGTACATGGTATATGTTTGAGTTGATTGAGCATACATAGATGTGAGAAAATATGATAGTGATCATTTAAGGAAGTTGAAAAGGTCATGTGGAGTGGACCTATACATTTTGAAGTGGTCTTACGTTCTTATTTTGCTTGATGGAGTGCTAAAGGAGTGAATAGGTCTCCATGAGACCTATAAGGGCTACAAGGGCCTAATTGATAGGTGTAGTTACTTAAGGGTGACCCATAGATGATATGGAAAACCTATGTGGATTGTATTGAGTCATCTCTTTATATGTTATAAGAATTAAGGGATAAGGCATGCCTAATATCTTACCAAGGTGTTAATAATCATGAATGCTCTATAAATAGTGAAACCAAAGATGATGGTTTCTAGATTTGATAGAGGTGTTTATGTGAGAGGAGTGAGCATTGAAGCGAAGATGAGAGGAGAGGTAGTGTGCCAAGTAGATGGGTTGATGACCAGATTAAGGATGATGTGTATGACTTGAAGGTCATGTTTCTAAATTTAGAATGGTGCTCTTATAGGTTAAGGATGAGCAAAGAGGTCTATAGTGATTCAAAAGGATGTTTTGGATGTCTTTAGAATGAGTGAAGGATAGATGGTGTTTGTGTGAGATTGGTGGCTAATTTGAGAGATAGATCAGACTGTGGAATAAGTGAATGACCATCTAATCATGTTTTTAATGTGGTGATAGAGTTGTTGCTAAGAAGTGAAAAGTGATCTAAAAGGTGGCTATAGATGCATTGAGTGTGCAGAGTCAAAGAGAGATGATATAATTTGTATCTCCATTAGATTGGTAGGAAATTAGTGTTCTAGGAAATGTTATATTTATACATGTAGTTGTGTTTTCTCAACATCTAGGGGGTTTCAGCCTCCTTGTAAGGTGAAACTTGCTAAAGGTCTAGTTGTTGTGGCAGCTCAACGAGACATGTGTAGTATCTCCTTGTGGGATTGTAGTCTCACTAAAATAAGGGTTGGTAGTTCATTGATAATTTGTTGTTGGTCTAAATTGGTTCTTATTATTATAGGACACTAGTCCAATTGTATGTTATATTGGGTTTTCTCCCCCAAGAGGGTTTCCCACGTATGTCATGTGATATGTGTTTGATCTTGCATTGTCTCTCTTGTTCATTGATATGAATGATATGTATGCTTCATGAATGCTTGTGGTAATTAATTAATAATTTTGAAAGGTTGGAATTGAAGTTAGACTATGTAGGCTCACTAATTCACCCCCCCACCATCCCCCTACTCTCAGTGATTATACCTCTAACAATTGGTATCAAAGTAGGCCCTTATTACAAGTTTAACCACTTAAAAATGATAAAGGGTACAATGGTTGACAAAGAGGTTGTGGCTTATATTCAAGACAAACTAGTATGTGCTTTATCAAATGTCAATGTAAGCATGGATGCTGTGAAGATGCAAGTGAAATATCTAGAAGCAAAATTCAAGAATTTGTAGGTCATGATGGATAAAGGTCTCAACCAAAGGGTGTAATAATTTGAAAATAAAGTCATGACTTACTCAGATGTGCTTTTATCTAAGGACAAAAGGAATTTTAGCTCCACCAAAAGGGTCAAGAATGAAAATTCATGGATTGGTAATGATCAAGAGAAAGGAAGGTTAAATATGAACAATGTCTTCAATGGGTATTGCTTTTCATACAATTAATTTGGTCATAGATATAGGGATTGTGTTTTCTCTCCATAAATCAAAAGGAATATCATATGCTACAATTGTAACCAACAATGTCATATAGCTAAGAACTACAAAATATATTTCTATAAAAAGGATATACAAGTCATTGACACCATCAAATGGTTCAAAAAGACTAAGTCTAAGATTGAAGAAGAAAATAAGTAGAATTCAAGTGGTACACCAAAGGAAGAGTCAATGTTTATTCAAGAAACCTTGCATACTCAAGCAGATGGGAACAAGAGATGGTTCATAGATAGTGTATTCTCAAATCATATGACAAGAGATTAGAATAATTTTATCTCTCTTAGGAAGACCAACCTAGGTTTAGTGAGATTTGGTGATAACAAATCTACTAACATAGTTGGTAAAGGTACTATGAGTTTGGATAATGGTCATACTAGGACTAAGAATGTCTTATATGTATAAGGTTTGAAACATAATCTTTTAAGTTGAGCCAAATGTGCAAGCAAGGAAATGTTGTAACTTTTCATGATGATGTATGTGAAGTAATAAAGGTTGGAAGATTAGTTGAAAATGTTTATAAAATAGATAACATGTATGTATTCCATGAATCCAAGAAGGAAGAGTGATTCATGAGTCAATTGGAAGAAAGTTGGCTTTGGCATAGATGGCTTGGACATATAAATTTTGATAATATGGTAAAGATTAGTTCAAAGGGGTTGGTATGGCATATGCCAAAGATTTCTCATTCTCTTTGAAAGAAATGTCTTCATGGGAAGAAAACCAAAAGAAGATATAAATCCAAGGAGTTATCCACTACAAATCCATTAGAGTTGATCCATACTAATCTATGTGGACCTATGAGAACTCAAAGTATTCAAGGTAATAGCTACTTCATGCTTCTCATTGATGATTTTACTAAGATGACTTGGATATTTTTTATTAAAGAAAAATCATAAGCTTTTGTAATATTTATGGCATTCAAAGTGCTTATAGAAAATGATAAAGGGTCAAAGATCAAGTGTGTAAAATCAGACAGAGAAGGTGAGTATTGGTCTCATTAATTTGAAGATTTTTTTGAGAAAAAAGGGATAAGGAGACAATATTCTACTACTATAACACCATAACATAATGATGTCATTGAAAGAAAGAATAGGACTATTCTAGGGATGAGTAGAACCATGCTTCAAGATTCCAAATTATTAGATGGTTATTTGGAAGAGGTAGCCAACACTTATGTTTACATCCTCAATAGGTGTCAAATTAGAGTAAATGGTGATAAGAATCCTTATGAGCTATGGAAAAATAGAAAAACTAAAGTAAAACATTTTAGAGTGTTTGGAAGTAGGTGCTTCATCAAAAGAGATGAAGAGAATCTTGGCAAATTTGATTCAAGGTCAAATGAGGGCATATTCTTATTAGGTTACTCTTCTATTAGTGCTACATATAGGTGCTTCAACAAGAGACTTCAAAAGATTATTGAAAGTTAAAATGTAAGCATAGATGATAAAAATAGAGTCAAGAAGCCAAAATTATAGGTAATTAACTCAAATCAAAATTTTATTACAAACAATGATGAGTTATCTATTCAAACAAATGATGAAGATGAAGAGGAGGAAGAAAGATAAGACTCTAAATCTCCATCTATAAGAATTCAAAAATATCATCCAATCTCTCAAATTATTGGAAATGTTAGTGCAGGTTTATAGACTAGAAGGAGAATGTTGATTAATCAAAATCAACAAGACTCAGCTCTGTTATCAATGATTGAACCCAAAACATTCATGGAAGCTAGCAAAGATGAAAGTTAGAAAGGTGCAATGAATGAAGAACTTAACCAAATAATAAATAATGAAACATGGGATTTAGCTCTTAGGCTAAAAAATAAAAATGTGATAGGTACCGAGTGGGTTTTCAAAAACAATATGAATGAGAAAGGAAAAGTCACAAGGAACAAAGCTAGATTGGTGTGTAAAGGATATGCTCAGGTTGAAGGATAGATTTTGATGAGAATTTTGCTCCTATGACAAGAATGGAAGTAATTAGACTCTTCTTGGCATATGAAAGTTTCAAATTTTTTAAAGTATACCAAATTGATGTAAAATTTACATTCTTAAATGGTAACTTAGAAGAAGAAGTCTACATTGAGTTACCTGAAGGATACTTCATGTCAAATAATCAAGATTTTGTGTGTAAACCAAAGAAGGATCTTTATGGTCTTAAACACGATCTTAAATCTTGGTATGATAAGTTAGATAAGTATATTTTGAGTCAAGGTTTAAAAAAATGGGTAGCTAATTGTAATTTATACATTAAAATATAAGGTAATCATCATTTGATAGCGATTGTATATGTTGATGACATAGTTTTTGGATCTGATAATGATAATATGAGTAGAGAGTTTGAAGATACTATGAGCATTGAGTTTGAAATGTCAATGTTGGGATAAATTTATTTCTTCTTAGGATTGTATATTAACCAACTTGATGTAGGGATATTCATTTCACAAGCTGAATACATCAAGGATATGCTAAGGAAGTTTGACCTGATGGATTGTAATTCAATGGGTACTCTAATGATCATAGTATAAAAATTAAGTAAACTAGATTACTCACCAAAAGTTGATCAAATTTTGTATAAATCCATGATTGGAAGTCTTTTTTACTCTACTGCTTCTAGGCATGATATCATGCAAGAAGTTGGTCTTGTAGGAATGTTTCAAGTTGATCCTAGAGAATCTCACTTAAAAGCAGTCAAAATGATCTTGAGGTATCTCAAAGGCACCATAGAGTATGTTTTATGGTATACTAGGAGTAAATAATTCACTTTGAAATCATATACTGATGCAAATTAGGCAAGATGTGTGGATGATAAGAGGAGTACTAGTGGTGGGGTTTTCTTCATGGGAGAATGCTTGGTGTCTTGGATAAGTAAGAAGCAAGCCTTAGTGTCTCCATCAACTACAAAATTTGAGTATATAGCAGTTACATCTTATTGCACACAAGTCATGTGGATGAATCAAACTTTGGAAGATTATAAGGTAAGTCAAAATGGACCTTGTCTTATCTATTTTGACAATACTAGTGTAATTAGTATATCAAAGAATCCTATTATCCACTCAAAAACTTAGAACATTCCTATTAGATATAATTTTTTGAGAGTACAAGTGAGTAATCAAAGTGTTAAGTTGGAGTATATGGTTATAAAAGAGAAACTTGCATATATTATGACCAAACCATTGTTAAATACTACATTTGAGTATCTAAGACGAATATTGGGTGTCATTTCTTTCACTATGAATCAATATAAGGTCTTAAAAAAAAGGGGGAGCAACAAGTTCATGATATTTCTCTAGAGGTGGTTTGAGAAAGAAGGCTAATAAGCCTATGTGGTGGTTCTTTATGGTGTGTGAAGATCTGAAGATGCTCAAGAGCTGAAATGGCTTAGAGATCTTAGGGGGAGTCCCTATCAGATGTTTCTTATGAGATCAATCAGATTTTAGTGCTTTTGTGTGTTCTTTATTTAGGTCCTTAGGATCAATTGGTGCCCACTTTGTCATTATGTCAAAGGGGGAGAAAGTTTCTATTTTTTAGATTGCATGAAGAGAGAGAAGGAAGGTGAGTTGCATATTGTTTTATGATGGGTGTTGACATCAATGACAAAGGGGAATATTATTGGAGAGTTTTCAATGATGTCATGGTGATTTCATGGAGGTGCCAGGTGAGTGGATAAAGTGCTTTGATAGTCTAATTGATAATGATAAAGTGTGCAATGTGTTTGTCCTAGTATGCTTAAAGTATGTATGGTTGATCTTCAGTTTTGGCATGGTTTGAGATGATTAGGGATGAGTATGAATTATTGAGCATGTACAAGGGGTCCTATCAGTAGTCAAGGATGATTGGTGAGCTTGTGTACATGAGTGGAATTTACTCGGTTCTTCATTTTGTTCATTTAGACATATATGGGTCTATAACAAAAAAATCTAAGGAGGAATTTTTATGTCTTCATATCACACAAATGTGAGGGTTCCATGAGCTTCTCGATATATGGATGGATTCTCCTATGTGAGAATATTACATGGTTCAAGTTTTAGATCATCCAACTAAGTGAAACCAAAGTTTCTAAGGTGCAAAGTTAGTCCTTTAGATAATAGTGCACTAAGTTCAAACACTTAGTCAATTTGCAAAGGAAAATATAATGGTTTTCATTTCATCACATCGAAGATTGATGATGAAAAATGAATTTAAGCTCAAATACATTATTTGTCTAAGTACAAGAAAGAGCCAAGTAAGCAGTTTGGTGATGGTATATCTTGTACATGTGGATATTTTAGGAAGAAATGGTCATATGGGTTTGTTTAGTATTTTTCCTAGTTTATATGGTTCAAATTTTATAACATGTGAGTGAGTGAGGTAAAATATATGACTATGCAAAATTGGCTTTCTAGGCAGATATCAATGGTCCCCATACTTAGTCTATTTTGCATGATGTTAAATATCAGGACTAGATGAAGATCTAATTTCTCACAGGTGATTATACAATGAAGATATTGGTACGTGTTGATTTAAATGAGTCAAATCATTTGTTGGTTAATGAAGTAAAAGATTGATCTCCTTACAAAAGGATCAACAAAGCATGCTTGTTCCAAGGTGTCAAGAAGTAGCAAGATGAGGATAAGTGTTTGAAGTTTAATGTTGAGTAGAGGTAAAGATCAGGCTTCTTCTAAGATTTAATAGTGAGTGGATATTAATACATATATAGATCAATTGTGTGTATTGAGTGATATGATTTCAAGGTTTCCAATGTTTAACACAGATAAAGACCGAGCTATGTATAGGAGATTGACATAGCACATTAAGTTAAATAGTCAAGATTAAGATCCAATGAAGAGAAATGAAAGGTAAAAGCCAATATACTTCAAGGAATATTTATGGTGTGTGTTTAATATGAGACATGAGGACATGAGATGAGGACAAGGTGTTCAAATTTTAATAGTGACTGTTGGCATTTGAATATTCAAATTTATAAAGGGAAAAACCAGTGCTCTATATTTTGGCTATAAATTTTGATCTAGGATGAATTTATTGGTGATGTAAAATTAAAAAGTTTTAGAGGAATTAAAGACGCATATATAAATGGTAATTAGAAGGTTTGATTGTTTTTATAGTCAAAGTTATAGTACTCCAAAGTTTACTATGTGTTTGATTGTGTTCTACAAGTGACTCGAGAAGGATATTTGAGCTTGTGTTATTGTTGTTTCAATGCTTCATGATGACTTAGATATTGGAAGGTGTTATAGAATTCATAAGGATATTCTATATGGATTTTAGAGGTGTGATCAATCTATGTCGAGTATGAACAATGCTTAAAAAGTTGACTTTGTCTATTCATAATGTTCTTGTATACAAGGTCTATGTTTGAGTTGATTAAGCATATAAAAAGGTAAGAAAAGATGAATATGATCATTTAAGTAAGTTTAAGGGGTCATGTGGAGTGGACATATACATTTTTAAGTGGTCACGTGTTCTTGTTTTGCTTGATGGAGTGCTAAATGAGAGAATGTGTCTCTATGAGACCTATAAGGGCTATAAGGGCCTAATTGAAAGGTGTAGTTGCTTAAGGGTGATCCATAGATGCTATGGAAAACCTATGTAGATTGTGTTGAGATGTATCTTTGTATGTTAGAATCCTTAAGGGATAAGGCATACCTAATGGCTGACCAAGGTATTGATAATCATGAATGCTTTATAAATAGTGAAACCAAAGATGATAGTTTCTAGATTTGAGAGAGGTTTTTGTGTGAGAGGAGTGAGCATTAAAGTGAAGAAGAGAGGAGAGGCAGTGTGCCCAGTGGATGGGTTGATGAGCAGAGAAAATTAAGGACTATGTGTATGACCTATAGGCCATATTTTTGATGTCAAAATAGTGATCTTATAGGTTGAGGATGAATGAAGAGGTCTAGAGTGATCTAAAAGGATGTTTTAGATGTTTTGAGAGTGAGTAAAGGATACATGGTGTTTATGTGAGATTGGTGGCTGATTCAAGAGATAGATAAAAGTGTGGACAGAGTGAATGACCATCTAGTCATGTTTTTAAAAGGTGACAACGTTGTTTCTGAGAAGTGAAGAGTGATCCAAAAGGTGGCTATGGATGCATTGAGTGTGTAGAGTTGAAGAGAGTTGATATAATTTGTATCTCCATCAAATTAGTAGGCAATCAATGTTTTAGGAGATGTTTTGTTCATATGTGGTTTTTTCATTGCTCAACATCTAGGGGTTTGTAGCCTCCTTTCAAGATGAAACTTGTTAAAGGTCTAGATATTATGGTAACTCAGCTAGACAAATGTAGTACTTCTTTTTGGGATTGTAGTCTCACTAAAATAGTGGATGGTAGTTCCTTGATTAGTTGCTTCTTGATCTTACATTGTCTCTATTATTCTTTATTATGAATGATGTGTGTGCTTCATGAATGCTTGTTGTAACTAATTAAGAGTTTTGAAAGGTTGAAATTGAAGTTGGATTATCTAGGCTCATTGATTCACCCCCTCTTAATGATTGTACCTCTAATAGGTAGAAGTATATAATAGAACTATTCTTGGTGCATTACTGAAATTATGAAAGTCCACGATCCTTAATAGAGCATGGGGATGAATAAAAATGTGGATTATTTTGTTCCAAACCTTCCAACTACACTTAAAATCACATCTTAAAATGAAATGAAGATAATGGGTTCATTTAGGTTTGTTGAGTAGTCATGAGTTTTTCGAGATCATAATTTGAATCATGGTTTGGTTACGAAACCCTTAGTGGATAGGATTTGAAAAATTCGTAAATTGAAAAAAATTGAATCCTAAAGCTAAATGATAAAGCTCTCCACATATATGGGTGATTCAGGGAACTCCATTGCAAGCTTTCTAGCCTAACTAGCAATGGAACAAGGCCTTGGAAGGAGCCAAAAACAACTCCATTAGGGCTATGGATGCCTAGATGGAAGCAGAGAAATGATCATGCCACTTCCCATCCAATCCAATTAGCCTTAATTCCCCTCTCAAAAACTTATATTTCTCATAAATATTTGATGGATTCCATTTGGATTTAGAAAAGGGCACTAACTAAATAATCACTATACACACACATTGGAGGTTCATAAGAGATAAATTTAGTATGTCCTATGTTGAGGTAGGCTTTAACACTTTCATATTTTTATTTTTCATTGATAATTATGTTTGGTTTATTCCCCTATTTTAGGTTTAAAGATTCATGTTCTGGGTTTTGATTACTAAATAACACTCTCCTTATAGAGGTTGCCATTTGTTAGGATCCATCCAACATGCCCCATTTTTTAAATCTGAAAATAGAGAGCCTATTTTGATTTGGAATTTGGTCTTGTACCTCTTAGGAGTTCATTGTGGTTACTTTCTTAAATATAATTTCTTGGTAATCTACTAGATTATTAGTTATAAGTGACTGAATGAATTTAATTTAATGTATGTTTATTACTCCAGTTTAGTCTAAGATTTTATCTAGTAGTGAGTTAGTTTTAGTGCTTGAATTTGCATCAATATACTAATTCTTAGTCTATTTATTTGCTTGTGTTCTGAAACACATTTTATATATTCCTTTTAGACTATTTTATCTTAAGTTTATGCAAATTAACTAATTGTTTAAGACTTTTCTACTACTTTTCCTTAGTAATTTTAGTCCACTTTAGCTTCAATTCGATCCAAATCAACTATAAATTTCCTATGGTTCATCCTTTACCTTAGTTGATTTCATTAAAATGATAAAAGTTTTAAAAAAACTTTCTTTTGCTAAATTTTTTTGCCTCTTTGTTATATTTCAAAAGACTTAGTTGTTTGCTCTTAAATTCTTTAGCCCTTTGCTTCTCAACTCAAAGATCGCTAACTTGGATTATTTTCCTTGTGCCCAGATGTGATTAAATTGATCCTATCACCACATGATGACCTCTTTTCAATCTTGAGCCTCACCCAAAAGACTTTCACATTTCGTCAATTTCAAAAAAAAAAATTGGGGACACACAACAGTTGTATGCTACTTCAAAAGATTTAGTCAATTTTTGAGAGTTTGCTCGATAGGTCTCCACATCAATAAATCTTAGGGATAAAAAGGAGATAGATGAGATCATGTAGTGAAACCTCACTATTATTCTATATTGAAGATCTTTGTGCTAGTACAAAGCCTCTAGGCTAGTGGGTTGGTGAGATGATACCACATGGCATCATCTCACTACCCCACTCTCATAGATGTATTTATACAAACAATAAATGATATAAAATACCTAAGAAAGTGATTGAATGAGATCAAATCACATGACACAATCCTACTGATCTATTATTCTAGGGTGATCTGTGCAACTTTGAATCCTAGCTAAGCTCTAGGTGAGCGGGATTGAGCCACGTGGCATGATATCATTACATCATGGATAAAATATTCAATATATCATATAATCCAAAACTTAATAGTGGGAGAGTGAGAAATAGCCATATGGAAGAATTTTTGGAATTGGATAATGGCCATAGAATAAGAAAAGTGAGCAACAGAACTAAAACCTATGGATGATGACAAGTTGTCAAGTGATAAAATGGGACCCATAAAAGTAAATCCAATTGCACAGTGAAGGAAAATAAAAAAGAAGCTACATGGTAAGTGTAGAGTAATTTCTTACTCTATGTCGTATTCTATTGATTTTTGATTTGAGCACTGTAATTTTTGTTCCTGCACATCGAGGATGAAGCCACAGAGTTTTGATGCAGAGGACGGGTTCATTTTTGCCTAAGTGTCGAAGTATAGTGGAAGCTGTCAAGTGTCATCCTCAGAGCATGGTCCCTTTTTTTTTCCTCTCTTGTTCTTTTCATTTCAATTTTGGCCTAAGTATTGGATTCAAGCGGAAGCGGCCACGTGTCGGCCTCCGGGAGACAAAGATGGACAGCTGGCGACTTCTGAGGACCTTGTTGTAGCTTTCTAGAGAACCACAGAATGCATCACGTGTCAGCATCCACATATCATAAGAGGAACCCATGTTTTCTAAAAGACTTCCAATGATTTAAGCAATAGAGAGAGCAAAAAGTGCCAAGTGGCAGTTGTGGAGGCCCTAAACTACCTTTTTAATGAAGTAGTGGAAGCCACCACGTGTCATCATCCAGGAGACTTTGGTCTAATACTTTCCATTCAACACATAAAGGCATCGTTCATTTTGATAAGTATCAAAGTGTAGCAGACGCTGCCAAGTGTCACCTTCTGGGTCCCTCTCTACTCCATCCCCAAAGAAAGCGGAAGGCACCACATACTCCTGGCAGGAAAAGTGAAAGATGCCACTTATCTTCTTGAGAGAAACGGAGGTCACCACATGTCAACCTCTGAGAAACTATCATGAGCCTAATGGTTGAATAACGATGGTGGTGGGACCCATATAATATTCTAAAGGATTATGGGAGGTCTGAGTGTCAACAAGTGAAGACTGCCATGTGCACCCATCCTTTTTTAAAGGGTTGTCAAGGCAAAGAATGCACTGAGTTTTGTTTCAATAAAGTTACAAAGTATCGAGGTGTTTCTATATGATTTTCGCTTTCACATTCAAAAAGGAAATGAGAAACTAAGAGAAATGGTCTAAGGTTTGTATGCACCTGGATGAAGTCTTGCACACCGTAATCCAGACGTCGTGAGAACTCCTCTTTGGTTGTGGAGGATGACACCTGTAGAGGAAAGAGATTAAAACAAAGAAGGCGTTAGATGAGGAGATGGTAGGATGCCAAGCAAAAGCTTGATCCCAAAAGTACAAAGACTTCCTTGAGGGATGTCAACCCACTAATTGATTAAAATAATGTTTAATAAATGGCAGAATGATAATAGACTGAAATGTTTAAAAGATAAAGCAAAAATAGAAGTAAATGCTTACCTGAATGCTGCTATTGGTCTAGTCACAATCATCGATGTCAGTTAGGATGCCAGCATTGGTTGGTCAAGTCTACCAATATTGGTTAGTCTGCCGACATCGATGAGGGCAGTGGTCTCTGCAGTTGACATCAGTCAGGGAAGTAGTCTTTGGATGAGGTCTGGCTAGGTCTGGATGGGTTTTATGGTCTGTGGATGGGTTTGAGAAGGGCTTTGGGTCTGGTTGAATGGTCTGAGAGTATGTGCAAGGACAATGGATAGAGTGTGTGGTCTGAAAAGGGACCAGATGGATTGGACAAAGGAAATGAGGAAAATAAGGATGAGGGAAGGCTCTCAAAGAATAGGTTGGGTCTGGGTAGGAGAGGTTGAAAATGGGCAATAGGCTGAATGACAGATGAATTAAAATAAATACTAAAATGAAAATAGTAGAAATACTTACCTCATACCTACTGGAGAATGGAATGAAGAAGACCTATTGCTACTGATGTGAAGGCCCTGTTGCTGGTGGAGTTGCTGATGCTTGGTAGTGCAGAAGACCTGTTGTTATTGTAGCTTGTTGTGTGTACCTAAGAGAGAGAGAGTGAGAGGTCTGATGATTGGAAGGATTGACAGATTGAGGAGTGAAAGATCAGATTGAAAGATTGGAAAAGTGGGCTCCTGCATTCGGGGGAAGAACACAGTTATGAAGGAAACTGACGTTGGAAAAATGATCGACGTCAGCCGACAGTTGATCGACGTCGACGGTTGGAAGGTAGGAAAAAGGCTATAAATAGCCTTTTATCCATTTTCCCAACTGTCGGGTCAGCGGGTCGGGGAAAGAAACAATTGAAGGTGGATTAATAGGCATGGAAAATAAGTGGGATAAGGGAAATGGGGTCTTAAATCATTTAAGACTTGGCAAGGGGTAGTGGAGGGGAAGTTGGAATAGGTCATAGGGTGATAAATGAGGGTATCCAAGGGAAAAAAATCCAAGGAGATGAGGTGGCATAGGGGGGTGAGGTGTCAAGGGTGAGGTGGCAAAGGGGAGAGAATTATTAATTTAAAATAGATGATTATTCTAAATTAATAAGACATAGGTTAGGAGTGGTTAAGTGGACCAAGGGAATGAAGGGGGGGAGTTGACCAAGGGTTAGACACAATTTCGGTGTCTACATTTGCCCCTTTTTGTCTTGTTGGTTGTTTTGGATGAACTGCAAGACAAAAATAGGAGTTGATTGCCCTAGGTGTGGGATGAGGTTGATTTCATCCTATTGGTTATTCAAGTGAACTGCAAGACAAAAATAAGAGGGTTGGTTGCACCAGATGTGAGATTAGGTATTCCCCCTCAAAGCAGGAGTTGAGGGAAGGGAACCTCAAATCGAGTGCTGATTTGACAAAGAGACAGATGAAGATGGCAAAGTTTGAGTGAAAATGCTGCAATAGTCGTGATTGCGCGCATACCACTTCACGAGATGGTCAAGTCAAATTATCACAGGTCAAGGGTCGAGGAGTGCCAAAATTGAAGTAACTGGGCCCCAACATTTAGTCGTAGCTGATCGGGTTATTCAATCTAAGCTAAAGCTCCAATGGTCATCGTGTTCTAGGTATCCCAGGCTCAGGAAGTGCTCCTAGAAACATGAAAATGTCACAAGTAGTGGGGATCAACCGGCTTGCGATCCTATACTTGTGAAAGTCATAAATAGTCTACACACAATTTTGCTAACCATTCGTGAGGTAGCATACATGTAAAAACAACCAAGGGAATGCTGTCTTGGAAGTGGTTGAGGTCAGAGGAGATAGTCGTGATCTCCATGGTCAATGGTCGAGGTGGGTTGAGATAGATAGTTGGTCAAATGAATGGATGGAAAAAAGAATGTCGCCGAGCTAACCTCAGAAGATGTTGTGTGATCTGAGTGCTATCTACATAGCCCTTGTTGTTATGGCCTCAGGCCAATGTAGTTCTCCCTATAAGAGAGGAAGAGGGTCGAAGTTGGTCGATGGTCTTGGTTGAGGTTAAGTCATGGTCAAAAGGAGAAAAGTTTGTCCATCAGGTAGACAAACAAATGAGGGTGGTCGAGCTAACCCCAGAGGATGTCATGTCATCTGAGTGCTGCCTACATAGCCCTGATCTTAGGGCCTCAGACTAATGTAATTCAGACAGGAGGTCAAAGGTGGTCGATAGGTTGGTTTGGTCATGTGTTGAAATGATGAGGAGAAAAAGATGTTACAGCCTTTTCCAAATGGTGTATTCTGTAACATTGGTCGAGGGGTCCTTCATCCCTAGCAATTTTCCATATTCATGATGGATGTATGCCAAAAGTGAATTGAGGTCTATTTATGCTTCAACAAGTATTGGTTTATGCTTAACATAAATTGTGTCGGGTCAATAGTTTCCATGTGCATTGTTGTCCATAGAAACTAGGTGAAATAGACTATGATGATGTGACAGGTCTGAGAATGTTTTGGTTTGATTTAGTTTGGTTGGCAAATGATTTGGTTGGATGTGACCAAAGTGTGAAAAAAAAGTGAAAGGCAAATTACTCTTTCATTCACACGGACCAAAATGATAGCATAAATAGGGGTTGTTAGAACAAAGAGCCCCATTGATGCATTACGTCATTGACCATAGGTTGTGTTAGAGAGGTAATCAAATCACTTTGACATTTAAGTGAGCTCGAAGTCCCTTGAGTAGGTGATGTGATAGGTGAGGATAGGGTAACCTGTTTTAGAGCAGAGATAACCTTTCCCTTTTTTATAGGAGACCCTGAGACAAGTATAAGCCAAGTCCATGACCTATTCTTTTTTTTTTTGAGCAGACTGATCAATGCGGGAAGTCTACATAGAGATGTCATTTGCTTTGTGGTCATTTGTGAAGCTGATCGATGTAGGAAGCTTTTGAGAGTAGCAAGATTTAGTCATAGCCATCCTTCGAGGGAGTGGTCTATATTTCTGATTTATTTATATAGATGAGGGGTTTGAATAGATGTTCTTTGAGGGAGCAGTCTATTAGCTACAACAATGATAGTACAATTGTCCTTCGAGGGAGCATTCTGCCTTTTAGAGTTTGTGGCCTTGGTTATTTTGAAATCTTGATTTATTTTTGACAAAATTTTTAGTCATGGACAAGACTATAGAAGTTCAAGGGCTCCCTTTTATTAGGACAAAGCATACATACATTATAAAAGGGTTATATAGGATTCGTTAAGGGGAATAGGGTTGAAAGGAATGAGAATTAAGAGGACGGGGATTGCTCAAGGGATGAGCTTCAAGTTAAATGTCAAGTGGATGAGTACTCGACTAACAGTAAAATGGTCGCAGATGCAAGGCATTAAAGGGCTCAGGTTCTGATAAGTCCTTGGGCCATGCTTGTGCGTGGATGATAAGGTCTGAGTCAATTAGGAGCAAATTTGTCCCATTTGCCTCTTTCCAAATTGGTCACGTGCTGATTGATGCTTGGTTTGTTGATATGGTCATTGATTGGTCGAGACTGGTTGAATGGTTGGTCGAGGGTCGGGTCGATGCTTGTTTGGTCGTCAAGGCATGGTCGAGGCTTGGTTGAGGCCTAGTCGAGGTTTAGGATTCAAAGAGTGATTTGGTTGAGACTGGGTTGAAAGGTTGGTCGAGGCTTGGATGAACATTGAATTCCCCTAGCGACTAGGGAGAATGTTTGACAGATTGGTCAAGGTCAGTTGAGGCTTGGTGGTCAGATTGACTGTGTTGATGTCGAATAAGGGGGTTAAAGGTGGCAAAGGGACCATAGTCTAGCGTGGAGATCTCGATTTAGGTGATGAGGTTTGAGAAGCATGGGTCGGTGTTAATGATTTGTCAAAGGGGTGATCAAGAGGATCCTTGATGAGAAGGGTATCCTTTTTTCAGTGTTGATGAATGATAGCTTTAAGAGTGCAACAACGCTCAGTGTCATGTCTCAGAGTGTGATGATAGTGGCAAAATTTAGATTTGTCAAACCAAGATGGTCTTGATCTGAGAGTTGATGAGTGGGGCAGTGTTGAAGGTCTGTTGATAATATGGTCGAGAAGAAGGGTGTCTTTCTCCAAACACTGGTGAATGATAACCTTGAGGGCACAATAATGCTCAGTGTCGTGCCCAGGCATGCAATTATACACACAAATTTGAGTGTCATCAAACCAGGTTGGTTTTGGTTTGAGAGATTGATATGGTTTAAGAGGCAAGAGATTGATGTGAGAAGACTACAACAATTGTCGTAATAGCAAGGTATAAGAACCTGCTAATGGGTCAGTGTGTCTTGTTATAGTGGGGGTTGATGACTTTGGTTTGAGAAGCATAAGAGGTGTTGGTTGTACCATCATCTTGTTTGGCGGTGTAGCCACACATGTAGATGGCACTTTGGTGGTGATAGGTGTTGGATGTTTTGGAGGAAGTATATGTCTAATGGGTTGAGGGGATAATGGAGGCGACTTGCCTTTGTGAAGTATGGGAGTAGGAAGCACTCCTATTAATGTGGATGGATGCGGGCCCAAAATTGAAAGTAATGATAAAGGCAGGGGAGGAGTCCTCTGATGTGGTTTAGTGGCCTTCTTTGGTTTGGGTTGAGGGCCACCATTGTGTGAGGTGAGGTTAGATACGGGTTTGGGTTCAGATGTGGATGGAGGTGAGTGAGATGTAGCAATCTCAGGCAAAAGGCTAGAGGAAACCGTGACTGGGTCTTTCTCAGTCGAAATGGGTGAAAAGACTGGTTCTTCTCTTGGTGAAGAAGAAATAGGAGAGTGTGGCTCCTCAAGAGGGTAGAGGGCAGGGATGATTGTGCCTTTGACTTGTGGTTGAGGAGTAGGAAGGATAGGGTCCTACATTGGTAGGAGAAAGGATGAATGTGGGGCTAATGACATTGGTATAGTCGAAGCGTCCTCTAATATAAGAGAGGTCGATGGAGGACTACTAGGAGAATTTACCTGTGGAGGAGGTTGGTCAGGGACAAGAGGTGAGACTGTGTTGACCGTGTGTATGTCATGCTTGTGGGAGCTATCGGCCATGGTCTAGACATTGTTTTGATTAAGAGGATGGTTTGGGAAAGGTTGTTTGAGGATGTCGATGTTTTGATTGGGTGGCGTGGTCGAGTTATCCAAAATAAGATACCCCTTGTCGATCATGTCTTGAACAATGTTTTTGAAGGTTTGACAATTGTTGATGTCATGGCTTTGGACGCGGTGAAAGTGACAGAAGTTGGCCTCCCTATACCAGGTAGAGATAGCTCTTGAAAGGTTTAATTGAAGTGGTCGGATTGGAGGGAGATTGAGGACCCCCTGCTTGACAAATTTATCCAAAACGGAAGCGTATGGTTCACTAAGTGGAGTGTATAAATGCTGGATGTACCGTTGTTGGAATTGTTTGGTGATGCTTTGAGATGTTGAAGGTTGAGATTGATTAGTTGTTGTCGAAGATGGTGATCTAACCACCACAGTGTTGGCCACTCCCTTGGACTTGGAGTTGGCAGAAGAAGAAGGTCTGGAAGAAGAAGGGTCATTGGTTCTTACATTGGTATTACACAATTTGACCTTGTCTTCTTCAATGGCATGGAGTTCAAGCTTTCGGGCCATGGTGAAAGCTTCATCAAAGGTGCAAAATGTTTGAACCTGCAAGGTAGAAGAGATGTGCCTGGCACATGCTTGAGAAAAGAGCTCGATGAGTTCAGGTTGGGGCAAGGAGAAGGAGAGCTGATTGATTAGTCCTCTCCAACGGGTGACAAAATTAGCTATTGATTCATCGTCAAATTGCCTGATGGAGTAGAGGTCTGTGATCGAGACTTGTTTGGTGTTATTGATAAAAAATGGTCAAGAAATAATTGGGTGAGTTGAGTGAATGAAAAGATAGAATGTCTGGTAAGAGAGCTATACCAGTCAAGGGCGAGGCTAAAAAGTGACATGGGGAACATGCATAGAAGTAATGCATCATCATGGGCTATAAGATAACAAGCATGTCTAAATGCTCGTAGATGTTGTTGTGGGTCTTCCTTACTCTGGAAAGGAGAAAACTTAGGAAGATCCCATTGGTTGGGGTATGGTCAGATCAAGACGGAGGGATGAATGGGTTCGTTACAAATTTGGTCATAGGAAAGGACATTGCTCGAACAAGAAATAGAAGCTTCAAGACTAGACATTTTGTCCATCAACATCTTGATCAGATCGACTGACGAATTAGCAGATGGGGCACCCCATAGGTTGTAGGGCGCTTGAAAGGTGCTAGAAGGGGCATACGATGTAGTCGGTTGCGCCTGTAGGGGCGCAACGTATTGATAACTAGTCATTGGGATAGAAGTGGAGGCCAAGGGTGGTTACGTAATGAAGGTAGAAGGCATAAGTTGACTAGATATCACCAAAGGTGGTTGCGTGATGGCATTAGCAAAAGGGGAGGTAGACACTCCTGCATTTATGGGTACAAGAGTGTGTGGAGTTGAGACAATCAAGTTCTAGTATGATGTAGAACTTGGTTGAATTGCATGTGGTTGAGGGGGTAATGAAACCCCAATGGAGGTCAGTCTAAAAATAGATGCGGAGACCAAACTTTGCGTATTGGCCATGGTCGGGTTAATGGTTGAGGCAATAGTCTGAGTCATAAAAGGCTGGGTAGTGGATGGTGTTGATGCCATCACTGCTTCACCCGAAAGGTCCCGCGTTTGGTTTCTTGCGAGATAGTTTTGGAGGGCTTTGACATTGAGGTCCAAGAATATTTTGAAATCTTGGTCCCCTTCAGGGATAATGGGGGTCTGAGTCAGGGTCGGTCGAGTAGGAGTTCATTCGGCCTCTGAATGAAACTCCATGGACTGGTTATGGACGGTGAAGGTGGAAGCGGTTGATGCCTCGCTTGGTCAAGAAGAGCCTTGGTTTGACTGCGTGTCAAAACCATTCAAGGCAAAAAAGGGTCAGGTTCCAGAAACTATGTTTTTTTAGTTTTAGAAACTCATAATGTGGTTTTTGGCAAAAAAAGGGTAAGGTTTTAGGCTGCTATTTAAAAAAAAAGGATTGTGACAGTGACCGATGTTGGTTAAAAAACTGATGTCAGTGAGAACAGATGGCCGACGTCGGTCAGATAACTGATGACAGCGAAGAAAGGTTGCCGACATCGGTGGTAAAACCGATGTCGGTGACTGTGTTTTCCAAAAACTTAGTGAATTTGAAAGTTTTTGAAAAAAAAGAAGATCATCCTCACTAGCTCAAAAAAAACCAGATGGGAACAGAAAAATAGATGGAGACAGGCAGACCCTAAGCGGTAAATCCTAAGAATTAACTTTTAGAATCCTGTTGGCTTATGCCTTAAAGTGTGTTTGGGAGGTTGGCTGTTAGAATGGGTCCTAGAAGAGGTAGTCTATGGATGGTTTTAGGTTTGTTTAGGTGCTCAAGAGTCTGTGTTAGGTTCCATACATGGCCTGGTGCTAAGGAGCAAGCTCCCCTCACTTCACGAGTCCAGTGATAAGCTGGTCTCGCTTAGCCAAAATATACTTTCCCTAGAGATTATCCTCTACCAGAGAATAGAGTGGGCTTTCCCCTTGGTAATGACGTCCAAGTGGGATTGCCGGGACCGGTAAGGTATCCGCTTGGTGATGAAATCCCAGTCGGGCCTTGACTCAGGTAAGTTTTGATGTTTGATTTGTGCAAGTGATTTGGATGTGTAACATAAGTGATCTATGATTAATTCATGATGCAGTTGTTAATTACTAGATGTGGACTAAGAAATGCAAGCCAGCAGAAATAAGATGCAATGTATTTTAAGCCCAAGTTGAAATGTGAGTTCATATGAAGACAAGTGAGAAGAGGTTGAGGAGTATGACTTTTGACTAGTCTAAGATGCAAGAAAAGAAAGAAGAGTTCTTTTTAATCTTGCTAATGGTGTCTTTTGGAAGAGATAGAAGAAAGAGGTGAAAAGGAGAAACCTAATGCACCTATATGAAAAGAACCCAAGGAAGACCCTAGGGTCCCACCGGGTGTGCCAGAGTGTTTCTATACGATTTTCGCTTTCACATTCAAAAAGGAAATTAGAAACTAAGAGAAATAGTCTAAGGTTTGTATGCACCTGGATGAAGACTTGTGCATCGTAATCCAGACGTCGTGAGAACTCCTCTTTGGTTATGGAGGATGACACCTGTAGAGGAAAGAGACTAAAACAAAGAAGGTGTTAGATGAGGAGATGGTGGGATGCCAAGCAAAAGCTTGATCCTAGAAGTACAAAGACTTTCTTGAGGGATGTCAACCCACTGATTGATAAAAATAATGTTTGATAAATGGTAGAATGATAAAATACTGAAATGATTAAAAACTGAAGCAAAAATAGAAGTAAATGCTTACCTGAATGCTGATGTCGGTCTAGTCAGAGTCACTGATGTCAGTTAGGATGCCAGCGTCAATTGGTCAAGTCTGTCGATGTCGGTGAGGGCAGTGGTCTTTGTGGCCGGCGTCGGTCGGGGAAGTAGTCTTTGGACTAGGTCTGGCTAGGTCTGGATGGGTGTTATGGTCTGTGGATGGGTTTGAGAAGGGCTCTAGGTCTGGTTGAATGGTCTGAGAGTCTGTGCAAGGACAATGGACAGAATGTGTGGTCTGAAAAGGGACTAGATGGAGTGGATAGAGGAAACAAGGAAAATAAGGATGAGGGAAGGCTCCCAAAGAATAGGTTGGGTCTGGGCAAGAGAGGTTGAAAATAGGCAGTAGGCTGAATGACAGATGAATTAAAAGAAATACTGAAATGAAAATAGTAGAAATACTTACCTCATACCTACTGGAAAATGGAATGAAGAAGAACTGTTGCTGTTGATGTGAAGGCCTTGTTGCTAGTGGAGTTGCTGATGCTTGGTAGTGCAGAAGACCTGTTGTTGTTGTAGCTTGTTGTGTGTACCTGAGAGAGAGAGAGTGAGAGGTCTGATGATTGGAAGGATTGACAGATTGAGGAGTGAAAGATCAGATTGAAAGATTGGAAAAGTGGGCTCATACATTTAGGTGAAGAATGCAATTATGAAGGAAACTGACGCTGGCAAAATCACCGACGTCAGTCGACAGTTGACCGACGTCGGCGGCTGAGAGGTAGGAAAAAGGCTAAAAATAGCCTTTTATTCATTTTCCCAACTGCCAGGTCAGCGGGTTGGGGGAAGAAACGTTTGAAGGTGGATTAATAGGCGTGGGAAATGAGTGGGATAAGGGAAATGGGGTCTTAAATCATTTAAGACTTGGCAAGGGTTAGTGGAGGGGAAGTTGGAATAGGTCATAGGGTGATAAATGAGGGTATCCAAGGGCAAAGAATCCAAGGAGATGAGAGGTGGCATAGGGGGGTGAGGTGTCAAGGGTGAGGTGGCAAAGGGGAGAGAATTATTAATTTAAAATAGATGATTATTCTAAATTAATAAGACATAGGTTAGGAGTGGTTAAGTGGACCAAGGGGACGAAGGGGGGGAGTCGACCAAGGGTTAGACATGATTTCGGTGTCTACATTTGCCCCTTTTTGTCTTGTTGGTTGTTTTAGATGAACTGCAAGACAAAAATAGGAGTTGATTGCCCTAGGTGTGGGATGAGGTTGATTTCGTCCTGTTGGTTGTTCAAGTGAATTGCAAGACAAAAATAGGAGGGTTGGTTGCACCAGATGTGAGATCAGGTATTCCCCCTCAAAGCGGGAGTCGAGGGAAGGGAACCTGGAATCGAGTGTTGATTTGACAGAGAGATGGATGAAGATGGCAAAGTTTGAGTGAGAACGCTGTAATAGTCATGATTGCGTGCATACCACTTCACGAGATGGTCAGGTCAAATTGTCATAGGTCAAGGGTCGAGGAGTGCCAAAATTGAAGTAATTGAGCCCCAACATTTAGTCGTAGCTGATCGGGTTATTCAGTCTAAGTTGAAGCTCCAATGGTCATCATGTTTCAGGTATCCTGGGCATAGGAAGTGCTCTTAGAAACACGAAAATGTCACAAGTAGTGGGGATCAACTAGCTTGCGATCCTATACTTTTGAAAGTCATAAATAGTCTGGGCACAATTTTTCTAACCATTCATGAGGTAGCAGACATGCAAAAACAACCAAGGGAACGTTGTCTTGGAAGTGATCGGGGTCAGAGGAGATAGTCATGATCTCCATGGTCAATGGTCGAGGTGGGTCGAGATAGATAGTTGGTCGAATGAATGGATGGATGAAAGAATGTGGCCGAGCTAACCTCAAAAGATGTCATGTGATCTGAGTGCTACTTACATAGCCCTTGTTGTTATGGCCTCAGGCCAATGTAGTTCTCCCTAAAAGGGAGGAAGAGGGTCGAAGTTGGTCGATGGTCTTGGTCGAGGTTAAGTCATGGTCAAAAGGAGGAAAGTTTGTCCATCAGGTAGATGAACAAATGAGGGTGGTCAAGCTAACCCCAAAGGACGTCATGTCATCTAAGTGTTGCCTACATAGCCCCAGTCTTAGGGCCTCAGACCAATGTAATTTAGACAGGAGGTCAAAGGTGGTCGATAGGTTGGTTTGGTCATGTGTTGAAATGATGAGGAGAAAAAGATGTTATAGCCTTTTCCAAATGGTGTATTCTGTAACATTGGTTGAGGGGTCTTTCATCCATAGAAATTTTTCATATTCATGATGGATGTATGCTAAAAGTGAATTGAGGTCTATTTATGCTTTAGCAAGTATTGGTTTATTCTTAACATAAATTGTGTCAGGTCGATAGTTTCCATGTGCATTGTTGTCCATAGAAATTAGGTGAAATAGACTATGATGATGTGACAGGTCTGAGAATGTTTTGGTTTGATTTAGTTTGGTTGGCAAATGATTTGGTTGGATCTGACCAAAGTGTGAAAAAAAAGTGAAAGGCAAATTGCTCTTTCATTGACACAGATCAGAATGACAACATAGATAGGGGTTGTTAGAACAAAGAGCCCCATTAATGCATTACGTCGTTGACCATAGGTTGTGTTAGAGAGGTAATCGAATCACTTTGACATTTAAGTGAGCTTGAAGTCCCTTGAGTAGGTGATGTGATAGGTGAGGATAGGGTAACCCGTTTTAGAGCAGAGATAACCTTGCCATTTTTTATAGGAGACCCTGAGACAAGTATAAGCCAAGTCCATGACCCATTTTTTTTTTGAGCAGACTGATCAATGCAGGAAGTATACATAAAGATGTCATTTGCTTTGTGGTCATTTGTGAAGCTGATCGATGCGAGAAGCTTCTAAGAGTAGCAAGATTTAGTCATAGCCATCCTTCGAGGGAGTGGTCTATATTTTTGCTTTATATATATAGATGAGGGGTTTGAATAGTTATCCTTCGAGGGAGCAGTCTATTAGCTACAACAATGATAGTACAGCTATCCTTCGACGGAGCAGTCTTCCTTTTAGAGTTTGTGACCTTGGTTATTTTGACATCTTGATTTATTTTTGACAAAATTTTGAGTCATGGACAAGACTATAGAAGTTCAAGGGCTCCCTTTTATTAGGACAAAGCATACATACGTTATAAAAGGGTTATATAGGATTTGTTAAGGGGAATAGGTTTGAAAGGAATGAGGATTAAGAGGATGGGGATTGCTCAAGGGATGAGCTTCAAGTTAAATGTCAATTAGATGAGTAATCGACTAATAGTAGAATGGTCGTAGATGTAAGGCATTAAAGGGCTCAAGTTCTGATAAGTCCCTGGGCCATGCTTGTGCATGGATGATAAGGTCTGAGTCAATTAAGAGAAAATTTGCCTCATTTTCCTCTTTCCAAATTGGTCACATGCTGATTGATGCTTGGTTGGTTGATATGGTCATTGATTGGTCGAGACTGGTTGAATGTTTGGTCGAGGGTCGGGTCGATGCTTGTTTGGTCAAGGCATGGTCAAGGCTTGGTTGAGGCCTTGTCGAGGTTTAGGATTGAAAGAGTGATTTGGTCGAGACTGGGTTGAAATGGTGGTCAAGGCTTGGATGAACGTTGAATTCCCCCAGCGGCTAGGGAGAATGTTTGACAGATTGGTCAAGGTCGATTGAGGCTTGGTGGTCAGATTGACTGTGTTGATGTTGAATAAGGGGGTTAAAGGCAGCAAAGGGACCATAGTCTGGCATGGAGATCCCGATTTAGGTGATGAGGTTTGAGAAGCATGGGTCAGTGTTAATGATTTGTCAAAGGGGTGGTCAAGAGGATCCTTGATGAGAAGGGTATCCTTTTTTTGGTGTTGATGAATGACAGCTTTAAGAGTGCAACAATGCTCAGTGTCATGTCTCGGAGTGTGGTGATAGTGGCAAAATTTAGATTTGTCGAACCAAGATGGTATTGATCTAAGAGTTGATGAGTGGGGCGGTGTTGAAGGTCTGTTGATAATATGGTCGAGAAGAAGGGTGTCTTTCTCTAAACATTGGTGAATGACAACCTTGAGGGCACAACAATGCTCAGTGTCGTGCCCAGGCGTGCAATGATACACACAAATTTGAGTGTCATCAAACCAGGGTAGTTTTGATCTGAGAGATTGATATGGTTTAAGAGGCAAGAGATTGATGCGAGAAGACTGCAATAATTTTCGTAACAACAAGGTATAAGAACATGCTAATGGGTTTGTGTGTCTTGTTGCAATGGGGGTTGATGACTTTGGTTTGAAAATCATAAGAGGCATTGGTCGTACCATCATCTTGTTTGGTGGTGTAGCCACACATGTAGATGGCACTTTGGTGGTGGTAGGTGTTGGATGTTTTGGAGGAAGTATATGTCTAATGGGTTGAGGGGATAATGGAGGCGACTTGCCTTTGTGAAGTATGAGAGTAGGAAGCACTCCTATTAACGTGGATGGATGCGGGCCCAAAATTGAAGGTAATGATGAAGGCGGGGGAGGAGTCCTCCGATGTGGTTTAGTGGCCTTCTTTGGTTTGGGTTGAGGGCCACCATTGTGCGAGGCGAGGTTAGATACGGGTTTGGGTTCAGATGTGGATGGAGGTGAGTGAGATGTAGCAATCTCAGGCAAAAGGCAAGATGAAACAGTGACTGGGTCTTCCTCAGTCGAAATGGGTGAAAAGACTAGTTCTTCTCTTGGTGGAGAAGAAATAGGAGAGTGCGGCTCCTCAAGAGGGTAGAGGGCAGGGATGATTGTGCCTTCGACTTATGGTTGAGGAGTAGGAAGGATAGGGTCTTGCATTGGTAGGAGAAAGGATGAAGGTGGGGCTAATGACATTGGTATAGTCGAAGCATCCTCCAATATAAGAGAGGTCAATAGAGGACTACTAGGAGAATCTACCTATGGAGGAGGTTGGTCAGGGACAAGAAGTGAGACTGTGTTGACCGTGTGTATGTCATGCTTGTGGGAGCTATCGGCCATGGTCTGGACATTATTTTGATTAAGAGGATGGTTTGGGAAAGGTTGTTTGAAGATGTTGATGTTTTGATTGGATGGCGTGGTCGGGTTATCCAAAATAAGATCCCCCTTGTCGATCATGTCTTGGACAATGTTTTTGAAGGTTCGGCAATTGTTGATGTCATGGCCTTGGACACTGTGAAAGTGACAGAAGTCAGCCTCCCTATACCAGGTAGGGATAGCTTTTGAAAGGTTGAATTGAGGTGGTCAGATTGGAGGGAGATTGAGGACCCCCTACTTGACAAATTTATCTAAAATGGAATCGTATGGTTCTCCATGTGGAGTGTATAAATGCTGGATGTACCGTTGTTGGAATTGTTTGGTGATGCTTTGAGATGTTGAAGGTTGAGATTGATTAGTTGTTGTCAAAGATGGTGATCTAACCACCATAGTGTTGGCCACTCCCTTGGACTTGGAGTTGGCAGAAGAAGAAGGTCTGGAAGAAGAAGGGTCATCGGTTCTTGCATTGGTATTACGTAATTTGACCTTGTCTTCTTCAATGGCACGGAGTTCAAGCTTTTTGGCCATGGTGAAAGCTTCATCGAAAGTGCAGAATATTTGAACCCACAAGGTAGAAGAGATGTGGCTGGTGTTTTTATTCAAATTTTTCTTTCAGATTTCAAAGGAGAGAATTAAGAAACTTAAGAAGGAATTGTCAAGGCTTGATGTGTACCTAGATATAGTCTGTGCACCGTAATCCAGACGCTGTGGATACTCCTCTTTGGCTGTGGAGGAATGACACCTGCAAAGAAAAGAAACTTGGACAAAAAAAGGCATTAAATGGATAGATGGTGGGTTGTCAAGCGAAAGCTTGATCCCAGAAGTATGAAAACTTCCTTAAGGGATATAAACCCACTAATCAATAGAAGGAAATGTCTGATAAATAGCTAAATAATGAAGAACTGAAAGTGATAAAAGATAGAAATGAAAAGGAGAAGCAAAGGCTTACTTGAAAGAAGCTATCGAACTGATCACAGTCACTGACATCGGTGGTCCTACCGGCATCGGTTGGTCAAAGTGCCGATGTCGGTTAATATGCCAACGTCGGTTGGGGTAGTGACCGGCATCGATCAGGGCAGTTAGCTTGGATGGGGTCTGGGTAGGTCTGTGGTCTGTGGACAAAGTCTGGTCAGGGTTTTGGTCTGTGGACAAGGCCAAGGAAGGGTCTGGGTTTTGTTAACAGTCTTGAGACAAAGTTTTGGGCTTGGTTGAATGGTTTGGGGTCTAGGTCTGAGAGTCTGGTTGAATGGGCAGAGTGTATGGTCTGATAGAGGATGGAGGAAATAGGGAGGTGGATAAGTCAAGATTCGGGTCTGGCTTGGTTAACAGTCTGGTCTAGGGAGATATTGTTTGAAAGCAATAACTGAAAAGAGAATAAAAACACAGACAGTATACTTCCCTGTGCCTTGTGGAAGGTGTGCTACTGATGATTCTTGTACCTGCTGTTGATGTAGCCTGTGTGGAGAACCTGTTGCTAATGGAGAACCCTGAAGCTGTTGCTGCACTTGAGGGAGAGAGTGAGAGGCTTGACTAAGAGATTTGGTAGATTGACGGATGGTTGAAGACTGAATATTGGAGGATTCGTGAGTTGCTTCTAGAGATTAGCCGATTTCTGATTCGGATCCTCGAAGAGTCTGAAAAATTGGTTAAGTATAACCGACGTCGGTGATTCTACCAGCGTCAGCCGACATTTGACCGACGTCGACGGGGTTAAAATGGGCAAAAAGAGCCACTAAGCCCGTTTTTCATCTGCCAAGTGCACTATCCATTGGAGAATGTCATGGGTTGGGCTAAATACGCACGAGAGTTTGTTAGGCGGTTAGAGAGAAGTAAGAATTGGTCTTGGGTGAGTCATAGGATGGGAATTAGTCCAAGGTGAGGTGTCATGGGTGATGTGTCCAAGGAGGGGGGTTAATTTAAAATAAGTTTAATGTTTTAAATTAGTAATTTTTAGGAATGGGTTAGGAATGGACCAAGGGGGAAGGTGACCAAGGGTTAGACACTATTTAGGTGTCTACATTTGCCCCTTTTTGTCTTGTTGGTTGCTCTAAACGAACTGCAAGACAAAAACAGGAGTCAGTTGCCCCAGGTATGGGATAAGGTTGATTTCGTCTTGTTGGTTGTTCCAGTGAACTGCAAGATAAAAAATAGGCGAGGGTTGGTTGCCCTGATTATGGATGAGGTATTCCCCCTCAAAGCAGGAGTCGAGAGAAGGGAACCTGGAATCGAGTGTTGATTTGATAGAGAGTGGATGAAAAGGGTGAAGATAGAGTGAGAACGTTGCAAAAGTTATGATTGCGCGTACACCACTTCACGAAGATGGTCAGGTCAAATTGTTGCAGGTCAAGGGTCAAGGAGTGCCAAAATTGAAATAACCAGTCCCCATCATTTAGTCATCTGTTGATTGGATTATTCAATCTAAGCTGAAGCTCCAATGGTCGTCGTGTTCCAGGTATCCCAGGCTTGGGAAGTGCTCCCAAAAACATGAAAAAGTCACAAGTAGTGCGGATCAACTTGCTTGCGATCCTATACTTGTGAAAGTCAAAAGTGTGCGCATAATTTTGCTAACCAATCATGAGGTAGCATATATGCAAAAAAACCAAGGCAAAAATGCTTTGGAAGTAGTCGTGGTTAGAGGAGATGGTCACGATCTCCAAGGTCTGATGGTCGATGGATGGAGGCAAAAGTGATCCAAGTGTGCCCAAGGAGGCCAAAATGACGTCTACTATGAGAGCTAGCTGTGTGGGGCATGATGTTGGTCATTTTGAAGAGAGATGAAGTTTTAAGGCCGCCGATGTTGGTTATAGAACTGATGTCAGTGGCCAAAAGAGGCCGACGTCGGTGAAAATTGGCCGATGTCGGTGGCCTAGGGCACGATTCTACCGACGTCGACGGTCTGCCAAATCTGACAAAACCAGATTGGCGGCCCACCAAAATTCATTTGTGACATTTGACCAAGAGAAAAAAGAGCTCTGGAGTGGATTTAGTGAAAGTGACCCAGAGCTTACCAAGGATCTGTGTGAGGTGTCAGATAGGCATTGGTGAAGAGAAGGAGCGAGTTGGAGATTGATTAGAGGCTGCAGAGGCATTTGTGGGCCCAATGAAGTGTGAGAGCAGAGAAACACAACGGAGATGGCAGAGGGGAGTAGAGGACCCGCGGGAGGTCCAACACCAGTGGCACCCATTGTGCCACCACGCCGACGATGCCGTGATGAGGTAGGAGGGTCTCTGAACCTTATTTGATTCATTTTTGTCTTGAATTTAGTTTTTGAAATTTTTGTTGTTTTTAGGCAGAAATCGAGGGGGAGGGTAGCTAGGAAGGTGGGTGGGGAGTCTAAGATAGCTTAGGGATGATTTAGGAATGGTTTGGGTGTGCTGGGGTTTAAAAATGGGGAAGCCCTAAAAATTAGGGCTCACTCCGTTCAGCCCTAGGGCCAAACCAGTCATCGACATCGATGGTTTCACCGGCATCGGCCGACCAGTGACTGGCGTCGGTTGATAACCTGCCGACGTCGGTCACTAAGTGACTAACGTCGGTTAGGTGAGTGTCATCGCCAGCATGCTAACTGATGTCGGTGGCTGCCTGGTCAGAAAGGGTGGTAAAAAATGGTCAAGATGAAAGGTCGAAGCTACGCTAAGGGCTTCTCGGGTGTCAGGTTAGGCATAGATGGTCAAAATGGTTGGTAAAATAGGAAGAATAAGAATAGTTTTAACATGAGATTGACTGTGGATGGATGCAGGCGAGGTAGACTCTGATGCTACAGGATCACCTCCCGACCTTGCTGACACGGATGCACGGAGGCATGACGGTCGAGGAGTGGGCGCAGATGAGCGCAGTGGGGCTAGGTGGGTTGAGACGCTACTGTAGAGTGGCGAGGGATGTGAGCCTCATGGTGGCATTGATCGAGCGATGGGACCATGCCACCAACACCTTCCACCTACCCATGGGTGAGATGATGGTCACGGTCGAGGACGTGTACCAGATTTTGCAGCTGTCGGTACACAGAGCTGACATTTATGTGTGCTCGAGAGAGGTGCATGACATACACATGGTCACGCTATTTGGGGAGCATGTCACGGAGATGAGCTACCATTCAGCGAGTTTTTCTTATGAGCCTTTGTATGTGGTGGATGAGGGTGCACATCGACTGGTAGTTTTGATGATGATCGGCATCACAGTCTATGCATTGCCAGATGCGGAGGGAGGCAGGTTCCCGGTGGCCATGAATGGGGTTTTGATGGACATGCTGGAGCATCAGACAGTATTCGCCTGGGTGCCTGTCTTTTTGGCCCAGGTATATAGAGAGTTATGGGGCATCAGTCGGCGGTGATGGTACAGCCTGTGTGTAGGCCACCTTCTGCATTGCTGGGCATATGAGCACATTGTGGTTATCCGACCTCTCGGCCTCCCAGTGGCAATCCAAGCCAGTTTCAGGGTCGGATTTAGGTGATGGTGCGAGGTGATGGCACAGACGCAGGTGGACGGAGTGGTCAGGGATATTGATCACTATCGAGGGGTACTGGAGGCCTTAATTCCAGCAGATATTGTCTGGAGACCATACTTGGTGTATCTAGCATTCAAAGACCAGGGTGAGCAGATGGTCAGGACTCAGAGCATGCGATGGGTCAGAGGTAGATGAGCCGGTGAGCTCGAGAGGATCCCAGCAGAGAGAGTGCAGTGCCAGTATGGGCTGCTATAGGATGTACCTCCCGCGTTTCCACAGTACATGCGGGATGATATAGAGGTGCTGCTCCCACTACCAGAGGAGACAGAGGAGCCCGATTTTGAGGAGTTGCTGGCAGGACCTGGGATAGCCGATCCAGGGTGTACAGAGGCCTACACGACATGGTGGGTAGGGCAGTATATAGGCATATAGGTGGGTCCCCAGCTAGATCTGCAGGTTGTCACGAGGGAGCGGGATATATCCTGCGAGGATAGGGACACTGCACGGTAGGAGAGAGATGCGGCTCAAGCCCAGGTCACAGTTTTGTAGGGGCAGCTAGCCGGGGTTACAGGGTAGTTGACGGAGATGACAGGTCGGGTGGCAGCATTGACAGGGTAGGTCACTTTGTTATAGGGACAGCTGGCTGCAGCCCAAGCACAGATAGTGGCAGGTCAGAGCTTTGGAGGGCAGGGCCCGTTGCAGCAGCCATCATTTTCACAGGGGGCAGGACCGTCGACATCAGTGCACCTAGGTCAGCCATAGCCACAGGGGTCAAGACAGGGCACAACAGTAGGGTAGATGGGTCTACCGTAGACTGTATCACTAGTTAGATACAGTGATGCGCTGGACGAGATCACGTATTATGAGAGAGCCATCAGGGGGTTCCCTCAGATATAATGATACTTAGAGATGCGGGCAGAATAGAGCCGACAGAGGTCTATGTCTCGAGCGATGGCTTCTGGGTCTCACAGACGGCACATATCAGAGGGAGGAGAGGATACGGCATCTTCCCGACCACCGCCACCACCACCACAGCCATAGCCTTGAGTGCAGACCTAGAGATGTATTTTTGATGTATATACTGGCCTGCGAGCCATTGGTGCAAGATGTATGAGAGAGAGAGACAGAGGCATAGAGTTGTGCGATTGTATAAAAGATATTTATATATATATGATGATGGTTTTGGATCATTAATGTGTTATGGATATTGTTGAATGTTTAATGCATTTTTGATTATGATGATGATGCATGTTTTGATATTATGTTTATGATTATAATGTTATGATGATTAAATGTGATGATGATAATGTTATGGTATTGAGTATAATGATGATGATTAATATAATGATGCATTGTGATAATGTAAATAATGAGAATGATCATGACTTTTAGATTAGATGATGATGCGTAAGGATTATGTGATAGTGATATTTATGTTATGACTTGCGGATTATATGATGTGAATGCTTAATTGTGTGATGATGATAATGTGTTTGTGATTAATGATTATGATGATGAAAATGATTATGCTAAAGATTATGAAAAATATGTGCTTGTTTGTGATGTGATTGGCAGGTGACGAGAGAAAGAGATGGAAGAAAGTGACGAAGAGAATGGCCGAGCTAACCCCATAAGACCCCATGTCAACTGAGTGCTGCCTACATAGCCCCTGTCGTTAGGGCCTCAGGCCAATGTAGTTCTCCCAAGAAGGGAGGAAAAAGATCGAAGTGGTTGATTTTGGTCATAATAAGGATATAGCATTTCCCATATGTCTAAGGGTACATGCTTGAAGTGGACAAGGAGGAGATGATGCTACAGCTTTTTCTAAATGGTGTAAGTTGTAACATTGGTCAGGGTTTTTCATCCCTAGCAACTATCCATATTCGTGATGGATGTTTGCTAAGAATGAATTGAGGTCTATTTATGCTTCAACAAGTATTGGTTTATGCTTAACATAAATTGTGTGGTTGAAAAGAGTTGGATTGAATATTTTTGACAAATGATGTGGTTGAATGTGACCAAAGTGTAGGCAGAAAGTAAAAGGCATAAGCACCCTTTTATTGACAAGGACCAAAAAGACAACATAGACAGGGGTGGTTAGAACCAAGAGCCCCATTTATGCGTTGCGTCATTGACCATAGTTATGTTAGAGCAGTAATCGAATCACTTTTGACATTAAAGTGAGCTTGAAGTCCCTTGAGTAGGTGATATGATATAGGAGGAAAATGGTAACCCATTTTTAGAGTATGGATAACTTTGCCCTTTTTTAGAGGAGACCCTGAGACAACTACAAGTCAAGTCCATGACCCATTTTTTTTTTCTTTGAGAGCGGATTGATCAATACGGGAAGTCCACATAAAGATGTCATTTGTTTGGTGGTCGTTTGTGAAGTTGATCGATGCGGGAAGCTTCTAAAAAAGTGTTGTTTGTAGCAAGATTTAGTCATAGCCATCCTTCGAGGGAGTGGTCTATGCTTTGCTTTATAGATTTTGAGGGCTTTTGAATAGCTGTCCTTTGAGGGAGTAGTCTATTAGTTACAGCAATGATAGTGCAGCTGTCCTTCGAGGGAGTAGTCTGCTTTTTGATTTTTTTGATTTTGTGACCTTGGATATTTTGACATCTTGATTTAGTTTTGACAGAATATTGAGTCATGGACAAGACTTATAGAAGATCAAGGTCTCCCTTTTATTAGGACGAAGCATCCGTTCATCATAAAAGGGTTGTAGAGGATTTTGTTAAGGGAAAAAAGGGTGAAATGGATTAAGGATTAAAAGGACAAGGATTGCTCAAGAGACGAGCTCAAGTTAAATGTCAAATGGATGAGTACTCGACTAACAGTAGAATGGTCGTAGATGAAAAGCATTAAGGGGCTTGGGTTCTGGTCGGCCTTTAAGAGAATACAGACGATAAGTCCCTGATCCATACTTGTGAGTGATGATATAAGGTCCGAGCCAATTAGGAGCAAATTTGCCTCATTTACTCCATTCCATATTGGTCACATGTTGGTTCTCTTTGAGGACGAGGTCTCCGATATTGAAATCTCATTCTCGCAGAGTTTTATATAGGCACATTTTATGCGATTTTGATAGACATGGAGATGATTGAGGGCAGCGAGACGACGCTCGTCGAGTAACTCAAGTTGAGCTAATCGATCTTGACGAAAGTCATCATTAGAAAGAATGTCATGGAGTGAAATGCGAAGAGACAGGATTTGTACTTCGAGAGGTAAGACAACATATGTTCCGTACACTAGAGAGAAAGGGGTAGCACCCGTAGAGGTTCGGATGCTAGTGCAGTAGGCCCACAAAGCGAAGGGTATTTGAACGTGCCAATCCCTTCCAGTGTCGTTGACCACCTTCATGAGAATTTTAGTTAGAATTTTGTTGGAAGCCTCGGCCTGCCCATTTGCTTGTGGGTAGTAAGGCGAAGAAAAGCTGAGTTTGATGCCAAATGAATCGCAGAGTTTTTGGACGGTCTTGTTTTTAAAGGACTTGCCATTGTCGGTGATGATTTTGTGAGGTACACTGAAATGACAGATGATGTGGGTGTTGATGAAGTCGACAATTTTGTCGGCTTTTATGGAGACGAGAGGGATAGCTTCCACCCATTTAGTGAAATACTCGGTGGCAGTGATGATGGACTGATGACAAAGAGACGAATGAGGGTTAATCTCGCCGATGAGATCTAAGCCCCATTGTGAAAAAGGCCAGAAATCCTGAGTGACTTGTAAGGCGTGACTAGGGAGATGAAGCAAGTTAGCATGCTGATGATACTTGATGCAACGCCGAACATAATCGCTATAGTCTTGATGAAGAGTGGGCCAATAATAACCCAGGTGAAGGATGCACTTGGCAACTGAGTTACCACTGAAGTGCCCACCACAAATCCCGTCATGGGCTTGTTTAACAGCATGAGAAGCTTTAGTGGAGTTTAAACAGTGAAGAAGAAGGCTGTCAAAACCTCTTTTATAGAGAAGGCCCCCTAGCATAGTATAGCGAGTGGTGCGCTTGATGAAAGCCCGCCGTGCATTGCTAGAGAGGTTGGGAGGAATGAGAGAATGAGCCAAGTAGTCCTCAAGTTGTTTATACCATACATCTTGTGAACTAGAGTCTATGGTGTGGACGAGATTGATGTCAGTGGAAATGTATGAAAGCAATGGCAGACGATGTACCATGACATAAATTCTTGATGAGGATGATGATGAAGAAGGAATATGAGAGGCGAGGGAAGCCATGGTGTCAGCAAACTTATTCGTCGATCGAGGAACACTCTGCAATAAGTGATGGTCGAAAGATGCTAGAAGAGTGTTAACACAGTGCTTGTACCTTTGTAAAATTTCATTTTTACAAAGATATGAACCATTGATTTGATTGACGACAAGTTGTGAGTCACCGAAAATGCTGATGGTCTTGATGTTTAAAGAAAGGGCAGTTTGAAGTCCCAAAATTAAGGCTTCGTATTCGGCCATATTATTGGTACATTCAAAGTCAAGTTTGAAAGACAGGGGCATGGGTTCACCTTCATGTGGAATGAGGATGACCCCCGCACCCCCACTGAGTTGACATTTAGAGCCGTCGAAGAACATCGTCATTTAGTAGAATGTGTCATCAGTCGAGAGAGTGGCGATAGATTCATCGGGAAATTTGCACTGAGAGGGTTGATTGTCGGGAAGAGGGGCATCCACTAGTTGGTCAGCGATTGTTTGCCATTTTATATATTTTTGTTGGACAAATTCTAAGTCAAATTTAGCAAGAAGCATGAGCCAATGAGCCATACGTTGCTTTTGATATGGTTTAGAATGCATGTATTTGAGGGGATCAGTGTGGGTGATGACAAAGGTTTTGTGATTGAGAAGATAATGATGAAGCTTGGTAGTGGCAAAGACTAATGCCAAATAGAGTTTCTCGGTATGAGTATACCGAGTTTCATAGTCGACAAGTGTTCGGTTTATGTAATAGACTGCTTGCTCACGGTGTTACTCGTCTCGATGCGCGATCATGGCACCTAACGAATGATTGGTTGCTGAGATGTAGAGGTAGAAGGGTTGGTCGTCTTTTGGTGGAATAAGGACTGTGGAGAAACCAAATAGCGTTTGAGGGTGTTAAAAGCCTCTTGGCAATCTTTATCCCATTTAAAGGAGACGTCCTTTTTGAGGAGGTGATGAAAGGGTTGACAACGGTCAGAAAGCTGCGAAATGAAATGGCGGATGGATTGGAGCTTTCCTTGTAGACTGCGAAGTTGCTTGAGATTAGTTGGAGGTGGCATTTTGAGGATAGCACAGATTTTGGCAGGATCTATCTCGATGCCACGAAAAGAGACAATGAATCCCAGGAGCTTTCTTGAAAGGACCCCAAAGACACATTTCTTGGGGTTAAGGTAGACCTGGTACTGAAGAAGGTGAGAGAATATGATTTTGAGGATAGTCAAATGGTCACGACGCAGCTTAGACTTGCTAAGCAGGTCATCGACATAGTCCTCCATGATTTTATGGAGGAGATCGTGAAAGATGTAAGTCATGGCACGCTGATATGTGGCACCTGCATTTTTTAGACCAAAAGGCATGACCCGATAGCAGAAAGTTCCCCATGGTGTAATGAAGGTGGTTTTGTGCTGATCTTCCGGTGCAATCAAGATTTGGTTATATCCTGAAAATCCATCCATGAGTGATAACATCTCATGGCCAGCCATAAGATCAACAAGTTGGTCAATGTTTGGAAGAGGGAAGTCATCTTTGGGACAAGCTAGGTTGAGGTCATGATAGTCTGTGCAGATCCAGATTCCCCCAGTCACCTTGGTGACAGGAACGATGTTAGAGACCCACTGCAGATAATCGATGGGTTGGATGAAGGAGACTAAAAGAAGGTGTTGAAGCTCTTCTTTGACAAGAAGTGCAACACGAGGATGCATTTTGTGAAGCTTTTGCCTAACAGGCTTAGCCTCTGGGTTTGTGACAATGTTATGAGTGGCAATGTTAGGGTCGATGCCAGGCATGTCAGCGTAGGTCCAGGCAAAGGCTTTACGATTGTCTGAGAGAAATATGGTATAGTCAGCCTGCTCCTGAGTGTCTAAAAATTGACCAATCTTTAAGACTTGAGGAACGTCAGAAGATGAAAGGTTAATGTCAATGGTTGATTCATTTAACATAACCTGTGTTTCAAAAGGGAGGGAGCGCTGAATAAAAGAATTATCGGCACCCATATAGGTAAGAATGGCATTGTCGTCTATGCAGTGGACTGTATTGATGGTTGCCGATTCATCGTCTATCATGCTGGGATAAACGAGAGGGAGAGACTTGGGAACCCCGTTGAGCTGATAGGTTAGGGGTTCCAAATGGATGGTGTTTATGCAAAAAAAAACTAGGAGGGATGGAAACCACCGACTCCGTAGGTGAGGATGGAAGAATAGGCGAGTCTAGAAGAAATTGGTCGATGGTTGGTTCAGGGCAAAGGTTTGTGGAAGCCTCAGTGGGTTCTTGGAAACCCAGTCCATACCGTTTCTTGGCATTATCGTCATTGGGTGTTTCGATAGGCTGATGGGAGCCTTGTTCGTAACGTCCAAAGCCAAAACCTTTCCATGCACACCTATAAAGGTAGGTATGTGCAAAGTTGGGGTTGCTAAGAAAGGAGAAATCGGATGTGAATATTTGAGGCGAGGAGGAAGGATTTGATTCAGTAAGAGCTTGATCCAGCCCCCCATAGATGAGATTGGTTCGAAGGCTAGGAGGACCATAAGGAATGACCATTCCGATTCGACAGTCATAGCTTGGGTTTTGATGAAGCTGTCCATACTCTTGAGGAGTCTGGATCATGTCTAGAGTAAGTAGGCGATATTCCCCCAGTGAAAGTCTTTGGAAGATATCGTCCATGGGGTCCTTGGTTGTTAATTGAGAAGATGATGTGGTTACAACCGCTGTTTGTGTACTAGTTGACACTTCTGTAGATGGAGATGATGTTTGGGTTGATGCCCTGAGTGGGATAAGAATGTCGTTGGGGCGATAGGTCGTGTTACAAGTCTTAAAAGGGGATGGGTCGGTGGGAATGACATGGATTTGTTTGTCGTGTTCAATTTTGACACAACAGTGAAGTGTTGAAGGGACACAAGCCATGGCGCAGATCCAAGGTCGCCCTAATAGCATGTTATATTGGAATTCTCCTTCAATGATGTAGAAGAGCTCTGGGATTGTGCGTGGACCAACGCAGATATGGAGGACAATAGTGCCAATAGTGTTAGCGGTGGTGTCATTAAAGGATCTAAGGATTGCGTCGGTTTTCGATACGCAATTCTTGGGAAGAGCCAATTGATCAAAGGCGTGGGTGGAAATAATATTAATGCTAGCGCCTCCATCGATTATAACTCATTTAATACGGGTTCGATCAACGTAGGCTGTGATGAAAAGGGCAGCATCCTGATCTTCCAAGGTAGAGGTAGGAATTTCAGAATTACTGAAAGTGATGGAGGTGACGGGGGATAAAGAATGGACTAAGGTAGCAAGTGGTTGAGGGTCTTCAGGTTGGACCTCAGCTGCTTGTAGGGCTTTGATTAGAGCCTGGCGATGCTGAAGGGAGCTTTGGATAAGGTCATATAGGGTCATCTTCAGAGGCGTTTGGTGAAGTTGTTTTATCATAGATTCTTTGATTGCCTCTGAAGAAGGGGGTTGGGACGCACCTAAGATGGAAATCTTGGGTTTCGATGGTTGAGGTGCCTGGACAAAAGGATAGGTCCAAGGAATAACAGCTTTTTATTTTGCCTTGTCCTTTTGTGACCTAGTGGTTATATGGATAGCATTGATTTCAAAGATAGTAGGTGAAGAAGGGGTTATGGCCTGTTGGTGAGATGTTGATGTGGTTGAAGAGGTTGGATGGGAAGGTGTCGAGGGTTGGTCAAGAGTGTCCTCAAGGAGAAGAGTGTCTTTCTCCATATAGCGGCGAATGACTGCCTTGAGGGCACAGCAAGTCTCGGTATCGTGTCCTGGCATACGATGGTATAAACAAATCTTTGTATCATCGAACCAAGAAGGTTTTGACCTGAGGGGTTGGAATGACTTGATAGAAGGAAGGGTAATGCTAGAAGTCTACAAAAGTTGGCATAATATCAATGCATATGAACCTACTAAGGGGTTCGTGCTTGTTAATGCATGATGCGCTGGTGACTTCTGCTTGGGGGATGCTAAAGAAGGTTTTCGTACCACCTTTTGGTTGGTGGTGCGGTGACAGGTGAAGATGACACTTTCTTTGTGAGAGGTGCCAAATTTTTGAGAGGGGGTTGACTTGTGGTTGGCAAAGGAAATAATAGAGGTAATTTGTTTTGATTAAGGGTCGGAGTAGGAAGGACACCGATTAGGGTAGAAGGATGAGGACCTAAGATGGAGGGCAAAGTTGACGGTGGAGGAGGGGTTCGCTTTCGTGGTCTGGCAGTCTTCTTCGACTTGGTTAGAAGACTACTTTTGGTCAAGGTTTGGTCCAAGTCCACATTCACTTGCGGGTGAGTGAGGGTAGAAACAGGATGAATGCCGAGTGACTTGATCAGTTTGGATTGGGTAGATGTAGGTTTAGAAGCGGGGGTTTGGTCTTTGTTGAGAGTCTTGGGTGATTCTACCTTGGGAGGATTGGCAGCATGAGACGAGAGGGCATGGGAATGTTGAAGAGCTTTACGATGTTCCCACAATCCCCGATGCTCCACTTTCTTTGAAGGGAGAAGTTCTAATTTCTCCACTAGTCGGGAAAATGGTTGAGAGGATGTTGGATGAGGTTGGGATCCTTGAGAAGATGTGTTAGGTGTGGCAGTAGTTTTGGACCCAAGGTGTGTGGGAGTTATAAATGGATTGTCATTGGTCAAGGAAGATGGAGAGTCAAGTTCTTCTCTTGGTGGAGAAGGAACTAGAGAGTGTGACTCCTCAAGCGGGTAAAGGGCAGGGATTATGGTGCCCTCCACTTACGGTCGAGGAGTGGGTAAGGTCAGGTCCTCCATAGGCAGAAGAAAGGAGGATGGTGAGACCAGTGGTGCCGATAAGGTTGAGGCATCCTCCAAGATGAGAGAGGTTGGTGGAGAACTAACCGGGGAAAGAGTTTCATCCACACGTGATGGACTGGTAGATGGGTTAACCTCTTGAGGTTGGTTGGGGATGAAGGGCGAGACCGTATTGACCATTCGAATGTCATGTTTGTGCGTGTTGTCAATCAAGGTCTGGACATTATTTTGGGTCGGTGGATGATTGGGGAATGGTTGTTGAAAATGTCAATGCCCTGGTTTGGAGGTGCATTGGGATTATCTAAAACGAGCTCTCCCTTTTCAAGCATGTCCTGGATTATGTTTTTGAAAGTTTTACAGTTTCCCGTGTCATGACCTTTGACACGGTGGAAATTACAGAAGTCATTTTCCCTATACCACGCAGGGATGGCACGTGAGGGATCAAATTATGGCGGTGGTCGAATCTGGGGGAGGTTGAGAATCCCCTATTTAACAAGTTTTTCCAGTATAGACACGTAAGATTCTCCAAGAGGAGTATACTGTCTTTGTACGTATCTCTGCTGGAATTGACAGGTGGCACTCTGAGATGTGGATGGCTCAGGTTGATTGGATGAAGAGGATGAAGGTCTAACGACCACAGCGTTAGCTAAAGCTTTAAACTTAGGATTTGATGATGAAGGTTTAGAAGAAGAAGAGTCATTAGTCTTAGAGTTGGGGTTCTTGCTCCGCAACTTGACTTTATTCTCCTCGATGGCACGTAATTCAAGTTTACGGGCCATCGTGAAGGCTTCGTTGAAGGTACGGAAGGTTTGAACCCTTAAAGTGGAAGAAATATGTTTGGCACAAGCTCAGGAGAATAGTTTAATAAGTTTAGTTTGAGGTAAGGAAAAGGAGAGTTGATTGATGAGACCTCTCCAGCAAGCAACGAAGTCAGCTACTGATTCATCCTCGAATTGGCGGATAGTGTAAAGGTCTGTGATCAAGACCTTCTTGGTGATGTTAATGGAGAAGTGATCAAGAAAAAGCTAGGCCAGTTGTGTAAATGTGAAGAGGGAATGGCTGGCAATGGAGCTGTACCAGTCGAGCGCAGCGCCAGAAAGGGACATAGGAAATGTGTGCAAGAGCAATGCATCATCATGGGTAATAAGGTAACAGGCATGTCTGAATGCCTGTAAGTGTTGTTGTGGGTCTTCCTTGCTTTGAAAGCGAGAAAATTTGGGAAGCTCCCACTGGTTGGGGTATGGTCTAATTGGAATGGAAGGATGAATAGGCTCATTGAAAATTTGCTCATATGAGAGAGCATTGTGTGAGCCAAAAATGGAAGTCTCTAAGCTAGACATCTTATCCATCAGCATTTTGATGATATCTGCTGACCGATTGGTGGGTGGAGCGCCCCCTAGATTATAAGGCACTTGAAAGATATTGGGAGGGGCGTATGACGTGGTTGGTTGCGTAGACGCAACATATGGGTAGCTGGTTATGGGAGCAAAAGTTGGGGCCAAGGGCACTTGTGTTACGGGATTGGTTGGCACAAGTTGGATAGGGGCAGTCAAGGATGGTTGAGGAGTGGCTACGCTTGTTGACAGGTAAACGATTACTCTTGTGTTGATAGGTGCAAGAGTAGGGGGAATAGAGACTAGTAGGTTTTGGAAAGGTGTGGGGTTTGGTTGAGTGATTTGAGGTTGAGGGAGTATCGGAACCCCCATGGAGGTAGGTTTAGATGGAGAGGTTACGTTTTGAAGGTAAGACACAGTTGGGTTATTGGTAGAGGTGTTGTCTAGTGGCTAAATTGTAGGAGCTGTTGATGTGATTCTTGTGTCGACTAAGGAAGTCGGCATTCCATAGATTGGGTTGCCTAGGGAGTCTCGCATTTGGCTATTCATAAGATAGTGTTGTAAGGCTTTGACGTTAAGGTCCAAGAATCGTGTGAAATCTTGGTCCCCTTCTGGGATGATAGGAGTTTGAGGCGGGGTTGGGCGAGTAGGAGTTCTTTCAGTCTCTGAGTTGAACTCCATTATAGGACTGGTTATAAATGGTGAAGGTGGAAGCGGTTGTTGACTAGCGTGGTCAAGAAGGGCCTTGGTTTGATTGCGTGTCAAAACCATTCAAGGCAAGAAAAGGTCAGGTTTCAAAAAACTGTGTTCTGTCAGTCTCAGAAAACCAGAATGAATGTTTAGACAGCCAAAAAGTTGGATTTTAAGCTTGCTATTTTTGAAAAAAAAGAAAATAGACAGAGACCGACGTCGGTATAAAAATCGATGTCGGTGAAGAAGGCTACCGATGTCAGTCAGATGACCGATGCCAGTACAGAAAAGTTGCCGACGTCGATTACAGGACCGATGTCGGTTACTGTGTTTTCCAGAAACTCAGAAAAAAAGTTTTTGGAAATAAAGAAGACGTCCTTACCAGCTCAAAAAAGACAGATAAAAACAAAAAATAAGATGATGACAGACAGATCCTAGCGTTAAATCCCTAGAAACAATTTTATTAAGATCATGTGGCTTATGCCTTAATGTGATGTTTGAGGAAGTTGGCTGTAAGAAGGGTCCTAAAATAGGTAATCTAAAGATGGTTTTAGGTATGTTAAGGCGCTTAAAAGTCTGTATTAGGTTCCGTACAGGCCTGGTGCTAAGGAGCAAGCTCCCCTCACTTCACGATTCTAGTGGTTAGCTGGTTTTGCTTAGCCAAAATATACTTTCCCTATAGTTTAGACTTTGCCAGAGAACAGAGTTGGCTTTCCCCTTAGTGGTGAAATTCAAGTAGGATTGCCGGGATGGGTAAGGTATCCACTGGGTGATGAAATCCCAGTCAGGCCTTGTCTCAAGTGAGTTTGATGTTTAATTGAGTGCACGTGGTCTGGTTGTGTAACATCAAGTGATGCCCGAGAAAAGAGCTCGATGAGCTCATGTTGAGGCAAGGAGAAGGAGAGCTGATTGATTAGTCCTCTCCAATAGGCGACAAAATTAGTTATTGATTCGTCGTCAAATTGCCTGATGGAGTAGAGGTCTATGATCGAGACTTGTTTGGTGATATTGATAAAAAAATGGTCAAGAAATAATTGGGCGAGTTGAGTGAATGAAAAGATAAAATGTCTGGTAAGAGAGCTATACCAGTCAAGGGCGGGGCTAGAAAGCGACATGGGGAACGTGCATAGAAGTAACGCATCATCATGGGCTATAAGATAACAAGCATGTCTAAATGCTCGTAGATGTTGTTGCGGGTCTTCCTTACTCTAGAAATGAGAAAACTTAGGAAGCTCCCATTGGTTGGGGTATGGTCGGATCGGGACGGAGGGATGAATGGGTTCGTTGCAAATTTGGTCATAGGAAAGGACATTGCTCGAACCAGAAATGGAAGCTTCAAGACTAGACATTTTGTCCATCAGCATCTTGATTAGATCAACTGACAGATTGGCAGATGGGGCACCCCTAGGTTGTAGGGCGCTTGAAAGGTGCTAGAAGGGGCATACGACTTAGTCGGTTGTGCTTGTAGGGGTGCAACGTATTGATAACTAGTCATTGGGACAGAAGTGGAGGCCAAGGGTGGTTGTGTCATGAAGGTAGAAGGCATAAGTTGACTAAATATCGCCCAAGGTGGTTGCGTGATGGCATTAGCAAAAGGGGAGGTAGACACTCCTGCATTTATGGGTGCAAGAGTGTGTGGAGTCGAGACAATCAAGTTCTGGTATGATGTAGAACTTGGTTGAATTGCGTGTGGTTGAGGGGGTAATGAAACCCCAATGGAGGTCGGTCTAAAAATAGATGGGGAGGCCAAACTTTGCATATTGGCCATGGTCGGGTTAATGGTTGAGGCAATAGTCTGAGTCATAAAAAGCTGGGTAGTGGATGGTGTTGATGCCATCGCCGCTTCACCCGAAAGGTCCCACATTTGGTTTTTTGTGAGATAGTTTTGGAGGGCTTTGACATTGAAGTCCAAGAATCTTTCGAAATCTTGGTCCCTTTCAGGGATAATGGGGGTCTGAGTTGGGGTCGGTCGAGTAGGAGTTCGTTCAGCCTCTGAACAAAACTCCATTAGGGGACTGGTTATGGACGGTGAAGGTAGAAGCGGTTGATGCCTCGCTTGGTCAAGAAGAGCCTTGGTTTGACTACGCGTCAAAACCATTCAAGACAAAAAGGGGTCAGGTTCCAGAAACTATGTTTTTTCAATTTCAAAAACTCAGAATGTGGTTTTTGGTAGAAAAAGGGTCGGGTTTTAGGCTACTATTTTAAAAAAAAGGATTGTGACAGTGACCGACATCGGTTAAAAAACCGATGTCGGTGAGAACAGATGGCTGATGTTGATCAAATAACCGATGACGGCGAAGAAAGGTTGCCGACGTCGATGGTAAAACCGATGTCGATGACTGTGTTTTCTAAAAACTTAGTGAATTTGAAAGTTTTTGGAAAAAAAGAAGATCGTCCTCACTAGCTCAAAAAAAACTAGATAGGAACAAAAAAATAGATGGAGACAGGCAGACTCTAAGCGTTAAATCCTAAGAATTAACTTTTAGAATCCTATTGGCTTATGCCTTAAAGTGTGTTTGGGAGGTTGGCTATTAGAATGGATCCTAGAAGAGGTAGTCTATGGATGGTTTTAGGTTTGTTTAGGCGCTCAAGAGTCTGTGTGAGGTTTCGTACATGGCCTGGTGCTAAGGAGCAAGCTCCCCTCACTTCACGAGTCCAGTGATAAGCTGGTCTCACTTAGCCAAAATATACTTTCCCTAGAGATTATCCTCTACCAGAGAACAGAGTGGGCTTTCCCCTTGGTAATTACATCCAAGTGGGATTGCCGGGATGGGTAAGGTATCTGCTGGGTGATGAAATCCCAGTCGGGCCTTGTCTCAGGTAAGTTTTGATGTTTGATTTGTGCAAGTGATTTGGATGTGTAACATAAGTGGTGTATGATTAATTCATGATGTGGTTGTTAATTACTAGATGTGGACTAAGAAATGCAAGCAAGCAGAAATGAGATGCAATGTATTTTAAGCCCAAGTTGAAATGTGAGTTCATATGAAGACAAGTGAGAAGAGGTTGAACAGTATGACTTTTGACTAGTCTAAGATGTAAGAAAAGAAAGAAGAGTTCTTTTTAATCCTGCTAATGGTGTCTTTTGGAAGAGATAGAAGAAAGAGGTGAAAAGGAGAAACCTAATGCACCTATATGAAAAGAAAGAAAAGAACCCAAGGAAGACCCTAGGGTCCCATCGGGCATGCCAGAATGTTTCTATACAATTTTCACTTTCACATTCAAAAAGGAAATGAGAAACTAAGAGAAATGGTCTAAGGTTTGTATGCACCTAGATGAAGTCTTGCGCACCATAATCCAGATGTCGTGAGAACTCCTCTTTGGTTGTGGAGGATGACACCTGTAGAGGAAAGAGACTAAAACAAAGAAGGCATTAGATGAGGAGATGGTGGGCTACCAAGCAAAAGCTTGATCCCAAAAGTACAAAGACTTCCTTGAGGGATGTCAACCCACTGATTGATAAAAATAATGTCTGATAAATGACAGAATGATAAAAGACTGAAATGATTAAAAACTGAAGCAAAAACAGAAGCAAATGCTTACCTGAATGTTGCTATCGGTCTAGTCACAGTCGCTTACGTCGGTTAGGATGTCGGCATGGTTGGTCAAGTCTACTGACATCAGTTAGTCTGCCGATGTTGATGAGGGTAGTGGTCTCTATGGTTGGCATCGATCGGGGAAGTAGTCTTTGGACGAGGTCTGGCCAGGTCTGGACAGGTTTTATGGTCTGTGGATGGGTTTGAGAAGGGCTCTGGGTCTGGTTGAATGGTCTGAGAGACTATGCAAGGACAATGGACAGAGTGTGTGGTCTAAAAAGGGACCAATGGAGTGGACAGAGGAAACGAGGAAAATAAGGATGAGGGAAGGCTCCCAAAGAACATGTTGGGTCTGGGTAGGAGAGGTTAAAAATGGGCAGTAGGCTGAATGACAGATGAATTAAAAGAAATACTGAAATGAAAATAGTAGAAATACTTACCTCATACCTACTGGAGAATAGAATGAAGAAGACCTGTTGCTGCTGATGTGAAGGCCCTGTTGCTGGTGGAGTTGCTGATGCTTGGTAGTGCAAAAGACCTGTTGTTGTTGTAGCTCGCTGTGTGTACCTGAGAGAGAGAGAGAGAGTGAGAGGTCTGATGATTGGAAGGATTGATAGATTGAGGAGTGAAAGATCAGATTGAAAGATTGAAAAAGTATGCTCCTGCATTCGAGTGAAGAACGTAGTTATGAAGGAAATCAACGCTGACAAAATTGCTGACGTCGATCGATAGTTGACTAATGTCGGTGGCTGGAAGGTAGGAAAAAGGCTAAAAATAGCCTTTTATCCATTTTCCCAACTACCGGGTCAGCGGGTTGAGGGAAGAAATGGTCAAAGGTGGATTAATAGGCGTGGGAAATGAGTGGGATAAGGGAAATGGGGTCTTAAATCATTTAAGATTTGGAAAGGGGTAGTGGAGGGGAAGTTGGAATAGGTCATAAGGTGATAAATGAGGGTATCCAAGGGCAAAGAATCCAAGGAGATGAGAGGTGGCATAGGGGGGTGAGGTGTCAAGGGTGACGTGGCAAAGGGGAGAGAATTATTAATTTAAAATAGATGATTATTCTAAATTAATAAGACATAGGTTAGGAGTGGTTAAGTGGACCAAGGGGACGAAGGGGGGGAGTCGACCAAGGGTTAGACACGATTTCGATGTCTACACGAGGAGATGGGCTGTGATAGGTGTCGAAGGTGGGGCATTCCTCAACAAAATATAAAGAAAGTGGAAGCAGCCAAGTGTCATCCTCTGGTGCCTTCTAGATCAAGAGGAGAGAAATGTCATAAATTGACTAAGTGTCTTCGCATCCGTCTATCTGCTACAATAAAGAGGGAGGAAAAATAGTTAGAAGTTATTCTTGGTAGATAGAACAGTGCACTGGGTAGATTTTTGGGGCTCTCAAGCATTAAAAGCACTGACTATTTGTCCCCTAATAGTAGAGGCAAAGTAGACAATTGAGTGGCCAAACAGGGATGGAATGAAGAATTTTAGGCACAAAGAGAGGTACTAGACACAGATCGCCATGCCATAGATAGGGCGGTTCTTGATAAGACCAGAATGCATCCAAGGCATTGAATGCACCATCTATTTTGTCCCTTGCGAGTGAATGATGGAGTGGAATTGCGCGGGAAAGGAAGTGATCGAAGGAGACACCCAAGGCTATATAAGCAAGATTGTAAAATCTAAAATGGGGATTTCTATAGTTTTAGACTTTTCAGAGTTTTGACAATAATATCATTTGATTTTGTTCCATTTTCTTGAGTTGAAAGGTTTATATGACTGTGTGTGTTTCTACATCTTTTGTATGACTGGAAGATTCAATAAGAAAATTGAACACTCTGCCCTTGTTGATGTTATCTGTGTCAATTACAAAGTAGTTTATGCTGTAGAGTTTCTAGTGTTGTGATTGAAAATGTTATTTGCTTTTGTCTCATTTTCTGGAGTCCAAAGTTCTACATAACTATGCGTGACTTTTGCACCTCTTATGTGATTGGAGGATTATATTAAGAAGATAGAACACTATGCCTTTGTTGACAATTCTTGTATCTCAGCAAAAGACACCCCTGTTGTGAGCCTCTGTTTCTGTTATTCCAATCTTTTACATTGATCATGCACTTGTCTGCTCTTAAATGTAATAGAATCATATAATAGCCTCACTGTGCTCAGGTTAGGATTAGGATTACACTTAGGCACATCTCCATAGTTAGGTTTGTAATTCTTGCATTTTCAATTTTTGTTTAGTCTCCTATCCCTTTTCCTCAACACCTATAAAATAAAAGAGACCAGCTTCTTTAAAACCTGGAGGTTGTTTCAAGCCACATCATCCCATAGCTTGAAACTTCCCATTGTTGATTAGTTAAGATCAAGCACAATTTTATGCCATCAATAGTTTTTGGCATGCTCGATGGGACCAGTCTTTCAAGGAGTTGAAGAATTTTGGTGTATTCTTCAGCCAATCAGCGTTTGGAGGTTTTATCGACACCAACAACGACTCTGAGTATTTATCCAATCAAGTGGTATCATCAAGAAATCCCTTTTGGTATGTATAATTTTGTTACTCATAGCTATGAGTCTTATTCTCCTGATATGTTTAATCAAGGACAAACTTCTCCTAGAATTATGTCAAGTGATGAGGATGCACATGACTACGAGCTATACCAGTTTTATGCCCAGCCTAATCTCATTTTCACCTTCAAAAAAGCATTGCTGGGATTTACAAAATATGTGTTAGAGCTTGACAGCAGAAGGGGATATAGCCAAGAGATTCCTTGTCATGTCATCTATCAAGTGAGGGAAGCAATAGACCTGATTAAAAGTGAATGGGATCCCATTGAAAGAGCAAATTGGCAAGAGCTTACGTATGAAATGCTAGATGTGTGTGGATTGATTGAATTTATAGAAGAGAGGCTAAGTGTTTATGAGAACCTGCCTTACCAAGTCTACCAAACTTCATATTCACCACCACAAATTCCATATCAGACATATGCCACCCCTGTTTGTGAACAAGGTCAGACTTGTCAGGATCGTTTCCCTAATAATGCAGAATGTATGATAGCAGTAAGGGAAGAAAAACTCAATCACTCACTTTCCCCTCAAGTCCCTTTCGCTCTTCCTCAAGAAGCTTCTTGTTTTTTTATCGCAGCCTTCCTCTTCATTCCCTTTTGAAGAAGAATATATTTTGAAAGAAGCAAATGAGTATGTAGAAGAGTACTCTCAATTCATGGCTAGTCAAGAGGATTCCATAAGTATAGATGAGGAAGAAATCACCATAGGTACCCCCTTTGATGAGCAAGAGGATAAGCCGCAAGCTTTTTCCTTCACCTCAGATGAGGAGGAGATCATTTCTGACTTCTTCCTTACTTTGCAAGAAGATATGGAGAAGTATGGATACTCCCTTGACCAAGTCATTGAGACAGATGACACTATCATTCAGGAAGGTTGTGGATTGGCCAGATATGGAGAAGATGATTGTGAGGCCCAAATGAGTATGCAGAAGGAAGACCATCTTTTAGATTCACCCTTTCAAGAGGATATAGTCATCAAGGAGCATACTAATGAAATAAAGCTGGAATCTGAAGGAAAAGAGCCAAAGGAGAATGGGTATCAAAAGGGACTGAGTGAAGAACCAATAGCCAATGATTTCTTGATGACACCTGACAACATGAACAACTAGTATTCAATGGGCATTCAAGGACAAGAAGAGTTCATAGATGTTGAATTCATGTTTTGCTCAGACTCATTCAAGTGTAGGCAGACCTGTGTGGCTGGTGCAGAGAACATTCCATCAATGACATATCTGTTGTAATCACTGGTATGGAAACACAAGTTGGCTTGTCATAAAGAGGATGTGGGAAAGTTTGTTTTTGATCCTAGAGGGAAATAAGGATTTGTAATTAATGTAGTTAGGTAGTTTCCATTCCCGCATCGCTTTGTTTTTATTTTTGCTTTCCCACTTTCTTTCAAAATAAACATTTTAAACTTAGAGTCGGCGTCTTAAGAATTCTTTAATTCTTTAAATCTTGCCACAATAAATGCTTCCCTAAATCTTTGAGATCTCCAAGGTACCTTGCACCGCATAACATGTCTGCCTCATTGTTTCCTGAAGATTGAGTAGGATTTGCTAATGATCACTCAAAATTAATGCTATTTGGGACTTGATTGGCCCGTAAATACCCCCTTAGCAAATTTTAAAGTTTACAACTCTCAAGCATTCCTGTGAAAATATCTTGCTCATTGCGATTGTTATCACTTAGTGAAATTTGTTTCAGCAAGCATATTTCCTATCCTGTACAAGACTCATATACCACATATTGCACAAGAGATACAAGGATGGCAGGAGCATCATCTTCTCAGCAAGGAGCAGGGGCACTTGGGTATCTTGATAGATTGTTGGCAAGCAAGTCATATGCTACAAGTCTTGCACAACCACCAAAGAGCTACCTGAGAACAAAAGCCCTGGGAGTCAGTTAGACCAGTGACCCATCCAAAGTAAGGGACTATGCAGATGGAATCATGGACCCGATTCTATAAAGAGCCAGTAATAAAAACCTAAGAGAAGGGACACACCAAAGGTGCCTGTAGAGAGCTAGGGCAAGGCAATATGAAACATTCAAGATGAGGGTCTGGACCTCACAACTAGCTCAATTCATTTTCCCAGCTATGCACCCATGCCCAGATATAATTAAACTGTGCGTGAGCTTGCTCAACCCACAATCTTGCTCCATCCAACAAGGCCCCTTCATGCTGTAGGTCACCCCTCAAGCTATCAGGGACATGCTTGCCCTGTGATACAATGATACTACCACCTTCTCCACCATTGATAGGATATAAAGGATGTGGGTGAACATCAACACTCAGACTAGGTTACTGAGGTTTGAGTTGCAAATAGTAGATGGCGATGCAACGGTACCCACGCTCCCAGCATCAAGAACTCAATTTGTGCCTACCAGTCAAGACACACTGTCGATGATGGATCTCATCTTCGGTATGAAGGATGACATGGTTGTATACATAGAGCAAATGGCCATCCTCTTCAAGCTAAAAATAGTTGATAAGATGTAGGAGTACCATCTTGACTTCTCTGAGCACCTTGCCTTCTTGATGGTCGAGCAGCTAACCCAGTTCTGGGCAAAAGGGATATTCAGGTATTCCTCCTTCTTGTTCCATCTAATACTACACCAGAACCCTGACCTCTTCTCCCAATTTATGAGCTTCAACCTATATGACCCAGCCTTTGATCCCCAAAGAACTATACTTGTGTCTGCATGGACACATGTTTTATCAAAAACCAGTGACACATGATTTTTGGGAACTGTTCGTCACCCCTATTCTTCATTACCTTAGCCCTGAGCCTATGATAAATAGGTTATTCCCAAGTGTCATGAACCTCCTGGTCAGTTGCCCAATCTGATGTGATTTCTATTTTGGGGCCCATCACACGACCTTAAGGGTCCATGGATTTTGTGGGGAGCCAGTATTGCTACCAAAAGTTTTGACTCTTCAGTTAGCATTCCTCAAAGTTTCCAGGCAAGTTTCTATGGTGGACAATGAATATGGCTCAGGGAAGAAGAAGAGGAGATTGTACAATCTCCCATGGATGGCAAGTAGTGTGAGCCTAGAAGCCAAAGAAGCTGAGACCGTACTGCTAAGGAACCTAACCTCCCTAGGCTTCTTGTTGGTTGAGGATAAGTGGGTTTATGACCCAACAGATTACATAGCCTCCTTAGTGAGGAAAAATAGAATTGGAGCTAAGATTGTGCATGAAAGTTGCCCCTTTTGGGAAACCAAGAAAAATTCTACAGAAGACACCCTTGGTCTCTATGTCGAGTTGATGGACCCGCCTCTCCCACTGAACAGGCCATGGGAGACCTTCTATGATAAACAGAGGGATTATGATCCCAAGGTTAGAATGACTCCTGGTTTGAGAAGGACACTGAGGAACCAAGGGTGGGATGTAGAAAAAATTGAGGCCTATTGGAAATATAGGCAAGAAATCTCCCAGACCACCCATGCCTTTAGAGGCATGGACTTAGATGAAAGGTGGGAAGAACTTTGGGATGAATGGCATCCATCCTCTATTTCTAACCTAGACACAAGCCAAGCATCGGCATTTGGGGTGGAGCAAGTAGCTAGAGCAGGACCAAGCCAATAGTCACAAACTTTTGAGGAAACTATAGCTACCATAGAATAGCAAAGAAGTGTGGCATCCCCATTGCCATAGGCTTCCTCATCATTGGGAGTAATTGAAGTCCCCAATTCCCCACATGTGCCACCAACAACAACAAAGGTGGAAGGGAGACAAACACAACTAGAGGTGGAGACACCCAAAAAAAGGAGGAGGGTACAATTCCAATTAGACCCAAAAGAGGAAGAGGAGCCTTCACAACACCCCATGTAGAGCACTACAACCTCCCCGCAGGTAAGTATTCCTCCCCCTCCTCCCTCTCAACCTATTCCTCACCCTGCTGGTATAACGCCTCCACCCAGTCAAGCGATGCCTCCTACCACTACTGCCATTCCCATTTTGTATGCCACCCCCTCATTAGCGCCTCAAGCCCTCACATTACCCCATTTTCTCCTTCCATTCCCAGAAAGATGCCCTTAAAACTCACCCCTACACAACCAATGGCTCTCCAATATAGCCTACCGCAAGGATTTCCTTTTGCAGGGGGACATATTGCATCCCCTTCCACCTTCTAGATGTAGGATGACGCTGCTAAGAAGGCAAGAGAAGCCCAATTGGAGAAGAAGAGGAGTAAAGAGAATAAAATGCTAACGGTTCCACATTTGAAGTCACAATGTGACCCTATCCAACAATAGCTGATGGTGACCCATTTGTCACCCAACGTTGCCAGGCTGAGTGAGCAAATGCAGCCAGAGGACTACACCATGAATGCAGTGGCCATTGACATGTCCCTATTTAGGCCTCAAGACAGAGTCGAGCTGCTGAGCGAATCCACTTTTGCAGTCACAAAAGATTACTTAAAGAAATCAAGGAGACTGCAGAAGATGGAGGCCGATTTGGTCCAAGAGAAGGCAAACTATAATAGTTTGGCTAAACAAATAAAGAAGAAGGACAACGAAATAGATAGTCTATAAAAATAGTTGCAAGATACTATTTCCCTCCAGGCTCAATGGGCAATTCAGGCCCAAAATGATTCATTGAAGATGGATCTTGCACTTGCAAAGGATGCAACAACAGATCTAAGATAGGAAAACACAACATTGTAGGGAAGAGTTGAAGGACTCCAACTGTAGATTACCCAATCACAACAAAGGTTATTAGAGGAACAGAACAAGGCTACAACTTTTCAAGCCCAGTTCCAAGCTGAGTAGTAGAGGACCACGCAACTGGCAATAGAGCTGGCCAATAGGATAAGAGGTGTCAGAGTTAGTCAGATGGTGAAGGAGCTCTATGAGTCAGTGTAGGTAAGGATCTCTTCTGAGATTATTCAGCTCAGGCCACTTTTCACCTTCCTACACAATGCACAACAACTGTGTGAAAGGGTAGAAAATCTAGTACTAAGCACTCTGGCCATGATCTCCTAGAGAGTCACAGGCTCTCATTCTTTATTGGAGAAGCTCTAAAACTCAAAGGATGCAACATTGGTAGCCATGGGGATCCCTGACAGAATCGCTGCCACAAAATGGGTCAATGAGGAGCTCAACCGCAATGCTGCGGCCAACAATTGTAGAAGTTGTTTCGATGTCATGAAGGAAGGCATCAGTGAGATGAGACAACACATTGAAGATTTGGTGCAACTAGGCTTGCCTTCTCCATTTATAGATGCAAGGATGGTGCTGACAGTGGATCAACTTCACACATTGTTGCTAGCTTAACAACTAGATCAGACAGTCTTCTAGAGCTTGTAAGATGATTCCTCAGCCTTGAAGGTCGAGACTAGTTTGATTCCTATTTTCTGGCTAGAATCCAAGCTGAAAGCCACTACCCAAGTCTTGCAAACCTTCTCACACAAGGATATCATTAGCTTGGACCTGGATTTTGATGAGTTGTAGAGCAAGCAAGGATTATTCGACCATGAGTGGTCTATCTTCTAGACAGCTCTTTTGAAGCTATAAATTTTGAAATTTTGATCGAGCGGGAGTCAGGTTCTTTTTGAGTAGGCTCAAAATTCCTAGTGGTAGCCAATAACTATAAAGTAATTTCTTACTCTACGCCATATTCATTTGATTTTTGATTTGAGCACTACAATTTTGGTTCCTGTGCATCAAGGATGAAGCCGTAGAGTTTTGATGCAGAAGACGGGTTCATTTTTGCCTAAGTGTCAAAGTATAGTGGAAGCTACCAAGTGTCATCATTAGAGCACGGTCCCTTTTTTTTCCCCTCTTGTTCTTTTCATTTCAATTTTGGCCTAAGTATTGGATTCAAGTGGAAGCGGCCACGTGTCGGCCTCTAAGAGACGAAGATGGACAGCTAGCAACATCTGAGGACCTCATTGTAGCTTTTTAGAGAACCACAGAATGCACCACATGTCATCATCTATGTATCATAAGAGGCACACGTGTTTTCTAAAAGACTTCCAATTAGCTAAGTAACAAAGAGAGCAGAAAGTGCCAGGTGGCAGTTGCAGAGGCCCTGAACTACCTTTTTGATGAAGCAACAGAAGCCACCACGTGTCATCATCTAAGAGACTTTGGTCTAATGCTTTCCATTCAATGCATAAAGGCGTCATTCATTTTGCTAAGTATTGAAGTGCAGTGGAGGCTGCCAAGTGTCACCTTCTAGGTCCCTCTCTACTCCATCCCCAAAGAAAGTGAAAGGCACCACATACCCCTGGTAGGAGAAGCAGAAGATGCCACTTATCTTCTTAGGAGCAATGGAGGTCACCACGTGTCAAGCTCTAAGAAACTATTGTGAGCCTAATGGCTGATTAAAGATGGTGGTGGGACCCAGATAATATTCCAAAGGACTATGGGAGCTTTGAGTGTCAACAAGTGAAGATTGCCACATGCACCCATCCTTTTTTAAAGGGTTGTCAAGGCAAAGAATACACTGAGTTTTGTTTCAATAAAGCTGCAAAGTATCAAGGAGACAGGCTACAATAGGTGTCGAAGGTGGGGTGTTCCTCAATGAAATATAAAGAAAGAGGAAGCGGCCAAGTGTCATCCTCCGGTGCCTTCTAGATCAAGAGGAGAGAAATGTCATAAATTGACTAAGTGTCCTCGCATCCATCTATCTGCTACAACAAAGAGGGAGGGAAAATAGGCAAAAGTTATTCCTAGTAGATAGAATAGTGCACCAGGTAGATTTTTGGGGCTCTCAAGCATTGAAAGTGTCAACTATTTGTCCCCTAACAGTAGAGGTAGAGTAGACAGTTGAGCAGCCAAATAGGGATGGAACAAATAATTTCAAGCGTGAAGAGAGGTACTAGACACAGATCATAATGCCATAGACAGGGCAGTTCCTGATAAGACCAGAATGCATCCAAGGCATTGAATGCACCGTCTATTTTGTCCCTTGCGAGTGAATGATGGAGTGGAATTACGTGTGAAAGGAAGTGATCGAAAGAGACACCCAAGGCTATATAAGCAAAATTATAAAATCTAAAAGGGGGGATTTCTATAGTTTTAGACTTTTCAGAGTTTTGACCAATAATATCATTTGCTTTTGTTCCATTTTCTTTATTTGAAAGGTTTATATGACTGTGTGTGTTTCTACATCTTTTGTATGACTGGAAGATTCAATAAGAAAATTGAACACTATGCCCTTGTTGATGTTATCTGTGTCAATTACAAAGTAGTTTATGCTGTAGATTTTCTAGTGTTGTGATTGAAAATGTTATTTGCTTTTGTCTCATTTTTTGGAGTCTGAAGTTCTACATAACTGTTCGTGACTTTTGTGCCTCTTATGTGATTAGAGGATTCTATTAAGAAGATAGAACACTATGCCTTTGTTGACAATTCCTATATCTCAGCAAAAGACTCCCCTATTTTGAGCCTTTATTTTTGTTATTCCAATCTTTTACATTGATCAGGCACTTGTCTGCTCTTAAATGTAATAGAATCATATAATAGCCTCACTATGCTCAAGTTAGGATTAGTATTACACTCAGGCGCATCGCCATAGTTAGGTTTCTAATTCCTACATTTTGCATTTTTGTTTAGTCTCCTATCCCTTTTCCCCAACAACTATAAAATAAAAGAGACCAGCTTCTTTAAAACCTGGAGGTTGTTTCAAGCCACATCGTCCCACAGCTTGAAACTTCCCATTGTTGATTGGTTAAGATCAAGCGCAATTTTATGCCATCAACAACAAAGACCCTATCAAAATAAAGGTAATGTTGGTAGTGTATCCAACAAGGCATGAGCATAAAATTGATGACCTGTCTAGTTGTCAAAACTATCAATGACCCAAAATAGACTATACATTCAATTTAATTTTTAGAATCAAATTGCAGATCAACTGAATCATGAATAAGATGGGAATAATTAACATGGTGTGCATAGTGGGACTACATGAAGAAAATAAAAGATAAACCTAACCTTGTAAAGGCATAACAATTAATTTCACAAAATCCCCAATGGTTGGTAGTCCTGATGCAATCTCAACTGCTTCTTGGTGCCTATTAAATAAACACTAATCTAGAGCTACTTTGAAATCCAATTGAAGAGGTTGTTGCAAGTATTTTCATAATGATTATTCAATCCATTTAAAAATGTGGTAAGTTTTTAGAGAATCAAAGTGATAGAGAAATAAATACATTACCATTGGGAGTAATCAAAAGACTGTGTAGAACTTCATGGAGATAAGCGCTAGAGAAGACATTAAACTACAAATTACTTCCAGAAGAAGGAAAATGTCATGTCTGAACTAACTATGATAATGACAAGCTGATTTTATTAGATTTGTAGTGAAGGGTAGCCTTGGAATTATAGTTTCAAATTTTATTTTTCTAACCACCTGAAGATGGATGCAATTAATGACCTTGTGGTTGAATTAGTCTATTTAAGCCCAATGGTTTATTTGTAGAAGGGGTTGAGATATTTTGATCTAAGACTCTGTCTAAATTTTACTAGGAATACACCTATAATTGTGACTATGTCCATGCATTATTACTTCCATTGTTTGAATACAATTTTGATTGATGCTACAAACATTGTTATTATCTTGAATTACTATTAGAAATACAATTAAATTGAGCTCTGCTAGTTTAATTAAGTTCACTCTCTTTATTTGTTCTCTCTACTCTGAAATGTTCTTAGCTATGGTGTGCACTTTTATAATTAATAATGACATGTATGCTAGATAGTGTAGACATACAATTCCTATCGCTATTATGCTACAATTATTAATCTAAGCAATATCCTGCAATAATGCACAATCTAGGCCAAAATCACTAAAATGTGCTAAAATGTTTGAACTTGTCACATACAAGTACCAATTTATGCTAATTTATCCCTAAATGGGGCAATTCATTTTATGTGATTATTATCCTTTCTTAAATCACTTCAAGTCAAATTGTGACCATGCAAAATGACACCTTAGACCATTGCATTCTTCTAATTTAGTAGCACATGTCACGTGCATGTGTTATTTCATGTCCATAATACCCTGACTACGGTATTATCTTATATGCAACTGAAACTCTCTTTTGATTATACTCCAATAAAATTATGACTTAGTAAAATGGCATTTCTGACCAAGTTGATTCAACATGCAAAATATTTCTAAAGAATTATAGAAACTTAATCAAAGTCACTTAGGTAAATTAAACCAAATCAAGAGCCTAAGTGAAAATTCTAAGAAAGTTGTTGAATATCTATTTATTAGAAATTCATTGTTCAATTCTACATCATCCCATGACATCATCAATGGAGTGGCATCCATAAACCATTAATGGCATAAATATGAGGATTAAGCCTTCCCATGCCTCATTAATGCCCCATTCTTCCAAATATTAATGGGCATATTTATGGCTTGTCGCTCCAAAATTGAATTAATCAATGGCCACACATCTTGACCTCAAGATAGATGGTCATGGTTGATTTCGACTAATCTTGAAAAGCTATAAATAAATGAGCTAAGACCACCATTTTTAAGCTTCAATTATACAAACTTACTATGTAGAAATTACTTTATAAAAGCTTCACCTATTTGCACAAATTGACCAATATTGTGATCCTAGGCCATTGGTTCTCTAGGAAATTATAGAGGAGCATGCTACTCTTCATTGACATAGACTTGGAGCACCAAATCTAGAGAAAAGCATGATTTTTGGTGGCTCTTGGAAGGAAGGATATTATTTATAAGGTTTGATGGTATTCCTTTCTTAAATAGATCTTAGAATTCATTAACAACACCCTTTGAGGGAGTAAGATTGATTTTTTAGTTTCTATATGCTTATTTATAGATTTTTTCTTGATTAACACATGAAATAATGCATCTCATAAGCTCGATCTACATTTTGGCATGCTGGATGGGACTCACACCTCACACAAGTCTTTATACCTTCTAATTTTGCATTAAAACCCTCTTTAGAGGCTTTTTGTACTTTTTTCTCTCATTTTACATTTTTATAGATTCTGAGGAAAATGATGGATTCAACCTATAAAATGGCAAAATTGCTCTGAAAATTGATAGAATCGACTTGAACATCGGTGAGAACACCTTAACAAATGGCAGATTCACCTCTGTGAATGAAAAAATCATTTTATTTTCTCTGTCTATCTATATGTTTAGGAAAATTGGTGGAAATGCTATACAAATCTATGAAAATGCTCTGTGAATTGGCCAAATCACTTTGCCGAATGATAGGATCACATTGAGGATTGATGGAATCACACTGTAGATCAACAAGGTGACATTGTGGAATGATGAGATCATCTTGGACCCAAAATTGACAAGTAATTATTGTTTCTTTTATTTTTATCATTTTTATAAATTTGATAGAAATGACCTACACTTTGGTATAAATGCCTTGATAATTAGTGAGATCACCCTGTAATCGATAAGATCACAAACTAATATCTTCTTTATCTCTATCTTTTAGCAAGATTGAACTATAGAATGGTGGGAAGGTACCAAGGAATGGTGATATCACTATGTGAAATGGTGAGATTGACCTACATAGAAAAACAAGGTCTTAAAATAGTAAGCTACAAGTTTTTCCTAACAATATTACACTCTAGTTTTATAATTTTAACACTTTGTTTGCAATATTTTAAGTTACTTAGTCTCCATTTCACAACAAATCAAAGGCAAAATTCATTACATGCTTCATTTTGGTGCTCTAAAATAAATTCAAATCTTAGTTAAACACTCATAAGAGTTCCATTTTTATGATTTTTAATTTAAGTGTTTATATTAAGCAAGACAAGTGTTCGTGTATACTCTCCCCTAACCCCTTTAGGAAACTCGAGTGAAAAATGCTCATTTTTTGCATTTATATAGCCTTTTCCAAAGGTATGGAAAGAAATTCATTAAGGCCCTCCCCAAATCTATATGATTTGGATGACCCCAAAACAACCTTAAAGTCTTTTCACTTGTCTTTATTTTATGTACTTTGGCTTGTGAGTGGGAATTTATCTCCTCCTCATAGGGTTTTTAGGGAAACATTGATTCAAAAATTTAGCTCATAGAATCATTTCAATCTCACTCTATAATGAGGTTTATAAATTAAGTGTGATCCATTAGGATGCTTATTTTGAGTGATTAAAATAAGCTCCCTTAGTGGTACTTGACTCAGATTGTAGGGGCAACTCAAACATTGCACTACACTGAGCAATTGATGGATGTAGAGGTTGTGAAAAGGATAAGACCTTTTCAAAAAAATCTAGTTGACATGGATCCAAATGATGTGATTGCATATCTAGTGTTAGCCACACTTGGGACCATCTAAATGTGTGAAAATTTAGTTTTAGATAAAACCCACTTGACACGGACATACTGTTGATGCAGGGTGAGTAGTCTGAAGTTCCATGTCACCATAAAAACTCTTGAGAGAAGAGGGGGCATAAAAAACTACTTTTTATGCTCTTCTAATTTTTAGATTAATAATTTAAAATCCTCTCAAGATCATGTATACAGATGGAATTTGACATTTTGATGCAACCTTGTCAGTTTTAGGATTTAAGACGTTATACTTAAGTGTTTTTATCATTTTATCCTTTATTTGCATGGTCTTCTTGAGTCTAAAATTGTGTATGTAAAATTAAAGATATGTTGAAAAATTAAACACTCTATTTTACACCATTATATTTGAACAAAGAGGCATTACACTAACCAAATTGAAACCACTTCTTGCCTTGTTCAAATCTTCATTCAAAACATTGTATTTGTATTTTCTGAACAACATTGTTATTCTTGAGTCTAGAACATTCCTCCACTATGAAAAATCCCAAAGTCCTTGATTTTTGTCTAAATTTGAAATCTTGCTTTTCTAAGTTATGATCTAAGGTGCTTTTACTTTACCTTTCACAAATGGTTTAAGTAACTCGGGTAAGATTTCCCATTTGGATTGAAGGTTGTTACCTAGACTCGTCATCATTTTATTCCCATTGTGGACTTAGATTATCTTGAATCTGCTCATGCTCTAAGTTTTTAGACCATTCTACATCTTTTTTCCATGTGGTATTCTTGTGATACTCATTTAGTTTTGGATTTATAATTAGGAGTTCTTGTGTTAATTTACATTTTGAGCTTATTCATTTTTACTTTTATCTTCTTGATCAAAAAACCCTCTTCTAGTTTCTCTAGTCATAACTCACCATAATTGTATCTAGATTTTTATGGTATTGATATATTTTTTGTAGAAGTTTATTGTGATATCTTGCACTTTAGGTTTCAAAATTGTTTTACCCTCTTCTAATTTGATGATTTCAACCCACCAAGGTTGAGTAAATTTATAACCACTTTATTCTAATTGTGTGGTACTACACCAATTATTTTTATTATTTTTGTTAGAGGTACAATCACTGTGGGGTGAATCAATGATGTAAGATAATCTAATTCAATTCCCAACTCTTAAACATTCAGCACATAAAATCATGATGCATACAAGATAAGCATTTGCAATGAACAAGTACGATATAACAAGATCAAACACATAATACATTATATATGTGGGAAACCCTCTTGGGGGATAAAACCCATTGAACCCTACAAGATGAACTATAGTCTTATAAGATAATATCCAACATTTAGACCAACACCAACTGATTAAGGAACACCCATCCCTTAGTTTAGTGAGACACCAATCCCACAAGGAGCTACTGCCCTTATCTAGCTGAGCACGCAAAATAACTAGACTGTTAGCAAGCTTTATATTTTAATGAGGAACTAACCCCCTAGGAAACTAAGCACCCACTCAGCTGCCTTGAATAGATAATCTTAAACACCTATTGCTTCTCAAACTACCTCTAGGACTAACTCATTCAAACTTTCTCTTCTAGGCTCATTAGGTCTAATAACCTGTGTGTCCTTCTAAATAAACTTGATCAAAAAAAAATTATTAATGCTCTTCACTCTATGTTGGTACTTAATGACTTGTACCTTATATTTAAAAGGTTCTTTCCTTTGCTTAAATCCACACTTTTACAACTAGCACAATTAGTCCAATTAGATCTTGTACTTATACCACTCTCTTCTTTTAACCCATCTTGGTCAGCCAATATGCTTTACATATTTTAACCATAGTTAACATAGGTCCATATGCATGTTACATGTGATAACCACACTCTTCATAGGTTTGACAATACCTCATTAGCCCCAAACCATCATTAGGTTTTGGCGAGACCTAAAACAATTAGGCATGCATACTCACACGTTACTTGTGAGACTACTTGAACCACCTTAATCCTTTAATAATGATTAGAACACATTAGAATTATATTTAATATCCCCTTTCTCACTCTCATATGGGTCAATTCCACCTATAACACCAACTCAACACTTGAACCTACTAATTAGGTCTCCTCACTCTTTAGGCCTTTATATACAAAAAACACAATCTAAAACTTCTGAAGTAACTAATCAAATATTGCACATAGCCATATAATTATATCACATGGGTAAAACCTTAAAAACCTATGTAATAACTTCATGTACTTTATACCCTTTAACACAATCTCTAACTAAGCACTTAACTCTCTCAAAATGACCACTCAAATTGGTCATATACAATCAAAATTAAGTTATACTATTTTGACTCTTTATATCTGATCAAGGGTAAAATATGATAAACAATGCCTTATCATACACATTATATACTTATATAATCATCCATACTCATTTTCTTCCTTAACTCTACTCAGAACACCTTTAAATTACCTCTACAATATGGTCACTCAAACTGCCAGTGTACTCAACAAACACAATCAACTTCTAAGATTTTTTTTACATTGAATATGGATTTTTCAAACCTCTAAAATCCACAAAGATAGTATTCATGGAGTATAAAACACTCTCCAATAATTAGTTCATCTTGAAACATCAAGACACTATCAATAACAACTCAATTATTCTTCTCAGATCACTTATAGACCATGGTTAAACACATGGTCAAATTTAGAGCTCAATATCTATAATTGTATAAATAATAAAATATTATAATCAACTTTAATGGATGTGAATTTAAATCCTTTACAAATTTTCATTTTACATCACCTTAAACTTTGTCTTGGATCAAAATATATTAACAAAATACTACATGCTAGTTTTTCCCTTTGGTAATTCAAATGCGAACGATCACTGTGTAATGCACATATTGCAGCCATGTGTCTTTATCTTATGTCCTCACATAGCTTGATAAAATGTGCTCCATCAATCTCCTCATGAGCTTCCTATATTTATCTCTCATATCTCACCATTTATCTTTTATCTGTGCTTTTGTAAATAAGATACTTGGCATCCTCACGTGCCTTCTGAGCACATTGACTATTTGACTCTAGTGAACTTCCACCACTTGGTAGTCCCATGTGCCTTCTAAGTATCCTTTGACATATTGACTAAATATGCACCATTGGATCACTATTGATAAGATCACATGCTATGTTAGATCCTTATCTAGTAATATTAAATGCTCGCTATTAGATTTGTGCTCTGATTAAAAACTCATTGTAGATCTTTGATAATGTAAATTTGGCTAAGTATGGGAACTTAGTGAACTCTTCCTGATAATCCAATTTTTCACCTTAATAAATTTTTCTACGCTCAACCTTATGACCTAAAATTTAAACCACATGATCAAATTTCATAGGGGAATCTAGCCATGTATAAAACTACTCTTGAAACCTTCATACATGTGAAATACGAAGTCATTAATCTGATCACTCAGCCTTATCTTTCAAGGTGACTACTTGAGCTTAGACATTCATATGACTATTCTGATGAATTTCATTCACTTTCATAAGAATTCTAAGCACTCATAACATCCCATAAGGTCTTTGCAATATATCCATACCATTAATATCATCCATTAATTACTTAACTAGGTAAACACTTTCCAAACCATCAATTTGATGACTTTGTCATTAATGCACTATGAATCATGCTCTCTTTGACATCAATGACAACCTAAAATCAATGGCTATGCTAAAAAATAGTCTTGTATTACCTTTTTTTTTATTTGAATAAATACAAAAACCCTTTTCAAATGTTTCTAAAACACATTTAACATCTTATCAAACATAGAAAAACCATCTTCAAACATGACACAAAGGTATACTCATAGTGGGGTCTTTTATGGCCCTAGTTATGAGGAAGAGCATTATTATGATGGACATGAGAAATCCATTGTGTTTAAAGATATCCCCACAACTGCAAGGTCTGAATAAGATTATTATGAGCATCAACCCTTAGAAGATAAAGATAAATCACTTTTAAGGTTGATAAAATCCAATGCTAGGTTGCCATTAGATTTCCCAATGGAATAATTACACACACTTATTAGGGTAGAAGATCAATATCTTGCATGCATTACAAAATTTAATATTTCTTCTTATATCAAGGGAAAAGAAACACTTTTAGAGTCTACTCCCAATGATCAGGATCTTTCTACTATGATCAAGAAAATTAGTTAATGATACACAGATCAGCTTATCATAGACCTAATAGACTCTTTTGATATAACTTTGATCAATAATAATGATTCTAAAGAGAAAGAAAATGTGATAGATAAATCACAATATACCATAGTTGAGCCTATGTATATGATAAACCCTTGGATTTCATCTGAACAAAATAAACCTAGGTATGCTTCACAACATGTTTTACTTGATATGAAGCATATAATCTTTAACCACTAGGTGACTCTTATACCTTCACAAAAAGGGAATAAAAACTCAATGCATATTGGAGGTATTGTGTAAAAAACCTTAGCAAGTTCCTCCCAACCATCACATCCTTTGGTGAAATGACTGAAGATTCCTCAAAACTAGTAGTATACCTTATTGGGTGAATATTTTGTCACCAGCTAACTGATTGGCAAAATAGGTTGTTTCAACCATAGCATAAGGAGATTGGTTGGCTAAATGTTTAGGTTTACCACATCAAAAGGGGAAAAATCTCTCCTCTCATCAAGGGGAGGTTCCCTATAAATATGAGGAGCTATATATATATATTAATATAAGCAAAAAATAACACTCAGGGGTAGGATAACACCATCCATCCCTCTTTTTTCAGAGATGATGTTCACAGACATAGGAGAATTATGGTGAAAACATTGAAGGCACTTTTCTTCTTTCAGAAGTGGTCTGCAACAAAAAATAGGAATTCTTTCTAGAAAGTAACTGATGAGTAAATGTAACAGGGTGTAATAACTAACAGAATGAGGTGTAGCACAAAGTCTCCCCCTCAACTGCCAAAGAGTGAAATACGAAGGATAATGGGGGCACAAAGTCATCCCAAAATACTTTACATAGAAATAGAAAAACAAACACACTAAAGACAATTGTTGCAGCACAAGATCTCTCCATAATCAGCTTTAGGACACCTTCTTGGTTACTTCCACTAGTTTTGTTTATTTAATTAAATGGACAAGAATGCATTCAGGAAATAGACATAAGAACAATTTCCTCAACAACACAAGCTATTCCAACACAAATTCTGAAAAGGTCACTTACTTTCTTATTCAGATAATGAAATATGACTAACAATCTGAGGTCAAAGTCTCAGTAATGCCTTTCAATTTTGGCAAAGTTTTGCTTCTGATAACAAAAAGATATCTCTAAAAAAATAAGAGAGATTACAATATATAGCAGCCAAGAAAGACTTGGCACTTTGTTTCATGGAATGGCCCATGCTGTGCATTCAATGCCTTGAATACATTTTCAGTTCAATCAAAGGGCCATGCTGGAACAGGGTATCGGCCTTAATTGTGGTGTGTCAATTCATCTTAAATGTCTTCTCCTCAACATGGGTCATCTGATCTATTTTCTAGATAATTACATGACTATCCACTCACTTTTATTCAAAGGGAGAAAAATAGGCCATGCCTTTTAATGTTTGCATGCTAAGATGTCTACTTGGTGGACTGTTCCACCTACTAGAATAACTCACCTGTAGATATTTTAGTATCTCTTATAGCTTTCTCTCTTTTTTTTATAATTTTGTCTTTTCTCATGATCTGAGCTCTCAAGCTATCTCTTCCCTTTTTTCAAGCTCTTTCAGCTTCTTCTTCATCTAGTCACTGAGTTTGTTTTAAAGTTCTGTGCCACATTTGAAAATAAATGGGCATTTTGTTACCTTGAATTTGACATCCATGGAGACGTCATTGGCCACTTGAAACATGTTGAACCTTGAACCTTTGAACCTTGAACCATTTCAGTTCAAAGTTCAACAATTCATTCTCTTTCTTTAACTCAATAGATTCTTTTCTTTAAGTCCTTTGAAGCCGTTAAACTTTCTGAAGCGGTTGAACTTTGAACTTGCCTAAGCACTTAACTCTTTGAAGTTTGCTAATATTGTTGAACCTTTGAACCCATTGAACCTTTGAACCTTTAGAGGTGGGGTTCAATGGTTCAATCTTTTATTTGAAGCTTGTTGATGGACCTTTTGGTTGAACCTCGACATTGAACCAACCTTGAAATTGCCTAAGTGTTTGAAACTTGTTCCTTTGTGAGAGCTCACCTATTGAAGTTGTTGAACCCATTGAACCTGCGAGTTCCTTATCTAAAAATGCTTGAATAATTGAAGAACTTGAATTCTCAAAACATTTTTTGAGGAGGGAAGAGATAATTTTGGCCTGTAGGACCAAAATAGTTGATATGTTGTCCCCAAAGATAAGTGACAAATTTTTGGGAACAATAGTTGGGGAACTTCCAATTGGAGAACTTGATCACCAATCTAAAAATTATGGGCTTTTGCTTTCTGGTCAAAGAGATTCTTCACCAAACTTTGATATGCAACAATTCGGTCCACCACCATAGTTTGATGCTCATCCAGCTTAGTCAAGCACATGATTCTCTTGTCAATGGAGCTTTCATATGTCTGATCTTCGACCACCTTTGCTAATTTCAATGCTAATAATTTCAAGGGATTGGTATCTCTACATTGAGACCATATAGAAGTTAAAAATGTGACATACCTATTTCCCTCTTGGGTGTAATTTTGTCTGCCCATAAAGCATTAAACACTGCTTTATGCTAGGTTCATTGGTTGTCATCTACCAACTTTCTGATGATGATCACCAGGTTCTTATTGCTCAATTCTATTTGGCCATTTCCTTGCAAAAAATAATTTGAAGAGTGGGAGAGGGTAATTCCATAATTAAAATAGAACTGAGTAATCTCATGGGAAGAGAAACAAGATGCATTGTCGGTCACTATCTTGGTTGGGACCCCAAACCTGGAAATAATGTTCTCCTTGAGGAAATTGCCTACTACTTTTGAAGTATCATGCTTGGTTGGAATAGCTTCCACCCATTTGGTGAAGTAATCTATGGCTGTGAGGACATAATCATGTCCAACACTTGAAGACGGGTTTACAACACCAATGAAATTGATTCCCTATTGCTAAAATGGCTCTTCTATTATCACTGGCTTAAGAGGCAAAGCAACTAACTTGGGTCTTCCAATGAACTGTTAGCATAGTTCACATCTTCGTACCCATTTATATGCATCTTGAAATAGATTAGGCTAGTAATATCTAGCTCATAGAATCTTATGGGCAGTTACAGGTGTAGAAAAATGTCCTCCATAGGCCAAATTGTGGAAGAATTTTAGAAGTTTGTTTTGCTGCACTTTATCCACGTAGCGAAGGAACACTCCATCAAGGTTCCTTTTATACAGCCCGTTGTTCCACAGGACAAAGTTGGTAGCTTTCAATTTGACAGTCCTCTTTCCTTTTTGAGACAGGTGAGTAGGACACTCACCATAGGTAAGAAAATGAGCAATATTTGAATACCACTCATTCATGGTGGTGACAAAGAGGACTATTATCGTGTCTTTAACCCATGCTTCTTCATGCCTTGTTTCTTTTGGTATGTTGTCAGCAATCAATTGGCAGAGGCCCCTTCCCTACACAAGCTTTGTTGGTTTGATATCCAGATCAAAATCCTAGATTTTAGCAATCCAATTGCCTCTTTTGGTTCCAAACTCCTGCTGACTCAATATGGATTTAATTGTGGTATTAGGAACTAGGGAAATAGTGTGTGAATTCAAAATGTAAAGTGGAAATGCTTTACTGCCTTTACCACTTCATAAGCATGCTTCTCCAAATTTGAATATTTTAGTTCATGAGCTTTGAGAGCATAGCTCATGAAGGATATGGGATATTCCACACCCTCTTTGTTCTGTTGAACAAGAATTGTTGAAAGTGTGTGCTTAGAAGCATAACTATACATTGTGAAATCTTTGATATAATCTAGACAAACTATAATTGGGGTGTGGGCGATAGCTATCTTGATGTCTTGAAATGCCAATTTGCCTTCTTCAATCTAGCTAAAAGTGGCCTTTCCCTTCATCATGTCCATAATGTGGCGGATCTTCTTAGCAAACTCAAGAATGAACCTTCATAAAAAACTCACCTTTCTAAAGAAAGAGTGAACTACAGTCTTACTTGTGGGTAGAGTAAGCTCTTGGATGGATTTGACTCTTTTTGAGTCAATCTTTATGCCTCCTCGAGATACAATGTGTCTGAGAAGTTTCCCTTTTGTGACCTCAAAAATAGACTTCTTGGGATTTAGAGAGATGCCATTATGGTGACATCATTCCAACACTTGTTGCAAGTGGCGCACATGATCAGGATGATGCTTAGAAAATACTGTTAAATCATCAAGGTACACCATAATGAACTTACCCATTTTGTCTTTAAAAGTAAGGTCCATTTCTCTCTAAAAAGTGGCACCAACATTTATCAAGCCAAATGGCATTCTTCGATATGCAAAGGTGCCCCAAGGTGTGGTGAAGGTAGTCTTGTGTTGGTTTTTTGCACCAACTTCCATTTGATTGTACCTCAAAAAGCCGTCTAACATTGATAACATCTCTGAACTAGTCACCGTCTGAAGGACTTGATCCATGATGGTAGGGGGTAATTATCCTTTAGGGAGGATTGATTCAAATTCCTAAAATCCATGCAGAGGTGAATTTTTCCATTTTTTTTCTCATAGGAACTATGTTTGCAATCCATGTGGAATGATGGATTGGGAAATTATTCTGGCATTCAGCATTTTTTGTATTTTAGATAGAATAGTACCTGATATCTTTGGGTTATAATACTGGGATTTCTGCTTGTAAGGCACCAAATCACTCTTGAGAGGAATTTTATGGTGAATTTCTTGAGGTCTGAGTGACTTTAGATCATCATAGGAGTACGCTAGAACATCTATGTATTAGTAGAGTAGAGCAGTAAACTTGAACTTCTCTTCTGGAGTGTAACACTTCCCAATGTTCACCATCTTGGGATTTTTCTCAGTATCCAAATTTATCTGATCAAAATCCTGGGAGGAGCTTGAATATTTTTGTTGTTGCTTGATGAACCTGTCGTGCTTGTCAAACAGTTTCTCAAGGGAAACCAATCCTTTGGGAATTTTATTCCCTTTTAGCCATAGGAATTCTTCACCTACATCTGAACTTGTTTTAGGGGTTGATTCAAGTTTCTAAGGCTCATTGCGTTTGAAGTGAAGATGTTCAATGCTATATTTTTGTTGCAAAAAGGTGATGATTTTGTTGTTGCCATTAAACACTTGCCAATGATTGGCATTGTCAAGCACACTTGTTCAAAAGACCAATTTGATAGTGTACCTATCTCTCTTAAAATCTAGGTGAGGAACCAAAAGAGTTACAAAAATAGCTAATGCATTAGCTCAGTCATTAAATTCCATGGGTACCATAGAGATATTGAAAGCATCAAAGCTTTTAATTTGATCCCAAACTAGACTGCGATAATGGTGTAGTCTCTCATTTTTGGTTTGTTACAGTTTCCTTACCTAACAAACTAGTAGCTCAACATCTCCTTTAGCATGAAGGAGTTTGACACCCCTATTTTGAGTAGCCTTTAATCCAAACAATGATTCATATTTAGTAGTATTATTGGTGTTGTTGAACTGCAATTTATAAGATTAAGGGAAAATATCTCCTTGAGAAGATATCAACACAATCCCAGCTCTTGAACCGGTAGAAGAGCAGTTGCCATCAAATTCTAGAATCTAGACATCCTCAAAAATTAATTTTTTCTTAGATTTTTCTTTAATTAGAGGGGAAGATTCTTCTACACTTGCACTACATCCTATCAATTCTTTTGCTATTCCATTTAAACCAATTTTTAGTTTGTCATTTTTAGAAGTTTCATCAATTAGGACAGAAACATCCTCTGTAGTTAGGAAGTAATTACCCATGCCTAAAGACTCAAATAGAATTTAAGCTTCAGGTGCTGATGTTTGAGTGACAATATATTTTGCCTCCTTCTTAGGAAGTAGTCTCTTCATGACACCTTTGACCGAGATCCTCACTTCAGATAGGTCCATGCTCAACTCACCACCAACATCCTTGCAAAAATTTCACCCAAGAAGAATGCCATAGGAGGTTGGGACATCAACCACTAGGACTGCCATCTTAATCCTCTTTTCCAAGAATGCCACAAATGTAAATTGGGTGTCCTTGATTTGTCTCAGCAGTGGCACTTGTTTGTTCTCCATGGAGAAGCATCTCCCAAATGTCTTGGTCAATGTGAGACCAAGAGATTCTATCACTTTAGTGGGCATGACATTGTCAAATACACCTGAGTCTATTATGTAGTTGTTCAGCTGGTGTCTATTTATCAGTAGGGAGACATAGAATGGTTCTGTCCTCCCATGAGCAGTAGGAGAAGTAATCACAAGGTTATTCTGGGTGGATGTGTTCTTGGGTAGGAGTTACTTTTGAAATTAGGAATGGCTTTATTCTTTACATATTAAACCAACTTATCCAACTGCTCAGGGTTGGATTATAGGAATTCAAATTTAGACATTTGAATTTTGGTTTTCTTGACATGGTCGATTATGTCAAATGTTTGAAATGAATTAGGAACAGGGGAAGGAAGTTCATCCTTCTGGTTTTTAGGAGGGATGGTACTGGTCTATGAATTTAAAGTTGAAGGTGTAGGAATATTTAGAGTACTCAATTTTTTAGCGATCACTGGGTCCTTTGATTGAAAAGATAGAGTGGTTCCCCACTTGGCAATTGAAATTGCTAGTTGAGAATGCTTCTCTATTTTTTCTTTATCAGCTTACTAGGCTGACTAGTTCTGGGACTGGGTGAATACAACATATGCTCCATCAAACACTTCACCTTTATTGATGGGTTCATCTTGGTAATTCAAGAAATTAATCTTGGAGTCACCAGCTAATTCTTCTTGGTTTGCTACAAAGAGATCAGCATCATTTTCTAAGTTCAACTCAGGCTGGAAGGAAAAATTAGATTCTATCTCAAGATATCCAACTACTAAATTGGTTAGAGGTGCTTCAATGGCAAGGTTCCCTTGAGGGGGAGGAAGATGATTTGGCTGCCCTTGATTCTTGGTAGCATTATCTTGGTAGGAATGATTGGAAAAAGTTCTCCTTGGTATATCTCTGTATGAAGGAGCAGAAGACATCCCTTGTGCCATTTACTTCTTGAGAGCTAGTAACTCATTTTCTAGCTTCTGCACCGTTGGATCAGTGGTGCCTATAGATGGATATTCAAAAGATGAATGAGATTTTCCTCTATTAGGATCTCTTCTTATCTTTCCTACCAAGATAAGATCACCTTCCACCTCAGTGGCCAAATCTTGAGCAGCAGCAAGGTCTATGTGGCCAGCTCGTCTCAGCAAAAAACTCACTTATGGATGCTGGAAATTGATGAAGAAGCATTTGAGATTCTCATCTGTTGGCTGAGCAATTGTAGGGATCCTATTCCTCAACTTGTCAAACTTGAAAATGAAGTCCCTCATAGGTTCATGAGGCTCTTTCTTCATTTATGTGAGATGGGCTAGCAGGGCATGTGCATCTTTTGCAAGCTTGAACTTTGCTTCAAATTTGGCTTTGAGAGTGTCCCAGTTAGTCACTGACCGAGCCTACAAATGGTGGAACTAGTCTGTAGCAGTGCCTTATAGTGTTTCCACAAACATCCTGATTGCTACATCTTCATACTCCACACCTATTATGCCACAAGCTATGCTGAAAGCTATAATATGTTCATCAGGATGAACTCTCCCATCACCAAACAACATGGGGAAATTCTTCCTAGAACTGTGAGGTAGTTCATGTAGAGGTGGAGTTAGATTGAGTGGGCCAAAAGAGTTACCCTAGGGGCCTTGAATTGCCATTTTATGATTATGGAAAGGGGGGATAACAAATCTTGGTGGGATATGTATGAGCAAAGCTCTGCTAGCAGAGGAAAAAGAAGCTCTGCCTTGTGTTGGTGACCTAGTGTTGGTAGGAGGAAGACTCTTAGTTCGTTGAAGGTGAGGTTGTGGAGAAAACAGATCAAAATTTCTCTACTACACCAACTAAAAAACAAGGTCAACAACACCTTTGAATCTTTGGTTTCTCGTATACCATGGAGCTACCAAATTGTAAAGCTGAAATGGATAAGAATAGGGACTAATTCAATTTGAAGCTTGAGGCTTCAAACTGCACAAAATGATCCCCAATAGAGTCACCAAAAATTGTTGGGTGAATATTTTGTCACTAGCTAATTGATGGGCAAAATAGGTTGTTTCAACCATAGCATAAGGAGATTGGTTAGCTAAATGTGCAGGTTTACCACATCAAAAGGGGACAAATCTCTCCTCTCATCAAGGGGAGGTTCCCTATAAATATGAGGAGCTATATATATTAATAAAAGTAGAAAATAACACTCAGGTGTAGGATAACACCATCTATCCCTCTTTTTTTAGAGATGATGTTCACAGACATAGGAAAATTTTGGTGAAAACACTGAAGGCAGTTCTCTTATTTCAGAAGTAGTCTGCAAAAAACAATAGGAATTCTTTCTGGAAAGTAACTGATGAGTAAATGTAACAGGGCACAATAACTAGTAGAATGAGGTGAAGCATAAAGTCTCCCCCTCAACTGCCAAAGAGTGAAATATAAAGGATAATGGGGGCACAAAGTCGTCTTAAGATCCTTTACTCAGAAATAGAGAAACAATCACACTAAAGACAATTATGGTAGCAAAAAGTCTCTCCACAATCAGCTTCAAGACACCTTCTTGGTTACTTCCACTAGTTCTGCTTATTTAATTAAATGGACAAGAAAGCAGTCAAGAAATAGACATAAGAACAATTTCCTCAACAACACAAACTATTCCAGCACAAAGTCTAAAAGGTCACTTGCTTTTTTATTTAGATAACGAAATATGACTAACAATTTGAGCTCAAAGTCTCAGTAATGCCTTTCAATTTTGGCAAATTTTTGCTTCTGATAACAAAAATATCTCTCTAAAACAATAAGAGAGATTAAAATAAATAGCAACCAAGAAAGACTTAGTGCTTTGTTTCATGGAATGGCCCATGCTATGCATTTAATGCCTTGAATGCATTTTCAGTTCTATCAAAGGGCCATGCTAGAATAGGGTATCAGCCTTAATTGTGGCGTGTCAATTCATCTCAAATGTCTTCTCCTCAGCATGGGTCATCTTGTCTATTTTCTAGATAAGTACGCAACTTTCCACTCACTTTTATTCAAAGGGAGAAAAATAGGCCACACCTTTTAATGTTTGTGCACTCAGATGTCTACTTGGTGGATTGTTCCACCTATTAGAATAACTCCCCTGTAGATATTTCAATATCTCTTGTAGCTTTCCCTCTTTCCTATTACAATTTTGTCTTTTCTCATGATCTGAGCTCTAGAGCTATCTCTTCCCTTTCTACAGGCCTTTTCAACTTCTTCTTCATTTGGTCGCTAAGTTTATTTTAAAGTTTTTTGCCACATTTGAAAATAAATAAGAATTTTGTTACCTTGAATTTGATGTCCATGGGGTCGTCATTGGTCACTTTAAACATGTTGAACCTTGAACCTTTGAACCTTGAACCATTTCAGTTTAAAGTTCAATGGATTCTTTTCTTTAAGTCCTTTGAAGCTGTTGAACTTTTCGAAGCAATTGAACTTTGAACTTGCCGAAGCACTTAAATCTTTGAAGTTTGCTGATGTTGTTGAACCTTTGAACACGTTGAACCTTTGAACCTTTGGAGGCGGGGTTCAATGGTTCAATCTTTTGTTTGAAGCCTGCCGATGGACCTTTCAATTAAACCTCGATGTTGAACCAACCTTGAAATTGCCTAAGTGTTTGGAACTTGTTCCTTTGTGAGAGCTCAATGTTGAAGTTGTTGAACCAATTAAACTTGTGAGTTTCATAGTTGAAAATGCTTGAATAATTGAAGAACTTGAATGCTCAGAACATTTTTTGAGGAGGGAAGAGAGAATTGTGGCCTGTAGGACAAAAATAGTTGATATGTTGTCCCTAAAAACAAGTGACGGATTTTTTGGAACAACATACCTATAGCTCATAGTGGCAAATTCCAAGAAATGTTCATCAACCACCTAAGAATCAGTGACTGACCTACTCAAATTAAGGAGTAACCTAAAATGAAATTTATGATCATAAGGCTTATATACCTAACAAAACAATGTAATAGGGGCACATACCACCCCAACAAAATTATATTCCACCTACAAGTGCACCAAATATGCCGAAGTAGGATTCAATGAAAGAAATAATATCAAGACTGGAGATAGGAAACTAAGTTAAGAAGTATAAGTTTGAAAAGAAATGTTCATATAAGTTTGACTTAAGTATTCTCAAATTCCCCTTTCCACCTCATTTTGAGGCACCCAAATTTGATAAATATAAAGAGAAGGGTGACCCTCAAGATCATATCCAATCCTTTTTTGTACTATGCCAAGAGGTAGCCTATAACAGTGTTTATTTGCTTCACTTGTTTCCATGCAATTTGGATAGACAAGCTTTAGATTGGATCCTCAAATTACCTAAGGGTTTGGTGTCAGATTGGAATGATTTATTTGAGAAATATGTCAACCATTTCTCTTATAATGTTGAGCATGAGTTAACAGTGGTTGACTTGTGTAAAGAAAAACAACGAGATGAAGAAATTTTCACAACATACCTGCAATGATAGAGAGCATTAGCTGGATGATTTCAACACAACTTTCTATTTAAATAGCTGGCTAATATTTTTACACAAAACCTACACCTTGAGATGGCTTACAATTTATGACTTGCTCGTGCTAACACATTTGATGAGATCATAGATAAGGGTGTACAAATTTAGAAAGAACTCATTACTAAGGGCCTTATAAATATTTATTCATAGGGTCAAACATATAATCAAACAAACACCTATTCAAGCTATTTCTATAGAAAAACCTAAAGGGTTTAATAAGAATAAGAACATGGTAGAAAATGAAGTGATATAATCTAGAGACATACAAACAGTGCAAGCTTTACTATCTCTAAATGTGTAACTATCCCCACCTAATCCATTGAAAATTTTTCAAAGGGCTCCTCCATGAAGGGCATTTAATAAATATAGGGTATTCAACAAACTAGGAGAGTTTGTTGAGGCCATGTTCCAAAAGCTAGTAATAGCCAATTTGATTGTGTGGCCTATACCAAGGCAGTTCCCTAAAGATCAACCTAAACTTGATTGGTATCAGGAAGATGAGTTTTATAATTTCTATTGTGTTATCGGCCATGCCATTCAATGATGTGTTCAATTAAGGCATATTATTGAGGACTTGATCGAAAGTGGTGAAATTGAGATAAAACACACATTGCAAAACATTAATCAGGACATGGGAATTTACAAGGACCCATTTCCTAGGCATAATTAAAAACCACCAAGGAATAATTATAATTAAGCTCATGGCCAATGTCAACAAGCACAATGCCAGAATCATAATCAACATGATCATAATACCCATGCCAATAACCTGGGTTATAAAAACATGCCATATGATTATAATAACACTGTAGGATGTATTTTTGCAAATCACATTACCACTATCACAATCAAATATTGTGAACCATCCAACACTTCTCAAAGTACAAGACCACCCATTATAGGGTCAACATCCTCTTCCTCAAGTAATGTGGCACCTAGTTCAAGCAATTCCATTACATCTCAGTTTTCACAGGTTATTATTTTTGGACCACCACCCCCTTCTTATAATTATTATGACTCCTTGCCAACTCAAAATTGTGCAAACATAACTAGACATTTGTGAGTCACCATCCAAGGCCATTTGAATTTTTAATCTAATTATCATTGATCCTTACCAAATCTAGATTGCACAATTATAACTAGATGTTTGTGAGTCATCCTTTAGGACTCTTTGCATTCTTCCAACACTAGACCAAACCTGAACACTATGACTTTGGATCCCAAACTGAACACTGTAATGGCTAAGGCCAAACCCTATCATTCTTCCATCGAAAAGACATATAGTATTTTAGACCAACTAAGTAAAACCCATGCGCAAATATCTATCCTAGACCTTTTGCATACATCAAAAGTCTACCAAACTATTTTAAATGACTTCTTTCAATAGTCCAATATTACCTAGGATATTAACCATAAACAATTTGAGACACTTGTATGGAATTTATCTCCTTTCCAACAAATTATGTTTGATCAGAGAGATATGTCTACTCTTGGTCCTAGTCATAACAACCCCTTATACATTAAGGTCATTATATAAAATCATAAAATCAAGTGGGTTATTATAGATAATGGTTTAGGACTGAACATAATGTCACTCAAGTTAATATAATGATTGGGTTATACTTCCAAAGACATCTAGAATGAGATAATCAAAATCAAAGCATATAACAATGCTAAAAGGGAATCTTCTAGAACTATCTGTTTGCCAATCATTGTTGGGTCTATATCCCATCATACTCTATGCCATGTCATGAACATTGAATTTATGTATAATATAATTATTGGTCATCCTTGGATACATGAATTAAAAGCTATCCCATCTACCTTACACTATTATCTCAAGTTCCCCCATGCTAGGAGTGAGGTTGCCATTCGTGCTAGTTTGTAGCCCAACCAATATTACAAAAACCTAGAGGCTGAATTTTTCAATTATAACTATTAACTTGGTTCTAAATTCATAGAAAATAAGAACAAATAAATAATTTTTCAACCACCCAAGTCCAATTATATCAACCCTAGTCATCTTGATTCCATTTCAACTGATCCATTCTCTTTAACACTTGCACTACAAGTCACTATTGAGGACGTAGGCATTTCCACATACCATCTAAAAGATGCTTTTCACATTGCTAATTTTCTCAAGTCTCTTAAGTCTTTTATAAAACCTAAGATTTTCCCAAATCCCTTGTAAGCCCAACATGATCTAGAAAAATAATAAATATACATAAAAACCACCAATGGTATTTGTACCGATAACATCATCAAATCAAGATCGATAAGCTTTTATTGAGGGAGACTGGTTATATTCTGATGACCTTGATAATTATTTTCAAAATCCTAAGTACCCTATGCCTAATCAGATTATGGATAACTTGGATTATATAGTTAAAGGCCTTAGGCCAAGAGAGCAAGGAATCTTGGAACCATTATCATCTAGTAAGCCTAATATGAGTTAAGGTCTTGGATTTATATCACCTTGGAGTGACCTCATGTATTTTGATAGTGATTCTTCTAAATCAATTAGTAAAAGACTCTTGATAGTCATGTAACATCCCATTATAGATTTTATGATGAGCTTGCCAACACTGACCCATTTGACTCTAACTATATTATGACTATCACATCCCATTGTCCCCTTTGCCTTTGCCATCCTAACCTCATTGATTGGGACTAGAAAAATTCTATTATACCCATTGATGAATTTTATAATGAGGAATATATTTTTGAGTACATGGGCCTCAGATATAGATTGCCAATCGGTGATCATAAGAAATATTTTGAATTCTTTTTAGACTTTTTTCCTACTTTGGAGAGCAGTCAAACTTTCTTGGTCACACACAAGATAAAACATTGAGATATTTGGGTAAAAACATATTTGAGGCACTCATTGATTAGGGAAAAAGTAAATAAAAAGATAATCCCTTGAGTGAAAACCTATTTTAGGCACTCTTAGATGGGGAAGTTTGTTCATCTCCAAAGGAAGAGCAGTATCTACCAAGTCCCATCTCTTTAGCTAGTGCCAGTATCACATCTAAACAACATATAGTCTTTGAGCATGTTGCTCTAGAATTTATAGAGATATTTTCCAATTGGCCACTACATAAACTAGAAGACTTAGATTCATCCCATTATCTATATCTTTAGGAAGAACAACCAGAAGCTTAAGTAGAAGTAGAGGATTAGGATCAAACATTGCCCACTATTTTAGAGGATAGTTTTATGCTCCTCATAGAAAATACCACTGAGGTGAACTTGGGATCTTATGAAGATCCCAAAATTGTTTATCTTAGATATTCCCTTACCAATGAAGAGCATGACTACATTCTCACCATTCTAAGGGTTTTTATTGATATCTTTGCATGGGATTATTCTGACATCCTAGACCTAGACCTTGAATTAGTTGTACATCACCTTATTATACATCTAGATGCTAAGCCAGTCAAGCATAAATTGATAAATATTCATCCACGCATCACTCTTTTAGTAAAAGTGAAGCTGTAAAAAATATTAGGAGTTGGCTTTATTAGACCATTGGACTATTCTAAATGGATATCTAATACAATCCTGGTAAGCAAAAAACCATAGGCTATATGCATTTGCACTAATTTTAGAGATATAAATAAGGTGTGTCCCAAAGATGATTTTACTCTACCGAAAATCAACATGATTTTTGACTCTAATAATAGGTATGAGATGTTGTCCCTCATGGATAGATTCTTAGGATATAATCAGATCAAGATAGCTCGAGGGGACCAACACAAAACTGCATTCACCACACCATGGGGAACATTCTATAACCAAGCCATGCCTTTTGATTAGAAGAATGATAGAGCCACCTATCAGGGTGTTATGATTGTCATCTTCGATGACATGATGCATGATATTGTTGAGGACTATGTCGATCACATCCTATCAAAATCAAAATCATGTGTTGGTCATCCTGATGTTCTATGGAGAATATTTGAGAGACTTTACAAGTACAAGGTTCATTTGGATCCTAATAAGTGTGTCTTTGGCATCAATTCAAAAAAATTGATAGTATTCATTATGTCATAAATAGGGATTGAAGTGGACCCTTCTAAGGTGAAATCCATCATATAAATTCCTCCACGTTTTAATCTCAAATAGCTCTACAACCTGTAGGAAAAGTTTCAATCTATTTGTTAGTTCATTTCATAATGAGCAAATAAGTGGCATATTTTTACACACCTCTTGAAGAAAGGGGTCAATTTTTAATGGGATTTTGAATGTTAACTATAATCTATGAATCTTAAAACATACTTGGCCAACCAACAGATTTTGAGACCACCAACACCTAGATAACCATTAATTCTTTATATTTCAACCATAGAACATGCACTGGGGGCACTCTTGGCCCAACATGATGAACAAGGAAAGGAACATGAAGTATACTATTTGAGCCACACACTTTTGGCATATGAACATAATTATACACCTATGGAGAAGGCTTGTTTAGTAATGGTGTTTACCTCCCAAAACTTTCAACACTATATGATGAATAATAAAACTATTGTTATTGCTAAAGTGGACTCTCTCAAATATTTATTATCCAAATCAACTTTTAAAGGTTGCATGGCCAAATGGTTCATGATTTTGAGTAATAAAACCAAAAGGATATCAAGGGGCAGATCATTGTAGATCAGCTTGCAGAGGCTCCTATTGTAGATACTTAACCACTCACATTATATTTTATAGATGATTGTATTATGACAATAGAAGAAATGTCACATGAACCTGAACAAAGGAAATTATAATTTGATGGCTCCTTTACATCCTGTGGATCTAGGGCTAACATTTTTTTTATTACATCACAAGGGGATCTAATTCTCAAATATTTTCATATTAACTTTAATTGTACCAACAATATGGCCAAGTATGAAGCCCTTATTGTAGGACTTCATCTTTCAATACAATGGGATATCTAATAATTAATGGTTTATGGGGATTCTTAATTGATTATTAATTAGACCACAAATTAATATTAGACTCAAGATGAAAAACTTGTACCCTAAAATCATGTTATGGATAACCTCAAGTCTTATTTCAAATCCCTACAATTTGAATAGGTACTATAGGTCAATAATAGAAAAGACAATGCAATGGCAACAATTGGATCCATGATACAAATTACCAATAATGTTAAAGAGTATCAATTGTTCATTGTAAATATTCTACAACCTATTAATGTATTTCTAAATTTAGAGAGGATATGCACCATTATTGGTCCTAATCCCCCACATGAACTACCTTGGGTCTAGGACATTTATAACTATTTCCATGACCAAGTCTCTCCTCTCAATCTTTCACATAATTGCTTGAAAATAGTCCTTCATTACATAGCCCATTATAAGCTCCTTGGAAATATGATTTATCATAAAGACTATGATGGAAAACTTCTTCATTATTTATCTTTAGGAGAATCCAAGTTAATGCTTATGGAGGTTCATGAAGGAAGTTGTGGGGACCACACCAATGTAGTTTAGCCAAGAAACTCTTTAGAACAGGACACTATTGGCCCAATATGGAAATATATGCTTGTAATCATGTCAATAAGTGTGTTACTTTCCAATAACATGGTAATTTAATACAAACACCTTCATTGACACTCCAACCAATCACTACACCATGACCATTCTCTACATAGGGCCTTGATCTCACCAGGAAAATCAACCTAACTTCTTCTGATGGTGACAAGCATATTCTCACTGGTAATGAGTATTTTACTAAGTGGATTAAGGCCATTCCTCTCACTTACATCATTGGGAAGTAGATTGATAAATCTATCCATTACCATATCTATCAATATGGTATCCTAGCCCATATTATATCTAATAATGGTGGATCATTTATAAATCAAGATGTTAAGGATCTTTGCACCATGTTCAAAATCAAGCATAAGATATCCACACCATATAACCCACAATGCAATGGTCAAGATGAGGCATCTAAAAAAACCATTATCGTAATCCTAAAGAAGATTGCCAATGACACTAGCTATAATCGGCACTTGTAATTTTTTTCTACCCTTTGAGCTTATCACACTAGTCATTGAACCCCCACAGGTGTCACTCCATACTTCCTTATTTATGGAATAGAAGATATTATCCCAGTTGAGATCAAGTTACCTTCACTATAGGTATCCTTGGAGAACATTAAGGATGATGAAGACTATAGAGTTTTAAATTTCACAAGCTCAAACTCCTTGATGGTAAGCATCTAGTTACCCTAGAAACTTGAAAGCACATTAGAAAAGGTTGCATAGAATCTATAACAAACACATTATCCTTAGGTAGTTTGAAGTTGGTGACTTTGTATTTAAGGAGAACCAAAAGAACACTAATGATGAGTTCAAGAAGAAGGGTAAGTTTCAACCTAATTGGGTGGGCTAGTATGTAGTCACAACAAATTATGGATCGAGGGCATACTGATTGGCTACTCTAAATAATGATCTCCCAGAACCCTTGAATATTATACATCTCAAGCAGTTCTAAGCTTGAACACCTTTTGAACCATTGTCTATAAGAGCCCTTACTTACCACTATACTTTGGGCCATCCTATTCTAGATCATTTTTATTTTTTATCATTCTATCCTAAACCTTTATCTTAACCTAAACCATTTTACCTTGAATAATATTATTTTACTCTCCAAGATCATTGTACCTCTAGATCATTGTCACTTGGATAATTTATATTCCACTAAAATCATTTTCCTTCCACTCTAGACTATTGCAACCTATATTGTTATATCATGTAACCAATTATGATCTTGATTATGATTCTTAGGTATTTTGGACATACTCAACACCTATTCTAAAAATCAGTTTAGCCTGAACAATATTTCTCAACTTATTTTTGTAAGTAAGTATACAAGGATATATTAACACATTATTTTTATCTACTAAATGGTTCCTCCAGTTTATTCCACACTACATAATGTTCTATTATTATCTTTTTGTTGTTTGGTAGGCATTTTTACCTTAACAAAATCACACATACCATTGCAACTAGTTTAAATTTTCACTTACTTGTGGATGTGCAACTCCTTAGCTAAGTGGTTTTCTATACCATCATTTATATTAATGATCCTTGTTACACCTGGTTTAGTTGTAGTTTAAAATTTTACTTATGGAAGTGCATCTCCTCAGTTAGGTATTTCCCTCATTCCTTTTGCTAATATTTTGTGTTTTTTGCTTATCCCCAAAAAACAAAAATATTAGAAACTGATACAACAAAAAAACAAAAACATAACCTTGAACCTTTATTTATTTTAATCCCAAGCATTCTCATTGTTTTATGAGCAACCTAAGGCATGCTCTCACCATTTTGTGAGTTGGACCATTTTGTATCTTGTCATTCTTGATCGAGTTGAGATTCATGGAAATTTATAAAAACATTCATGCTTTATTTTATTTGCAACTACTTCTTTGCCTTAAGGATCTTGGGAATCCTAGCTATTTCATGAATAACCACTTGTCATTTATTTTCCCCATCCTTTGTGACCTTAAGCCTTATTTTCTCATCATTTTGAGAGTTTATATTATGCACATTATGTATTCACTTTATATACACTAATGCCCACTTGGATTCCTCTTATGCTATCATCATATTGTGAGAAATCTTTGCCCATGCTCTCACCATTTTGTGAGACCCTTATGTGTGCATAATTTAATTTAAACATAATCCATTATTACACCCTTGGTGTTTTTTACACTCTTATTACCATTTTTCAAGCCTTTTATCTTTCTCAACCTTAGATGTATTAGGGCCTCTAAATTACTAATTCAGTTCCTATATGCTTATTCATCTCTTGACTTTTGGTGTGGTTTTAAACTAAAACCATACCCTTTTTTTCTCATGCACTCGCCATTTTGTAAGTCCATTTTATCATTTCCTCTACAACATCAATCATGTTTTTTGTCTCATCATTTTATTCTATCCCATCTCCTATGAGAACTATATTTGGCTTGAAGTTCATGTTGGATCTTGCATTCATAGAACTATGTAGGCAGTGTCCACTTATCTCATGCATCTAGAGTTAGCTCGACTACCCATTCTATTTCTTCTCTTTTCCCCCATTGTGTTATTGTTTCCCTATTAGTTGGGGTTAAATTTCTAGCCATTATTATTATCTTGTTGTACCAGTATCATTATTTATCATCTTAGGGTCACCTTTTCATATAGTGTAACACCTCTATTACACATTCACAAACAATTTATTTTATATTTGCACTAACATTATGATTAACCATTGTTTGTTTGTGCTTATTTGATTTTTATTGTTGTTTTGTTATACTTTTTTATCTCTCTATTTATTTTTATTGGTTTTTTTTTTCATTTGTTAGTTTATATTTGCATTGTGTTGTGTCTTTATTTTGTTTATTAGTGTTTTATTGTGTTTTCATTGTTATTTTATTGAGTTGTTATTTTTATCTATTGTTGTCTTGTTATTCACTCATTTTTATTAGTATTTTATTATCCATTTCTTGATGTTTTATTGTGCCTTTTTTTTGTCTTTTATTTTACTATTTTGTCTTGTTTACTATATTGTTTTGTTATTTTGTGTTTAAATACATTCTGTAAACATTTTGAGTCTAGATTTTACTTACGTTTGCTTTGTTTACATTTGTATTTAACTTGTTTTATTATTTGTTTATTTTTAAAGTACACTTTGTTAATACATGTGGATCTTGATTATTTATATCTTGATTTTAGGTCATTTAATAATTTGTTCTTCCTTTGCTTTGTATACATTCTTGTTCTTAGTTAAATCTTGATTGTTTATATCTTGATTTTAAGTTCAGTTACATTTATGTATTGTTATTTTTCTCATTGTTTTTGTTTAAACATAAATAGTTTTAACTTTGGTTTTGCTAATTTTTATCATTATCCTTAGTTGTAAATATTCACATTTAAACCAGTCAAGTGCAAACAAAAATACAATGCTATTATAAATTACTCATACTTATGATGTATAATTTCAATTTGCTATAGTAAACACCAAGTACTCCAAATCCAAAATTTAATATGGCACCAAAGATTATTTATGAACACACCACACCTAATACCTAATAAAAAATCTATCCTAGGCCAAATTTGGAAACAAACAAGACTCTATGCAAGACGTGCATATCTTGACATACACTTTGAGTCTAACTGACTATTTCTATGATTAGTTTGGGATGTGTATCTCATAAATTATGCTCTAGAATCTAGTCATACATGAAGTAGAACCATAACAAAAAGATCAACATCCATATGATAACTAAGGACATGCATCTCCTAAAACTAACATATCCAAACATATAATAAATAAGAGCAATATAAATGTAAAACATCATGTGACAATCAAAGAATATTAAGAGTCCATGTAAAAAGCAATAAACCAAAAATGACTATCATATATATCTCTCAAAATCATGTTTTATGCATCACAATAATATCTATACATCTCATAATACGAAAAGAGAGAGATACAAAATTAGCTCTGATCATGGCCATCCCTAAGGGTACTTTGGTGGAAGCTCTGACCCATCCATGACACTAGCACTATTGGTATAAGTGGTTTTGGAGGCCCCATGACTACCCATTGTACTATTGGCTGTGTCAATAAATGTTATGACTCAATATCTTGTTTAGACCTATAGGTCCAACTAGTCTATTAAGATCTCATATACTCCCTATAAAAAGCCACCTTCCTCTCTGAAGGAACTGCCACCTCATATGCCCACCTCCAATAGGCTATCTCATACTTGGCACATAAGACATCATCCTTCATGTGTAAGGCATCATATTTGGCCACAATCACATCAACCAAGGCTATAGATGCTCATGAGCCTGTATCTTTACTAACTTGATAAGCCTCATCTCACTCCTTTGTTAGCCTCTCTACCAATGATATCGATCTCTCCATGTCCACCAAAGATTTATCTCACTCCCTAATTGATTTTTATAGCTCCATATCTTATGTAGATAACCAGGCTTGAACCCTTACCAATTATGTTGCCTATCCTTTTAGATTAGAAATCTCTACATCTTTATCTATAATAAGACCTTATAGCTTGGTGGTCTCCCCTTGAGTAGTCACCAAATGTGCCTACAACCTAGCCACAGTGATTCATAAACTAGAAATCTCTAAGAGGTGTGTAGTAATCTACCTCTAGAGTCTATCTATCAAAGTTTGGTCCTCTATGAACCTCCCTATGTTAGAGGGCCTTGGCCAAACTAAACCTATCCCTACCCCTTTGTTAGAGGGCCCTACCTCTCTTGAACCTATCTCATGGCCCGCATCACCACATGAGGAATCCCCCACATCCACATCCTGACCACCTATCTTGACTATCTCTATATCCTTTACCAAACCTTATTATGCCTGAGGTTGCACTTCTTGTAATGGTATAACATATGGGATCGATAGTTGTACCAACCTTGAACCTATCACTATGTTGGGGCCTATCCTTAGTCTCTCCTAATCCTAACCCACCTCTTTATGGTAATGGCCTGATCATTCAAATATGCCTCATCCTAATCCAACATACATCATAAGCATCAGTAACCCTTACATCTATAACCCCTCCAAAGTAATCTCATAATACATGAATCACCCTGCTATAATCCATAATAGCCTCAACCCTAGACACTGGTGTCCCCCACTTATTTATCTCCTTGGTCATATGCACAAAGTAGTGTGGACCCTCTGGGACATCCTACTATATGTTGAACTACCATTAGAATCAATTTAACTTGTACATCTCTACCATGTAGTCATATGACATGTGATATAACATAGAGTGATTATATACCTAATCATGAATAAGTTTTCCACCCAAAACCACTATTTCCCTAATTATGGATGTCAAATAAATTCTACATATTCCATTTCATCTAGGGCTCGCAAATAATAAGGCAAGTACCCCAAGTGTCCCTACATACTTTCTCTTGTAAGGTACCATCCTAAAGCTAAGGGATCCTCTAGTCCCCTCTGATATCTCAGCCCCACTATCTTCATAATGGATATGTGTTCCTAGGCCCATACCTATAATAATGTGTTGTGGCCTATGTTGTGCCCTCCCTGATATGCTATCATGTGTAGATCCTTATATAATTAAGATAAGATCATTGGTCCCTAGTCAAAGTATATAATCTAATTAAACATCTTTCACATAACATCAATCAAACTCAATAGAAATAATTGTCTTCTCTTATCTAGCAGTATAAGCCCATTAATAAGAGATATCAAAACTACCACCTCTAGGGGAACTATCCCCTATCTTGCCCCATCCTCTAGTGGTCAAGATAAATCCTCTAGTGCATCTACATCTATGCAATCATCCATAATCTCTAGGTCCATTACCTTGATTAGGTCATCTAACATGGATTTTCATCTCACCACCATCTAAGTAATAGTGGGTACTCACATTAACACCCATAGAATGTGGTGTACATCTTCTAATGTCATCGTAGCCTTCCTGGTCGATAGATGAAATGTAGAGGTCTCTAAATGCCACCTCCCACAAGTGCTGAAAAGTAAGCTCTATCCACATGAATCACTAGAAATCATGTTAGGTGATATAGGTTTACTACCACCAAGATGCCCATGAGCTCATCCATCATGAGCCCCTATCATCATAAGACCTGTGAGTATCGCTCCTATGACATGATGACTCCAAATTGCTCCTAAAAATTACATGTAAGGAATTAGGTCAATTATATTTCCTATCATTCTCATAATTCTTCTAATTTTGAGGCTTACACTAATCATCTATGGGTCTCTTTCTCTTTTCTTCTTCTAATTTTGGGGCTTAGATTAATCTCTTATGGGTCCAAATTATATATTTTTATGGAATTCTCACCATTATTTTGGTGATCTTGTCATTTAATAGGTTATTCCTACTTTTTTATAGGGCAATACCATTAAAATTAATGAACCTACCATTTCACAAGTCATTCCCACCAAACGATAGGGTGATCTCGCTATCTTAGGAAAACTCACCATTCGATAAGGAAATTTCCACCCAAAAATGCAAAATCAATGATATCTTGGCAACCTCATCATTTTGACCCATGATCCCATTGAAATATTAGAGAAATTATTAATATTATGGTGATTCCACCATTTTCAAGGGTAAACTTGTCATTTTCCAAATTGGAAAAAGGTGGGATCGCCCAACTACTTACTTCATATGCCTAATAAATACCATAATGACAAAATTAAATATAAAAAAACTACCTACTAATGATCCACTCCCTAATGGTCATTGATACTCTCTCATGCACTCTCTAAGGTGATGATGGTGTGGGATGTTGTCCACTATTCTCATCTCTCTCACACAAAAATCTTAGAGCTCAAAAATTACTATAATTAAGGGTGTAAATGAACTATTTTTAACCCCAAGGGTCAAAATATAGTAAAATTTTCAAAATTTTCACCCCTAGGCCTATAATTAAACTATTTTATCTCTCTTAAGTTACTATTTTATCCCCTCTTATCTATTTTCCCCTCACTTTCTTTTAATTACCCCATTTTTTAGCTTTTTTTTATTGAAATTAACATGATTATCATTTCTTTTGATTAAGGGCCCAACTTGTCGAATATTTTCAATTTTTCCATCTTCCCCTCGAGGGGGCATCATGGGCCACCCAAATGATGTTTGGGGTATTTTTTAACATTTTTTCTTTGTAACTCATGCAAAATTAAAACAAAAAAGGGGAATGAAGTTTATTTATTCTGATTATAGTGACCTTTTCATTCTTTGAAAGGATGTTGCTTTGACCAAATGTCTCACCACACCTTCTCAATTAGGGGTAAAATGTATACATTTAATTCTTATCACTATTTTGATATAATTTTCAATCTAAGCAATATCCTATGACAATGCACAATCTAGGCCAAAATCACTAAAACACGCTAAAATATTTGAACTTGTCATGTACAAGTGTTGATTTAGGCTAATGTATCCCTAAATGGGGCAATGCATTTTATGTGATTATTATCCTTTCTTAAATCACTTTGAGTCAAATTGTGACCATGCACAATGACACCCTAGACCACTGAATTCTTCTTATTCAATAGCACACATCATGTGCATGTGTTATTTTGCATCTATAATACCCTGACTAGGGTATTATCTCATACACAACTGACACCTTATGATTATACTCTAGTCAAATTAAAACTTAGTAAAATGATATTTATGACCAGTTTGATTAAGCGTACAATAGATTTCCAAAGAATTTTAGAAAATTATTCAAATTCACTTAGGCAAATTAAACCAAATCAAGATCCTAAGTGAAAATTCTATGAAAGTTGTTGAATATCTATTTATTAAAAAATTATTATTCAATTTTGCATCATCCCATGACATCATCAATGGAGTGGCATCCATAAACCATTAATGGCATAAATATCAAGATTAATCCCTCCCATGCCTCATCAATGCCCCATTATTCCAAGTATTAATGGGCATATTTAAGGCTTATCCCTCCAAAATTTAATTAATTCATGGGCACACATCTTGATCTCACGACGAATGGTCACGGTTGATTATGAATAATCTTGAAAAGATATAAATAAGTGAGCCAAGACCACCATTTTTAAGCTTCAATTATAAAAATTTACCATGCTAAAATTACTATAGAAAAGCTTCACCTATCTGCATAAATTTACCAAACTTATGAGCCTAATCCATTGGTATACTAGGAAATGATGGAGGAGCATGCTACTCTTCATTGATGTAGACTTGAAGCACTGAATTTGGGGAAAAGCATGATTTTTGACAACTTTTAGAAGGGACATTATTTGGAAGGTTTGATGGTATTCATTTCTTAAATAACTCTTAAAATTCACTAGAAACACCCCTTGAGGGAGTAAGATTGATGTTTTAGTTTCTATATGATTCTTTATAGATGTTTTCTTGACTAATGCGTGGACTAACACATCTTGTAATCTTACTCTATATATAGAATATTATGGATGAAGTGTTTCCATTTTATGTGCCCTTAGAACTTGCCTACTATGTCATTGTGGTTTGTGCCTTAGTTGGACTAGTGATATAATTGTTTATTTCAGCCAAGTGAGCCTTGATGAGAGATTAACTTAACTAGTTTGGCATATTCACACATAAATTCTTCTCTACCCACCTTGTCTTGCTCATTTTATGTTTTTTGATGAGTGATTGTCTTGCCCTCTATAAATACATTTATACAATCTTGACCACACCTGTAACCCACTAAATATGCAAAAGTAACAACTAAGTGAGAGCCTCTAGTGTAACAATTCATATGTTTGCCTATGTTATGTTTATTTGATGAAATCTTGGCCCTTGGATCACCAACAGATCCTAAAAACAAGGGGAATTTATCCTACTAGGTTTGATCTCTAGTTAATTCTTTTAGAATGTTTAATCTAATGAGAAAATTATGAGGGTGAGTCACTTATTGAGACTAATAAATATCAAATCCCTTGATGCTCATATTATATGGTTCTAAGTCTGAAGGTCTAATGTCAATTAAATAAGAAAGGATATGTTGTGAATGTTGAGTCCTAAACCATTATCCACAAGAACTTATTTTATCATTTTATTATAAATGCATACATGGATGTAGAGTGGAAAATAACTATTTATAAGATGTTGAGGTGATAAATCCTCTTTTTCAAAGGGTATATTGTGTTCATTCAATTTTATAGAATTTAAGATAGAGGCAATACATAGTGGTTCAACATTATAAGGGATTAGGGTCATATGCAATGCATCCAAAAGGATATCCTTGTAATGGATTGAATGGTGCAACAAGTCCAAGAGTGAGGTTTTGGAAGTACTATCCTTGGGTTGGGTGGTAACATGACCTAGGGGATGATTGTTTCATGCATTCCCTTTGGTGATTTGTAGTGATAGGTAAAAGCTCATTGTAAACATTAAAACAAGGAGTATGCAAGAGTACAAGTTTTGAATCTCTTACAAATCAAATGAATTTAACCAAGAATGTAATATAACATGTAATAATCACAATAAGATATTTGACCATGAAATAATTTATAGAGATGTCCCTAGCAAATATGATTATAAGATTATAACAATTAGGGATCAATAATAAAAAAATATGAAAACCATAATTGACCTAGGGTTTGATGTTCAAAGATCATGTTCACCAAATGTTTAACCCTAAATTAGATGTAAGAATCCTAAATTAGTGTTAAAAGGGTTAAAAATATATAAATGACAATCACAAGGGTGATAATTAGATCTATAATAGGTCAATTCGGTGCTAAACTTAGATATAAACTTACACTAAATTTATTATGATAAGAATAGGTTAAATAAGAAATTAAAACTAAGTTATGTATGGAATTGATAAAGAAGTAATATACTTATCTAGTTTTGATGCTAACATGGTGGTATATCTATAATAGTCAGAAAGAAGGATAGAATGATATTCGAACAATCATCAAATTCTAGATCTAACACTTTTGGAACTCTAGACACTAATGCCATCCTAGGATAGTTACATCAATGCTACAGTATGGGTTTAACACAAGTGTCCTATACATAAAAATTACTATAAAAGGATGTGACTACCTAGATTCTTTTAGGTTTATCTTCACATTTGATCTAGTGTATTTAGATCTATCTCATGGACTATCGCTCCTCATGAATTTTCAAAACCCTAGTTATTCATCTTCATTATGAACTTGGGGAAAAATGGGTTAGTGGGCACATGGTGTTGAGATGACCCCAAAGACCCATATGTCAGTGAGAATTACCTATATAGACAATACTTTGAAGAGGGACTCAAACTGATGTATTTCTCCCCTACGTGTTGTCTTGTGTATGAATCATGAAATATGTGCAAAGTAAAAAATTAACCTTACTTGTAATTTTAAATTTTTTTCTCTATTAAAGAGTTGTTAATAATGTCATGGAGGTGTCCAAGTGAGTGGATGAAGTGTCTTGATAGTCTTAAGTGTCAATGATAAAGTGTGCAGTGTGCTTATCCTAGTATGCTTGAAGTAGGCTTGGTTGATCTTTAGTTTTGGCATGATTAGGGATGGTTATGAATTATTGAGAATGTGTGAGGGTTCCTATTATAGGACAAGTATGATTGAAGAGCTTGTGGAAGTTCATGGTATTCATTCGGTTCTTTATTATGTTCATCTTGGCATAGTTGGTTTTGTGACCAAAAAATATGAGTAGGCAGTTTGATGAAATCACCATTTCCACATATGGATGATTCATAGGGATTTGGTTATATGGGTGTGATAAAATTAGTCCCAAGTTTATATTATATAAATTTCATGTCATGAGGTTTAGCGGAGCAAATGTTAGTAAGGTACAAAGTTGGCTTCTCAGACAGAAGTTCACTAAGTTCCCATAGTTAATTTTGTAAAGGGAGATCTAACAGTGCACGTTTAATCGCATCACATATCTATGACATGAAATTAATATGAATAGATAAGGATAAAATTATGATAATTATTTTTATCAGAGATATAGTGGTGAGCATGAAACTTGTTAGATAAATATCAATGGTGAGCGGGTGTTCATACCTGTAGATCAATGATACATATTGAGTCAAATAGGTCAAAGTGATAGATGTTTAACAAAGTTAAAGTCTAAGATACTATATAAGATATTTATAGAGTGTGTTTGTTCCCAAATATGAGGAATAAAAAATATGATAACAGTTGTTTGATGTTTAACAATGAGCAAAGGTAAAGACTAGGCTAATATGAGGAGATCGACAGTGCATATTTGGTCAAAGTCACCAGGGAGCACAAGATGAGGTCAAAGTGATAGATGTTTAGAATAGTTAAAGATCAAGATAATTTCAAGGAAGATCAATTATTTTTATTTTTTTACTCTATGAGATGGAATGAGATGATGACAAAGTGTTTGATGTTTAACTATGACCATTAGCATTTAAATTAGCAAAGGGAAAAACTAGTCTACAATATTTTGCTCATATCTTTTGATTCAGAATGAATTTCTTGATGAAATAAAAAGAAAATATGTAGAGGAATTAAAGGTGAATAAATTGAATCTATTTATAAGTATAAATTTTTGTATATCTAAATTTATTGAGATCTAAATTTGATTGTGTGTTTAACCATGTTTTGAAAGTGACCTAAGAAGGATGTTTGAGTTGTTCCGAAGGTATTTGGATGTTTCAAGGGGACTAAGCTATTTGAAAGTGTTTTAGACTCCATGAGGATAATATGTATGGATTTTATATGTCTAACCAATTCCATATTTAGTATTAACAAGTGCTTATAAGTTGACTATTTGTTTGTTCATGGTGTTCTTATGTACAAGGCTAATGTTTGAGTAGATTGAGCATATGCAGAGGTGTGTAATGATGATTGTAATAATTTAAAGATGTATAAAATGTAATGTGGAGTGGAAATATACCTTTTTAAGTTTTATTATGTTTCTAATTTACTTTTTGAAGTGATAAATGGTTGTATAGGTCTCCATAAGACCTATAAGGGCTACTAAGGCTAGATTGAAAGGTGTAGCTGCTTAAGTGTGACCCATAGTTGTTATGGATGACTTGTGTGGATGGTATTGAGATATGTTATATGTATTAAGGGATAAGAAAATTATTATTTCGAAAATATAAGATAATAGTAATGATATCTCTATAAAAGGTGAAATCAAAGGTGGTGATTTCTAGATTTGTAAGAATGGGTGTGTGTAAGAGTTGAAGAGCGAAGGAAAGAAGAAAGGTTGTGTGCCCAGTGGATGGGTTGTAGAGAAAAATAGGTTAATGAATGTGTGTATGATCTATAGGGTATGTTTATCATGTTAAAGACATTTCTCTTGAAATTTTGAAGATTGGGGAGAGAAGCGAATAAAAGAAGGATTTGCAGGTCTGAGTGTGTATATGAGGGTAGTTTGAGTAAAGAGGAAGAGAGATTGTGGTATGCCTATGTGAGAGGATTGTATGAGATAGAGAGGGTGTTTTTAAGGGGTTAAAAAAATATAGGTCCATCATCAGCTATTGAAGACATCAGTTCAAAGGTGGAGATGTTCATATCATAGGCGTTGGGAGGGTGCTCAACATCTAGGTTAGAAGGACTTGATCATCCTAGGGGTAGGTGTTCCTTGTGGAACAAGTGTTTCACTAAAGTCTATTTATAAGGACTTGATAATCATAGGGAAATGTGCTCCTTGTGAAATAGGTGTTTCACTAAGGTCTAGTTAGAAGGACTTGACCATCTTAGGGGCAGGTTCTCCTTGTGTAATAGGTGTTTCTCTAAAGTCTAGTCAGAAGGGCTTGACCATCCTAAGGATAGATGCTCCTTGTGGAATAGGTATTTAACTAAAGTCTCATGTTTTCATACTTATTATATGATAAGTAGTCCATATGTTTGTAGGATTGAGAGTGAGTTTTAATCCCCAAGAGGGTTTCCCACATAGATCTTGTGTTATGTGTCTATCTTGGATTATCTATTTGTTCATTGCTATAAACATCTTGAATGCTTCATGAATGGTTGTATTAAATGCTTAAATTTTTGAAGGGTTTGAAAATTTAATTGGATTGTTTTCCACCACTAATTCACTCCCCCTCTCAATGGTTTGTAACTCTAATAGGATCTTTAGATACTCCTTTAGTACTTCATACCTATATGTGTCGTACCTATAATTGGTATGGAAATAGGGAAGCTTTGTTCAATTGAATGCTATTTGGTAATAATACTTGGTATTGTTCCTATGTTACTAGGTGAGGAATGAATGAGGGTTGATATTGTATTTATATCAATCCCTTTGGAGAAGTAACTCATATTAAAACACTTAAGCCAATCATTATGATACATTTCATTTATAAAATAGACAAATTTAAGGCATTAGATAATTGCATCAGGTCAGGACACTAACATCAACATTAGTGTCCATCATATATGTTAGTGTCCAAGGAATAGGAAAGCATGTATAAGTTCCAAAACTTGTAGAGATGGAATATAAGTACATTTTGAGCATTTTGGTAAAGATATAAGGCATAGATCATCAACACAATAATGGTTAGACTAAGAGATATAGGCCAAGGAGAACAAGATAAAGAAAATACAAGACTTGCAAAAGTGGGAAAAGTCTAGAAATAAGAGGAATATCCAAGGTCTTAGTTGTTCTAAGTGTATAAGAATAAGGTGCTATATAATCTATAAATATCATCTACACAATGTCACCTTGAGGTTTTACCCATTTTTTTAATTCTACACACACATGTATGAAAGATATGTTCTTACACACACACGTGTGTGTGTGTGTGTGTGTGTGTGTGTGTGTGTGTGTGTGTGTGTGTGTGTGTGTGTGTGTGTGTGTGAATTTTAAATATGGGTGTACTTATATAAAATATACAATTCTTCCACATTTTTAATAAAGGTTTTAATATTAATACCCCCAACTTGTACCAAAATAATAGCTTTGGGACAAAGTATAAATATATATGTGTATACATATGTATACATATAATGTTTCATACACATATATACACATACATATAATTATCATATATCCATCTTGGTATGGGTTCTTATATAAATGTCATATGTCCCACTTGGTATCTTAGACACCTAAATTTAACCATTTAGTGTCAAAATTTAGTTTGACGCACTAACCCATCACATTCCCCATTTTAAATTCAAATTAACATCATTTTACTCTACTTTTAAATAGTTGATTAATTCTTAATTAATTAATTATAATCACGCACATCATTTTCATCAAATAAAAATTAACAATAAAAATTATCGACCTCATCCAGACATCTTTCACATTTGTCTCAACCATATGTTGACTCATCCAAACAATCCCTCAATTTCCTAAACCACCTTATGAGTCATCTAAGAGCATTTCAACCTCATGGATGACTTAGCCAACAAATTTGACTTGGTGAGTCACTCAACCACATCCCATTTTTACTCAACACAGGATTAGTAATCATTTTCATGGATTAGGACTCAAATCCATCCATTGAATATTTAGATAATTTGACAAATTAGAATAATCCTCAACCATTCATCTTGTCTCCCATAAGCCTATAAATTGACATGCAATCCATCACTTTCAAACATTCAATTTAAATCTAACGAAGTGCTATAAAATTTTCATTGTGAATCAAAGCCATCTTAGTCATTTTACACCCCATAACACTGCCCAATTTTATTTTCTTTGGAAAAAAGTTCAACACCCATATTTAACATTCAAGAGTAAGTCTTTATTTGATCACAATGGAGAAGGTGATGAATACTCCATGTTTGTAAGTAATATTTTGTTTATTGTTTTCTTTTATTTGTTGCTCTATCTCAAAGCTTAGGCTTGAGTTTAGATTAAATTTCATTGTTTGATTTATTATCTAGATTGCAGTCTAAATATAACACTTACATTTTGGCATGCTCAATGGGCCATTCCCTCATCTTGAAAATCATAAACATAATAGGTGCATTTAGGAATATTTTAATTGTTTTTAATTGATTTTTTTATACACATGCAGTTAATTTTGGTTTTCAAAGGGATTTTTTTAGTTTCAGGTCCTTTGTTTGAGTTTGTTATTTGTACACCTATGTAACAAAAAATTCGTAGCAAAATTCAATGAAATCATTATATAAAATAACAAAATTGTTCCTATGTCTCTGTGTCTTTTTATAATTTTATATTTTCTAAAATTTTTTAGTTTCTATTTTACTCCATTCTATAATTTTAGGTTTTGGTTTAACCTTTTTTTGAACAGTATCAAAATCATAGCTTACTTCAATGAATTCATTGAGGGTAGTGGCTAATTCGTTTCTAGGTAATTTTGAGGTCTATTTTCACATTTTTCCAACTTTCTTGAGGTCTCTCTATTATAAATATTCTATTTTGGTTCTTTTTGATTATATGTTCTATTTTTCTATGTTTTTCCCTTCTAGGTAAACAACAAATTTTTTTTTTATATATTGAAATCATAGTTAAATTAAGTGAAATCATAGATAAATTGAGTGAAATCATTGAAATCAATAGTAAAATTATCATAGGTAGTAGCAAAATCATTCTGTTAGTATCTATTTTTCATTTTATTTTTTTCCATGGTTTTGTAACTACTGATGAATTCACTATTTGGTCTTATTTTGTAACAATGAAATCTTTCTAGAACATTTTTTTTTCATTTTTCATATTTTGTCACTTTTTCAACTAATTTTTTAGGTTGCCTTGATATTTTATCCATAAAAATATTTTTAACAGTTTTCTTACAAGCCATTAGTTGAAGACAAACCAAAGAAGGCTAACTAAATCAAAATTTATTTATTGTGTTTAGTTTTCTTATTTCATATTTGTTTTAGGCAAACTATTTATTTTTAATTAAAGCATTTTCCATTTTAATATTTTTATTTTCAATAGTAACTTAGACCATTTTTCAAAATTTGGAGTTAATTAACTTTACTTTCCAAGCATTTGCTTATGTGGCTCTTATTTCATATGCTCTTTTCCATGACATTATATTGGTGATGATACTCAAAAAATTATAAATAACATTTTCAATCTTTTGTTAACCAAGATCCACTTGTGTGTATGCTCTTCTTTTGGATTCACATTGGTGATGATACCTGAGAATCAGAGATGAGAGTAAGTGTTTCTTTATTTTATATGGTCTCTATCAACCATGGATTTCACCACCACATGATAGGCCAAACCTTGTGTAGCAATGGGGTATAAAAATCAAGTGTCAACTATTTTGAAGGCCTAAGCAATGCTGTGTTTTAAGCACACTATGATGTGAGGGGATTTCATGCTATAATACCTAGGGTTTCAAGTGTTTCATTGAAGTTTGATTTTTATGACATCAACTTATTGAAATATTAAGACTAGGTTAGGCACATTAGTATTAGACCCATTTGTGTGCATTCATTAAATTATATTTTTCCATGGTTTTGGGCCTCATGCACTAAAATGTATTTAGAGGACCCTCCTTAGATAATATTTTAAAACCATTAAGCCTAGGTGAGCCTTTTTTCATTCAAATTTGGTGCATTAGTTAACAATTAACATCAATAAGTTACTTTCCACGTATCCTTAAAACTAGGTCTAGTGAGCTATGGAAATGGCACTTCTACCATAATTAGTGCTTTGAAATATCGGGTCCATACTATTTAATGGACAAGTAAGTATTATTAAAATCATAATAATTGTTAAATTTATTCATCCTAGTTTATCAATTTTTGTCTAATGCATGTGGGTTTAAATTAGGACTTGTTTATTTGCTTCCTTGTAAAAACTATGTGCTTAAATCATTTTGCTTTATTATATTAAAAATATATATCACTTTGATTTTAGTCATTTTAGTCTTTCACTTTATTAGATTCAAATATATATCTTTTTAATTTTAGTCAAAACCTTTCTATTAGCAATGTCACATATTGCAAGGCACATGGCTATGTTGAACAATCCTAGGTTGACGGAAGATCCTTTTGGAAATGAACATTTCACTTTGGTAGTCAATAAAATCAAGGATGCCATGTCAAAATCCATGATATAAAATGAAAAAAGGACATTATCAAGATGAGGGTAGCCCTAGTGCCATATTACCTCCTTCCTCATTCAATAAATACATATTATCTAACAATAATGAAGTTTTACTCCAAACTTTGACTTTATAGGGTAAACTTCCATTATATTTTGATGTTCAAAGCCTTCATCACTTACTTGTTATAAGAGATTCCTCTTCACCCATCCAAGATCAATCTACATCATAAGGCTCTTTAGAAGCTAACAAGGTTGTCATTGGTTCATCCAATTCTAATCCCTAAGTCTCCCAAGATAAAGGAGAAACTATCCTCAATGAAGAATCATCCCAAGAAAGACATGGTTTTTCTATGAAATCACATGCCCATCAACTAAACCAAGATATTAGAAACCTCCAAAAAATAAGATAAAAAATCATTTGGTTAAATAAATTTCTAACCCAAATCTAAATTTGAGTGAGAATCCAAATTCACCCTCATTAATCAATCTAAATCTAAGCTTGAATGTACATTCTAGCTCACCTATCAACAATCAAATCGATCTAAATTTGATCTTGAATGTTTGTTCAACCTCACCAATCATAATTAATAAAATTCAAACTTGAATGCTTATTCAAATTTACCAATCATCAATTAATCAAATCTAAATTTGAATGCTTATTCAAGTTTCCCAATCAATCAAACACATAAAAATCCAAACTTCTTATTATCAGTCTAGATTTTACTCTTGAGGCAGTGGTGTTTTAATCCTACCTCATCCAAGTGATACAATGGGATCACCTCTAGGTGTGGGTGGCCTAGTTGATGAGGTGAATCTCTAATTTTGGGGCTAGCTACCCTGATGCATCAATTATAGCTCAATTACTAAAACCTACTGACTTGTTGATTACAAGGGATAAAATATGATACATGAAACAAAACCTAGGCTAAGGGGAGGTAATATACCAATATGTTTTTATCCACTCTAACTAATCATTCAACAACACATGAAAATGAGAAAAGGACTAAGGATTAGATCACTCTCTCCTAGAGACTCCTAAGCATCAATACTTCATATGGACGTTATGTTAAGTGGATTCAAATTGAGGATGAATGAAAGATATACTTTCATGATACTGTCAATCAAATTCTAGTTCAAACATAGTCACCAACACTTCTACACACCATATGACATGTTTATAAAATTTCCTAGAAAATAGGTGAGAACAAGGACCTATAAAGGAAGATGAAACTCAATCACTTATGAAAATTAACAAGCATAGAGAATACTAAGATAGCAAAAGAATCAAAATCAGCCCTTATATTCATTCAAAAGGTTTACAAGATAAAATTTGGGTAGAGTGTCTTCATACCCAATCGAGGGATGTTTATAATGGCCTTTTAGCCTCAATTTATAAAAAAATTTATAATGTGAGAGAAGAGAATCTAGTGTTTAATTGTGGAGAAGAGGTCATGTTGATTCTCATTCACTCAATAAAGATTTACAACATCTATAACATCCCCATGATCTCTCCATGTATTGCCTTAGTTGGTTGGTGGTCTTCAATGAGCTTTTGGGTGTGGAGGTATATTGGATATGAGATAATTTAGAATTGGTTTATCCCATTCCAATCATTAGTGCCAAAAAATTCTCAACCACTCTCCTTTTGGAAGTTACAAAGTCAGAAATGTGGTCCATCTTAGCCTTTATGAAGCATTAAGTAGCCCATCCCTCTTTTGCATACTAATAAGGTTTTAAAAAAAATTCCCCACCCTCCATTATGGGTGGGAAATGTGCCTTCTCACCTTCATGATGAATTTAAAAGGGTGTTAATGACTTGAATTTACTCCCTTATCAGCCCTCTATGCCAATAGACATCCTTTCTTATTGACCGATTAGGCCTACTAGGTAACTAGGCCTAGTCACTTAGTGCTAGCTACTTTGATGAGTATGAGGATTGCATAAAACCTTAAAGTATGGGTGATTTATCATGTTTCAATCCTATAAAATAGTATTACACCATGACATGTGCATTTATAATAGTGCATACATGTAATTTTTGCTCATTTAGGTGACTAGATCACCTTTCACTAGCACTTCTAGACTAGCTCTTTAGTGTTGTCATATAGGAGAATTTTTAAGAGGAATTAAGAGTGAGTTTGATCTTAAAAGGTGAAATAAAATACACACTACCCTCCTCAATGATATTTAAATATTCATACAACCTTGTACCTTAAAAATACCACTAAATATTACAAGAGATATGTTTCTAGTATATCTAGATAGTTACGTACAAACCAATACCATGAATAGGACCTTATCAGAGTACACAATGAAATCTAAGTGTCTCCTAGTACAATTTAATACATATAAGTGTAAATTTATCTATATCTCCTCCATCAGGTCACTATTAGGGTTTTAGAAAGGTTTAGAGAGGTTTAGACTCTTAATGATTGTTCATAGCCCTAAGGGATTGAACTACAAAACTAATGCCAAGAGAGTCAAGTATACAACCCTCCCTAAATTTCCCTAGAAGATGGGATCCCCATGCAGATCCTCTATATATTTTTGAGCATATGAAGGTTCTCCTTGAGTGATTCCTTTAAATTTTATGCACTCTTAAGGTAGTTTTAGGCCAAAATGGCCAATCCTAATCTTTCCTCTACAAACCAACAGTTTTTTCACATATGAAACTCCTTGAAGTATACTTCTATGCTAGTTTATGGTCTAATTCAACCTTGATTATCCTCTGACTTTTTTCTACTTATCCTCTTGCACATATAAAACTCCTTAAAGTATAATTCCATGTTGGTTTAAGGTCCCATTCAACCCTACTTATCCTCTGGTTTAAGGTTCATAGATTTTACCAAAACATGCTAATTACGAGGATAGAGTGTGTGAAGTTACATAAAACTCTTACAAGATGGTTTAATCAAGACTTTGAATACATATGCAAGGTTTATCATAGAGAATTACACTTGTTTAATAGCTCAATGTATGATGTAAACTACATACAAATATATAAATTTATGCATTAGAGAAGTATAATAAAGGAAACATTCATAATAACATAGAAACTATGTGATTATACCATAAAAGAGTAAAAATACTTAAAATTCATAATAAAGAATCTAGTACCAGGGATTACATTACAACAAGGAAACCTTCATAGATCAAGGTTCAGTTATGTCACTACTTTGTGCGAAAGCTCTTTGATCAAAATAACAACCACTATAATTTTTCTAACATACTCATCAACCCTTCTATCACATTATTTTCACATACATATAAGCATTAGTTCATATGTTTTTAACTTCCAAATTTACCACACTGAGAATAGTTCTTTATATCATGTTTGGTTGAGTCCTAACCAACATAGAGATTCTCGTACCAACTCCTAACAACCCAAAAATAGAATACAACTATATTTAGCATAGGATGTTCTCATACATGCAACCATTTTTACATTTACCTTTCGTGGCTACACCTTCTTAGACTTAAAAGGTTCTTTCATCCTGAGATAATGTCCCAGAGGTAAGCTATCCAAAAATTGATAAAATGTGATACAATCTAGAAGTACATAAGATTCAAATACTTCACTCAACATGCCAGTAAATTGGTTTCCCCCCCTTGTGCATTAATTATCTTCCCTTTCAGGTTTACAACTAATTAGCATATTATTCTACCACCCTTTTGGGTTTTTAATAGATTATCTCTACTTAGTACTATACAAGCTTCTAATTACAAAAGAAATTGAGCAAAATTTCTAAATTTCTAAACTTGTGTAAGCATCAATTGGTAGGTGGTGGAATATTGCTCTATTGGATGATCTATCATATATGGATTGGTGGGATTATCTTTGGTTCATATACCACTGGTGCAATGCTTGCTTTAAGGAGGACCAAGTCATCCTTGTAGGATTTACCATTTAGGAAAACTTCTTGAGCACTACACAGAAGATCATGTAGTAGAGCTTGATTATCCAACAGTTGATGGATATTTATGTTACTCATATTAATCAAATCATATTTCACCATGTTGACCTTGGTTGTGATTTCTACATGGAGCTATGCCAACTTATCCATATGTGTTTATGCTTGCACACTAGCAAAGGAGTTGTGCAACATTTGGTTCTACTAGGTCTGTATACTCTACATGATTGTATCCCTCATACCAAGTGAGGTTTGAAGTGAATCATCCATGACAAAAAAATCTATTTTGGTTGTTGGGATTACAACTTATATGAAATTGGTCATGGCAAATTTGGTCTGTGTAGTGATTCAAACAATATCTAGCTGCTTCTTTTAGTCTAACAGTTGAAGTGTAAGTTACATAGCTTGAGCTTGATCAATATTTATAATTATCTAATACTTATCTAGCAACTCATAAAGGAGCTCAATCTTAGCTTTGATATATTTACCCTTCTATATTACACTCACTTCATTGAAGGTTTGTCAAATGGTGGTGAGCTTGTTTACAAGAAAAGTAAGTTGGTCCTTATCAGGGAGCATGGGATATGTAATTAGCTATGTGTAAAGGTAGGGATAGGTGTCCTTGATGGTCTTCTAATAAATTCATAGTTTTTCCTTGACTAAAAATTTTATATAGTTGAGCTCCTTGACTTATTTCAATGCAACTGCCTTCTATGAAACATATTCTTAGAATGCAGTGGCATCTTCAATCTACTTGGATAATGACAATTGGGAAACATCCAAGGATGCTTTGGTTATGGTAGGAGTTAGGGCGAGTCATAAAATTGATGTACTCAAATGCCATCCTCAATGGATCTATGGTCAAGGAAAAAATGGTATAGCATGTAGATTTTATCATCACATCCCACTACCAAATGTTAGACAGGCTAGATGAATCATTATCATCTTATGAGGTAACTATAATACCTCCCTCATGTGTTTGGGGAATATATTAATGGGTTTTTTCTATGATTTAGATATAATGTGTTGGTGAAAATTTCACCTTCATAGTATCATCTTGGGTTTCCTCAAATCTCTTCTTTGCACCTTCCTCATGTGTCTGCTTTATAACATCTTCTTGGTGGCTTATTTGGGCACTTTGTTATCAATGTCTTCCTTTACCTTCATATTAACCTCTTTTACCTAATCCTTACATTATCATTCTTGGTCCTCGACATACTTATATGTTTATTCTTGCATAATATGGCTCTTATTCTACTCAATTTCTTCCTTCTATTTTTGCATTGTTTCCAATTTAGCATCCTTGCACTTTTGTTCTACTGTGTGTTGTTGTTGTGTGGCTTGTTCTGTAGCTATGACTTCTTAATGCATTTTTTATTTCCTTCTTCCTCTTGCTATTTTATAAGTGCCTTAACATCCTTGGCTTGGCATTGGGATTCCTCTTGTTCTTGTTGCTCCTCCTCTGCCTTCTATTTAGTCTCGACCTTAGACCTCTACTTTTATTCTTGGTGCACTTGATGCTTAAATTCTCTCTATGCTTCCTCATGGGAGGCTTGTTTTTTTTTAGTTTGAAATTAAAGTATTACTTCCTTTGTGTCACCCTTAACCTCCTGAAAGTGTGATGGTGAGGATCTGAGGATAGTAGTTTGCACCTCGACCCGAGAAACCTACCCCTTATGAACTAGGGGTCTTATCAATTTTAGTGTGTCAATTTCATGCACTTACTTTTCTCCCATCACAGACTCTCTAATGGCATGTCAAGCATAAGTGATAATTCTATCCTAGATTGTTGAGGGCTATATGGAGTCTATCTATACCTAAAAAATTATGCTAGGGGGCTAGCTTCTATGGATCCTAACTATGATGGGCTCACAATGGATCCTCCTACCTAGAATGTTTTCCAAATATGCTAAAATTTGGCCTATTTAGCCACTGTATCAATGATGATAGAAGCAAGGCAAAGGGGTAACTCAATCCAAATATTTTATGGAACTTTATTTTTCACCTAGATGGTATGCACTAATTTCTATAAAAAATATTATTTTTCTTCCTCCTCGTAGAGATCTCTGGCCATATCGACCATCATCATCCTATAGACCTATTATTCATCGATGCCCATATGCATTAAGTCATAAAGCCTAATGATTTTGGGCATGCTCAGGGTATCCAACTAGGGGATCTAGTTGTGAGTATTCTACCTTGGAGGTGATGGATATCCCCTTGGGTATCTTTCACTTCCCTGTATCTTGGATGGGTATGACTATTATTAAAGGTTACACAATTGTAGTTTTAGGATTTGGAATAGGTGGTGTTAGTGTCTACAATAGGGTTGATCTCATTTTTATGATTAATTTTTATTTGGCCACCTCAATTTTCACCATCTACACATCAAGAAAATATAGGAGTGGGGGACTTGGTATATTGGAAAGTTCATGAATTTGGATGGCAATGCCCTTTGGTAGCTTCATGATAACTGTATGCTAGCCTAAATACTACATGAAATTGGGTGGTATGTTTAGTTTGGATGTGATTAACTCCAAAAAATCATTCTACTAATTGGTAAACTTGGCTTGATGCCCAAAATAGGTGTTTTCTAAAGTCTAGGTGAGATTCTTAAATTTCACATTTGGTTAGTAATCAATATCGAGATGAACTTCACCCTTACGTGACTTCCACTATGTAAAAATTAACAATAATACCAAAAATTGGTACTAGAAAGTTTACTTCACTATCACCAAGACTTTGTGAATGTTAGAAGTAAGTTCATCAACCAAGAATTCAGGCCAATTGAATTCCTCATTCTAATGGATCATTTGATGTGTAATATCAATGACCCCTTTTGTATCCTATTTGGCATCCTTTATTGTCTACCAGAATCAATGGGAAATGTATTCTACTATAATGTACTCTAACACATCTTCAATGTCCTCTAGTGGAATTCCTCATGAGCGTCAAGAGTACCTTTATCAGATCTCTAGAAGGATGGGTGGAGTTCTAGATTTTTAATGAGCAATGGATCTCCCCCTCATATGCATTCTTATCACCCTTACCATCATAGTGGTATTGATGTGAATGGTTATGTCCTAGGAAAGATAAATCTTTGCCTCATTTTATCGACCCAAAAACACCTCTATTACATCTCTGAGTTGCCCAAAAGTAGGCAATCAAACCAATCACTCTGTAGACACCGCAAACGTGTCTGCACCTTGGTTCTCCCCCTTGGTCCTTTCTCCCTCCTAGTCCTCCTTGGTCCCTAACCCACCTAAGTCTTATTAATTGGAAATAAACATCTATTTTTAATTAAATAAGGCCCCCTTTCCACCCTACCCTTGCCACCTTGGATCCTCCCTTGAATCCCTCCACCTTCCCCCTAGCATTTATTAGGCCAAATCTCCCCATTATATCCCCCCTCGTCCATTTTGGCATCCTTGTGACCGTTCTTCCCATGACCCCTCGCCCGGCGGCGTGCAAGAATGGGCAAAGGCTATTTTTAGCCTCTGTGCCCATCCTGGGACCGCCGACGTCGGCGACCCTTCGGCGGACGTCGGCGAAACTGCCGGCGTCGGCAGCCTTCATTATCCCCTTCTACATCCGTTGCAGCCCCCTGGACTCTTGAGCTCGCAAACAGCTTCTCTTGGTGCTTTGGCTTTCATCTCTCCTCTGTCTTGACCTCGTGCAACAGCAGCAATAGGTGAAAAGGCTCTGGATCAGGTATTCTCTTCTCAACAAGTCTTCTGTGGCTTCGACAACAGCACCTCCTCTCTTCATTCAGCAAGCTAAAAGGTAAGCTAGTCTGGTTTTTTATTTCATTTCTTTAGTTTTTAATCATCTATCTTCTATTGTCTTCTGCTCCCTCTGTCCTCCCCCCCTGAGAGGCTGCAAAGCCTTCTCAGGCCCCATCCTCTGTGAATCCTCCTCTTCCCTGTCCTCTGTGTCTCTTCCTCTCCCCCATCTCTCTGCCAAAAAGACCTTGCATCAGGCACCCAACCCGAACCAGACCACTCCCCAATCCATCCAAACTTGTCCCCGTTCAGTCTCAGACCCGTCCACAGTCCAGAAAGCAACTCAGACCCGACTACAGGCCACAACCCCGACCGACGCCGGTCACTACCCCAACCGACGTCGGCAGGGTAGCCGACGCCGGCAGATCAGATAACCGACGCCGGCGACATTTCCGACCTTGGCGACTGTCTTCAGCCCAACAGCTCTTTCAGGTAATCATTTTGTTTTCTTCTTTCCTTTCTACTTTCTTTGTCACTTTTGTATTCTGGCATTCTGTTTTTTATCAGTCACTTATCTCATCAAAACAGTGGGTTGACCTCCCTTAAGGAAGTTTTTACACTTCTGGGAACAAGCCTTTGCTTGGCAACCCACTGCCCATCCTTCTAACTTCTTCTTGGCCAAGTTTCCTTTTCTTCTTGCAGGTGTCATTCCTCCACAGCCAAAGAGGAGTGCCCACAAGCGTCTGGATTTACGGTGCGCAATCTTTAGTCCAGGTACTTCCCAAGCCTTGTCCATTACTTTCTTTTAGTTTCTTTTTCTTAAGTCTGAAAAGCAAATTTGAGGTAGAAACATCTCTGGCACGCCCGGTGGGACGCTAGGTTCCTCCTGGGTTCCTTTTCCTTTTCATTCATTTAGGTGCATTTAGGCTCCTTTCTTCTTGTCTCTTTCTTCTATTCCAAATGACACTATAAGCAGGACTAAAACGAACCTTTCTTCCTTGCATTCTAGACTAGTCTAAATATCATACTCTCATCCCTTTCTCCATCTTGTCTTCATAACAATATCACATTTCGACTTGGGCATTAAAACATATTGCACTTTCATTTCTGCTTGTGCTTGCATTAGTCCCCATCTAGTAACTTAGACGCATATTGAATAAACCGTAGACACTTGATGTTACACTACCGAATCACATGCACTAAAACACACATAAAACTTACCTGAGACAAGGCCCGACTGGGATTTCATCACCCAGCGGATACCTTACCCGTCTCGGTGACCCCACTTGGATTTCATCACCAAGGGGGAAGCCCACTCCGTTCTCTGGCGGAGTCTAAACTCTAGGCGAGGTATATCTTGGCTAAGCGAGACCAGCTAACCACTGGAATCGTGAAGTGAGGGGAGCTTGCTCCTTAGCACCAGGCCATGTACCAGACCCTAACACAGATCTTTGAGCACCTAAAACAACACCTGAAACCATCTTTAGACCGCCTTCTTCTAGGACCCATTTTTCAGCCAATCTCCCCAAACATTCATCTAAGGCATAAGCCACAAGTTTCTAAGGTTAATTCCTAAGATTTATCGCTTAGGCTTGTCTGTCTCTCTCTGTTTTCCTCTTCTCATCTGTTTGTTTGAGTGTGTGAGGACGCTTTCTTCTTTGTTTTTCCAAGAACCTTTTGGCTCTCTGGAAAACACAGTCACCGACATCGGTTCTGCCACCGACGTCGGCTTTCCCTGTCACCGGCATCGGTCCTACTACTGACGTCGGCTTCATCTGTTACCGGCATCGGTTATCTGACCGACGTCGGCCTTATTTCTTACCGACATCGGTTTTTCAACCGACGTCGGTCTCTGTCACTGTCCTTTTTTTTCAAAACCAGCAACCTGAAACCTGTCCCTTCTCTGTCAAAGACTCCATCCTGGTCTTCTGAAACTGAACAACACAGTTCCTGAGACCTGAACCTTCTTTCCCTTGCATGGTTTTGACTCGTAGCCAAGCCAAGGCTCTTGTCGACCACGCCAGCCGTCAACCACTTCCGTCCACCCCATCCGTGACCAGGCCTACAATGGAGTTCAACTCGGAGACCGAAAGAACTCCTGCCTGTCCAACCCCGCCGCAGACTCCCATTGTCCAAGAAGGGGACCAAGACTTCGAGCGATTCTTGGACCTCAATGTCAAGGCTTTGCAACATTATCTCGCGCATAGCTGAATGCGAGACTCCTTGGGCAATCCGATCTACGGAATGCCGACCTCCCTTGTCGCGACTACGGTTGTATCGACAACATCCATAGTTCAAGCTTCGGACACTCAAGCCATCGCTTTGACCACTGACCAGACTTTGACCAATCCCCCAGGTGTGGCCTCTCCCTCTATCATTGGGCCCACTTCCACCGGGGTTCCGGCCCCTTGTCAACCTCAACTTGCTCAACCTCTATCCACTCCTTTTCAAAACCTTGTCATCTCTATCCCACCTACCCTGGCCCCTATCAACACCAGGGTGGCTTCTTACCCCTTGGCCCCCGTTACCACAGTCCAACCTCTCGTGGCAATAACGGGCCCAGCTATGTCTTCTAACCAGCCACCTTTAGCCTTCACCTCTGCCCCTGCGATTAGTCATCCGTATATTCTACAACCGACTATGTCGCACGCCTCCTCTAATCTCTTCCAAGCGCCCTACAACTTAGGGGGCGCGCAACCTGTCAATCCGTCGGCAGACATCATCAAGATGCTGATGGACAAGATGACCAGTCTTGAGACCTCTGTTTCCGGCTCGCACAACACTCTTTCATACGAGTAGATTTGTAACGAGCCCATTCATCCTTCTGTCCCAATCAGACCATATCCTAACCAGTGGGAGCTTCCGAAGTTTTCTCGCTTTCAAAACAAGGAAGACCCACAACAACACTTGCGGGCATTCAGACACGCCTGCTACCTCATTGGCCATGACGATGCGTTACTCTTACGCACGTTTCCTATGTCTCTCTTGGGTGCTGCACTTGACTGGTACAGCTCCCTTCCTAGCCATTCTCTCTTCTCATTCACACAATTGGCTCAGCTATTTCTCGATCACTTTTCTATCAACATAACCAAGAAGGTCTCAATCACGGACCTCTATTCTATTCGGCAATTCGAGGACGAGTCCATAGCCGACTTCGTGGCTCGATGGAGAGGCCTTATCAACCAACTCTCCTTTTCCTTGCCTCAGGCCGAGCTTATTGAACTCTTTTCTCAAGCCTATGCCCGACATATCTCTTCCACCCTAAGGGTTCAAACCTTTCGCACTTTTGACGAGGCCTTCACGATGGCCCGCAAACTAGAGTTGCGTGCCATCGAGGAGAACAAGGTCAAGTTGCAGAGTAAGAATCCCAGCTCTAAGACCAATGACTCTTCTTCTGCCAAGCCATCATCATCCAATTCTAAATCCAAGGCTTCAGCTAATGCCGTGGTTATCAGACCTTCATCTTCTTCGACCAATCAGCTTGAGCCCTCTACATCTCAGAGCGCTACTCGGCAATTCCAGCAAAGATACTTGCAGCGACGATATACTCCTCTTGGAGAATCATATGCGTCTGTGCTGGAAAAGCTTCTTAAACAGGGGGTCCTCAATCTCCCTCAAGCCTGACCTCCTTCGCAATTCGATCCCTCACACGCCATCCCCGCGTGGTATAGGGAGCAAGACTTCTGCAGCTTCCACCGTGTTAAAGGCCATGACACGGAGAACTGCAAGACCTTTAAGAACATAATACAAGACATGCTTGAAAAGGGGGATCTCATCTTAGACAATCCAAATGCACCCCCTAATCAGGCCATTGACATCTTCAAACAACCTTTCCCCAATCATCCGCCAACTCAGAACAATGTCCAGACCTTAATTGACGACAATCATGAGCACAATATTCAGACAGTCAATACGGTCTCTCCTTTCATCCCCAATCAGCCTCTTGAGGTTAGTCCATCAATCAGTCCGTCACATGTGGACGAGCCTCTCTCCCCGGCTATTTCTCCATTGACCTCTCTCATCTTGGAGGACGCCTCGGCCTTACCAGCACCACCAGTCTCGCCATCCTCCTTTCTGCAGCCTATGGAGGACCCGACCCTTCCTACTCCTCAGCCGCAAGTGGAGGGCACCGTCATCCCTGCCCCTTACCCGCTGGAGGAGCCTCACTCCCCGGTTTCTTCTCCACCCAGGGAAGAACCTGTCTCCCCTTCATCTTCATCTAAATCTGTCATGACTTCACCACACCATGTGTCTGAGACCACTACTCCCATCTCGTCTTCAACCTCGCAACCATCAACATCTTCCTCTCAGCCATTTTCCCAGTTAGTGGAGAAGATTGAACTTCTCCCTTCGAGGTAAGTGACGCCTCAGGTGTTGTGGGAGCGTCTTAAAGCCCTTCAACATACCCGCGCCCTCTCATCACATGCCGCTAATCCTCCTAAGGCAGAATCTCGTCAGACTCTTGACAAAGACCAAACTCTCAAACCTCAACCAAACCCGTCCAAACTGAAGCCTGCATCTATCTCGTCTAAGCCCATCTCATCATTTGGCGTTCATCCTATCTCCTCCCTCACTCACCCGCAAGTGAAGGTGGACCTAGGCCAGACCTCGACCAGTAGTAGTCTTCCAACCAAGGCGAAGAAGACTGCCAGACCATAGAAACGAATGCCTCCTTCTCTGTCACCATTGCCATCCATTTTGGGCCCCCATCCTTCGACCTTGGCTAGCATCCTTCCCACTCCGACCTTCAACCAAAACTCGTTGCCTCCTTTGCTTCCTCTGCCTATCTCCAGTCGTCCCTCTCCTAAAAAGGCGGTATCAATCATCAAGAAAGAGCCGTCTCCATCTGTCACCGCGCCATCAACCCATAAGGTGGTACGGAAACCTCTTCTAACCTCGCCTAAGCAAAAGTCACCAACCTCGCGCATATCAAATAGCACGGACCCTCTATTGGGCTCATACTCGTTGATATTGCGCTGACTTCTCCAGACTTCCGACATAACCCTTCCGCCCATCAAACCTTTCCAACCTCTCGGGTCCAAGCCCTCCTGGTTCGACGATACGAAAATTTGCTTATATCATCGTACACCAGGACACGACACCGAGACTTGCTGTGCCCTCAAGGCTGTCATTCACCGCCATATGGAGAAAGACACTCTTCTCCTTGAGGACACTCTTGACCAGACCCCGACTCCTTCCTGTCCAACCTCTTCAAACATGTCAACATCTCACTAGCAAGACATGACCCCTTCTTCGCCTCCCATTTTCGAAATCAATGCCATCCGTATAACCACTAGATCGCAAAAGGACAAGGCCAAGGAAAAAGCTGCCATTCCTTGGACCTATCCCTTCGTCAAGCCACCCCTTGCGCCCAAGCCTAAAATCTCTATCCTTGGCGCGTCCCAACCTTCTTCGTCTTCCTCTTCTGGACCAATTCACGACTCCATGCTGAAGCAGCTTCACCAGACACCTGTGAAGATGTCTCTTTACGACCTTATCCAAACTTCACCTCAGCACCGTCAAGCCCTTATCCAAGCCTTACAGGCAGCGGAGGTCCAACCCGAGGACCCCCAACCACTCGCTGCCCTCGTCCATTCCTTGTCTCCTGTCGCTTCCATCACATTCAGCGATTCTGAGATTCCCACATCTAACACGGAAGATCAGGACGCTGCCCTCTTCATCACTGCCTATGTTGATCGAACACGCATTAAACGCGTTATGATCGATGGCGGTGCTAGCATCAACATAATCTCTACCCATGCCTTTGATCAGCTGGCTCTTCCCAAGAACTGCGTCTCCAAAACTGACGCGATCTTACGCTCTTTCAACGACACCACCGCCACGACCATTGGCACAGTCATCCTCCACATTTGCGTTGGTCCACGCACAGTCCCAGAGCTCTTCTATATCATCGAAGGAGAGTTTCAATACAACCTTCTACTGGGCCGACCTTGGATCCGTGCCATGGCCTGTATACCCTCCACCCTGCACCGTTGTGTGAAGTTCGAGCATGACGGGCAAGTCCACACCATTCCCACTGACCCTTCACCCTTCAAGACTTGCAACACCACCTACCGTCCTAACGACGTCCTCATTCCCATCAAGCCATCCACTCCGGCACCGCCTCCATCTACGAAAGCTTCGACCAGTTTGCAATCGGCGGTTGCCCTCACCCCTCCTCTTCAAGTGCCGACCAAAGACCCCATGGAAGACATCTTCCAATGACTATCACTTGGGGAATATCGCTTGTTGACCCTCGACATGTTCCAAACTCCGCAAGAGTATGGACGCCTTCACCTCAGTCCTAACTATGACCATCGGCTCGGGACGGTCGTACATTATGGTCCTCCTCACTTCCAAACCAACTTTGTCTATGGGGGGCTTAATCAAGCTCCTACCAACGGCACTTCCCTCTCTTCACCCCAACCTTTCACATCTGATTTCTCATTTCTTGGCAACCCCGCCTTTGCACACACTTACCTTCACAGGTGTGCATGGAAGGGTTTTGGTTTCGGACGTTATGAGCAGGGCTCCCATCAGCCCATCGAGCTGCTCAATGATCACGACGCCAAGAAACGGTATGGCCTGGGATATCATGACCCCACTCAGGCTCCTTCCGACCTTTGTCCCGAACCAACCATTGACCAATCTCTTCCAGACTCGCCCATTTCTCCTTCGTCACCTACGGAGTCGGTGGTTTCCATCCCTCCTAGTTTTTTTTTTCCATAAACACCATCCGCCTGGAACCCCTGACCTATCAGCTCAATGGGGTGCCCAGGTCTCTCCCTCTCATCTTTCCTAGCATGGTAGAGGATGAGTCGGCAACCATTCACACTGTCCACTGCGTTGACGATGACGCCATCCTTTCCTACATGGGTGCCGATGACTCTTTCATCCAGCATTTCCTCCCTTCCGAGACCCAGGTTATGTTAAATGAATCCACCATTGACATCAACCTCCCTTCTTCTTTCGATGTTCCTCACGTCTTAAAGATTGGCCAATCTTTAGACGCTCAGGAGCAGCTTGACTATGCCCAATTCCTTTCCAACCATAGCAAGGCCTTTGCCTGGACTTACAGTGACATGCCTGGCATCGACCCCACCATTGCTACCCATAACATTGTCACCAAACCAGAGGCTAAGCCTGTTAGGCAGAAGCTTCGAAAGATGCATCCTCGCGTTGCGCTTCTTGTCAAAGAGGAGCTTCAGCGCCTTCTTTCTGTCTCCTTCATCCAACCCATCGATTATCCACAGTGGGTCTCTAACATCGTCCCAGTTACTAAAGCAACTAGGGGGATTCGGATCTGCACGGACTATCGCGACTTTAACCTAGCCTGTCCCAAAGATGACTTTCCTCTTCCTAACATCGACCAGCTTGTTGATCTCACGGCCGGCCATGAGATGCTATCTCTTATGGACGGGTTTTCAGGATACAATCAAATCCTGATCGCACCGGAAGACCAGCACAAGACTACCTTTATCACCCCATGGGGGACTTTCTGCTATCGAGTCATGCCTTTTGGCCTGAAAAATGCTGGTGCCACTTATCAGCGCGCCATGACTTACATTTTCCACGATCTCCTCCACAAAATCATGGAGGACTATGTGGATGACCTTCTCGGCAAGTCCAAGCTCCGCCGCGACCACTTGACCATTCTCACAATCATCTTCTCTCATCTTCTTCAATACAATGTCCGCCTTAACCCCAAGAAGTGTGTCTTTGGGGTCCTCTCAGGCAAACTTCTCGGCTTCATCGTTTCCTTCCGTGGTATCGAGATAGATCCCGCCAAGATCCGCGCTATCCTCAAAATGCCGCCCCCGACCAATCTCAAGCAGCTTCGCAGTCTACAAGGGAAGCTCCAGTCCATTCGCCGTTTCATCTCGCAGCTTTCAGACCGCTGCCAACCTTTTCATCACCTCCTTAAGAAGGACGTCTCCTTTAAATGGGATAAGGGCTGTCAAGAGGCTTTTGAAGCCCTCAAAGGCTATCTAGTCTCTCCACCAGTCCTCATTCCACCTAAGGATGACCAACCCTTCTACCTTTATATCTCTGCTACCAACCATTCGTTAGGTGCGATGATCGCGCACCGAGACGAGCATCATCGCGAGCAAGCGGTTTACTACATCAGCCGAACACTGGTCGACTATGAAACTCGGTATACTCATATCGAGAAACTCTGTTTGGCATTAGTCTTTTCCGCTACCAAGCTCCGCCACTATCTTCTCAACCGCAAAACCTTTGTCGTCACTCACACTGACCCTCTCAAGTACATGCACTCCAAGCCATATCAGAATCAATGTATGGCTCGGTGGCTCATGCTGCTTGCTGAGTTTGACTTCGAATTCATCCAACAGAAATCTATCAAGGGGCAAACCATTGCTGACCAACTGGCAGATGCCCCTCTTCCCGACAACCAACCTTCACACTGTGAGTTCCCTGACGAGTCTATCGCTACCCTTTCCACCGATGACACCGTCTACCAAATGACTATGTTCTTTGACGGCTCCAAATGTCAACTCGGTGGGGGTGCGGGGGTCATCCTCATCCCACTCGACGGGGAGCCCATGCCTCTATCTTTCAAGCTTGACTTCGATTGTACCAATAATATGGCCGAATACGAGGCCTTAATTTTGGGACTTCAGACTGCCCTTTCTCTCCACATCAAGTCTATCAACATCTTCGGTGACTCGCAGCTCATCGTTAATCAAGTTAACGGTTCGTATCTCTGTAAAAATGAAGTTTTACAGAGGTATAAGAATCGTGCTGACACTCTTTTGGCATCTTTCAACCATTACCTCTTGCAGACTATTCCACGCTCTACGAACAAGTTTGCCGACACCATGGCTTCTCTTGCTTCGCATATCCCATCTTCATCATCATCATCCCGCCTTTTTGTCACAGTGCATCGCGTACCTTTACCTTCATACATCTCTCCTCACATCGACCATATCAACACTGTCAATTCTAGCCCACAAGATGACTGGTATAAGCAACTCGTGGACTACTTGTCTCTTTCTGTCACTCCTCCCAACCTCTCTAGCAATGCGCGGCAAGCTTTTATCAAGCGCACAGCTCGCTATACCATGTTAGGAGGTCTTCTTTACAAGCGAGGCTTTGACGGTCTCCTTCTTCGCTGTCTAACCTTCGCTGAAGCTTCTCATGCCGTAAAGCAAGTCCACGACAGGATTTGTGGTGGACGCTTCAGTGGAAACTCGGTTGCCAAGCGCCTCCTTCGCCTGGGTTATTATTGGCCCACCCTTCATCAAGACTGTAGCGATTATGTTCGGCGTTGCATCAAGTGTCAGTAGCACTCTAACCTGCTTCATCTCCCCAGCCACGCCTTGCAAGTCGCTCAGGATTTTTGGCCTTTCTCTCAGTGGGGCTTGGATCTCATCGGTGAGATCAACCCTCACTCGTCTCTTCGTCATCAGTCCATCATCACTGCCACTGAGTATTTCACCAAGTGGGTGGAAGCCATTCCTCTTGTCTCCACAAAAGCCGACAAAATTGTCGACTTCATCTGCAGCCACATCATCTGTCGTTTCGGTGTCCCTCACAAAATCATCACTGACAATGGCAAGTCCTTCAAAAACAAGACTGTCCAAAAACTATGCGACTCATTTGGCATCAAACTCAGCTTTTCTTCGCCTTACTACCCACAAGAAAATGGGCAGGCCGAGGCTTCCAAAAAAATTCTCACCAAAATTCTCATGAAGGTGGTCGACGATACAGGAAGGGATTGGCATGTTCATATCCCCTTCGCTTTGTGGGCCTACCGCACTAGCATCCGAACCTCTACGGGTGCTACTCCCTTTTCTCTCGTGTACGGAACAGAGGCTGTCTTACCTCTCGAAGTACAGATCCCGTCTCTCTGCATCTCTCTACATGACATTCTCTCCAACGATGAATTTCGTCAAGATCGCTTAGCTCAACTTGAGTTACTCGACGAGCGCCGTCTGGCTGCCCTTAATCATCTCCATGTCTACCAAAGTCGCATAAAGCGGGCCTACGACAAAAATCTGCGAGAACGAGATTTCAACATCAGAGACCTCGTCCTCAAAGAGAATCAGCACGTGACCAATATGGAGCGAAGTAAACGAGGCAAATTTGCCCCCAATTGGCTTGGACCTTTTATCATCACGCACAAGTATGGGTCAGGGACTTATCATCTGTCTTCCCTCGACGGACGGCCAGAACCTGAGCCTCTTAATGCGTTGCATCTTCGACCTTTCTTCTGCTAGTCGAGTACTCATCTACTTGACACGTAACTTGAGCTCGTCCCTTGAGCAATCCTCGTCCTCTTAATCCTCATCCCTTTCAACCCTATTCCTCTTAACAAGTCCTCTACAACCCTTTTAGGATGCAGTGATGCTTTGTCCTAATAAAAGGGGCATCCTTGAGCTTCTACAGTCTTGTCCGTGACTCTCATTCCTATCAAAATCCAAATCAAGATGTCAAAACATATCCATGGTCACTAAATCAAGTCAAAATCAAAAAGACAGACTGATCCCTCGAAGGACAGCTGTACTATCATTGCTGTATTACTAGACTGATCCCTTGAAGGACAGCTAGGCCAACTTTTCAAACATTATCAAGCAAAAATATAGACCACTCCCTCGAAGGATGGCTATGACTACTCTGGCAATAAACAGCACTATTTTAGAAGCTTCCCGCATCGATCAGCTTCGCAACCTGACCATACATCAAATGACATCTCTATGCAGGCTTCCCGCATCGATCAGTCTGCGCCAAAAAAAAAAAAAAAAAAAAAAACGAGTCATGGACATTGGCTTGTAGTTGTCTCAGGGTCTCCTGTAAAAAGGGGAAAGGTTATTCCTGCTCTTAAATTGGGTTACCCTATCCTCCTCCTATCACCGGCTCAAGGGACTTCGAGCTCACTTTAGTGTCAAAGTGATTCGATTACCGTTCTAACACCATACTGGTCAACGACGCAATGCATGAACGGGGCTTTTGTTCTAATAACCCCTATCTATGTTTCCTTTCTGGTCCTTGTCAATGAAAGAGCAATTTGCCTTTCACCTTTTTCTCTACACTTTGGTCACGCTTTGGCCACGTCAATTGTCGACTCATCCTTAAACCCAGCCATTTTCACCATTTTCAACATGACATCAGGCATCATCCTAGACCATTTCACATAGTTTCTATGGACACCAATACACATGGGAACTACCGACCAGACCCAATTTATGTTAAGCATAAACCAATACTTGATGAAGCATAAATAGACCCTTCTATTCATTTTTAGCATACATCCATCGCGACTATGGAAACTTGCTAGAGATGAAAGACTCTCGACCACTTCTACAGAATACACCATTTGTAGCATCCTTTTATCCTCATCTTGGCCTCATCATTTCGACACATGACCAATCTCATCATCGACCATTTTGACCCTCTTCTTATTTCGTCCGAACTACATTGGTCTGAGGCCCTAGGACCAGGGCTATGTAGGCAGCACTCAGATACCGCATCTTCTGAGGTTAGCTCGACCACCCCCCTTTTGTTCGTCTCTATGATGGACAAACCTTCTCTTCTTTGACTCTTATCACACCCAACTTCGTGACCCTTGACCAAGACCTTTGACCAAGACCTTTGACCAAGACCAATCATCGACTTTGACCAAGACCAATCAATCCCTCTGACCCTCCCTCCCTTTTAGGGAGAACTACATCGGCCTGAGGCCCTATCACCAGGGCTATGTAGGCATCACTCAGTTGACACGGGGTCTTCTGGGGTTAGCTCGGCCGCATCCTTTCGTCCATCCATCCTCTTGACCAATGACCATTGGCGATCATGCGTATCTTCTTTGACCACTTCCAAGATAGCGTGTTGCCTTGGTTGTTTTTGCGTGTGTGCTACCTCACGGCTGGTTAGCAGAATTGTTCGTAGACTTTTTTTGACCCTTCACAAGTATAGGATCGCGAGCCAGTTGATCCCTACTACTTGTGGCTTTTTCATGTTTCTGGGAGCACTTCCTGAGCCCTGGATACCTGGGACACGACGACCATTTGGAGCTTCAGCTTAGATTGAGTGACCCAATCAGCAGACGACTAAATGCTGGGGCCCGGTTACTTCAATTTTGGCACTTCTTGACCCTTGACATGCGACAATTTGACCTGACCCTCTCGTGAAGTGGACTACGCGCAATCATGACTATGGCAGCGTTTTCACTCACTCTCTTCTATCCATTCCTTTGTCAAATCGACACTCGATCTTCGGTTCCCTTCTCTCGACTATCGCTTTGAGGGGGGAACACCTCATCCTTTTTCTGGGGCAACCAACTCCTGTTTTTGTCTTGCAATTCGTCTAGAACAACCAACAAGACAAAAAGGGGCAAATGTAGACACCGCAAACGTGTCTGCACCTTGGTTCTCCCCCTTGGTCCTTTCTCCCTCCTAGTCCTCCTTGGTCCCTAACCCACCTAAGTCTTATTAATTGGAAATAAACATCTATTTTTAATTAAATAAGGCCCCCTTTCCACCCTACCCTTGCCACCTTGGATCCTCCCTTAAATCCCTCCACCTTCCCCCTAGCATTTATTAGGCCAAATCTCCCCATTATATCTCCCCTCGTCCATTTTGGCATCCTTGTGACCGTTCTTCCCATGACCCCTCGCCCGGCGGCGTGCAAGAATGGGCAGAGGCTATTTTTAGCCTCTGTGCCCATCCTGCGACCGCCGACGTCGGTGACCCTTCGGCCGACATCGGCGAAACTGCCAGCATCGGCAGCCTTCATTATCCCCTTCTGCATCCGTTGCATCCCCCTGGACTCTTGAGCTCGCAAACAGCTTCTCTTGGCGCTTTGGCTTTCATCTCTCCTCTGTCTTGACCTCGTGCAACAGCAGCAACAGGTGAAAAGGCTCTGGATCAGGTATTCTCTTCTCAACAAGTCTTCTGTGGCTTCGACAACAGCACCTCCTCTCTTCATTCAGCAAGCTAAAAGGTAAGCTAGTCTGGTTTTTTATTTCATTTCTTTAGTTTTTAATCATCTATCTTCTATTGTCTTCTGCTCCCTCTGTCCTCCCCCCCTGAGAGGCTGTAAAGCCTTCTCAGGCCCCATCCTCTGTGAATCCTCCTCTTCCCTGTCCTCTGTGTCTCTTCCTCTCCCCCATCTCTCTGCCAAAAAGACCTTGCATCAGGCACCCAACCCGAACCAGACCACTCCCCAATCCATCCAAACTTGTCCCCGTTTAGTCTCAGACCCGTCCACAGTCCAGAAAGCAACTCAGACCCGACTACAGGCCACAACCCCGACCGACGCCGGTCACTACCCCAACCGACGTCGACAGGGTAGCCGACGCCGGCAGATCAGATAACCGACGCCGGCGACATTTCCGACCTCGGCAACTGTCTTCAGCCCAACAGCTCTTTCAGGTAATCATTTTGTTTTCTTCTTTCCTTTCTACTTTCTTTGTCACTTCTGTATTCTGGCATTCTATCTTTTATCAGTCACTTATCTCATCAAAACAGTGGGTTGACCTCCCTTAAGGAAGTTTTTACACCTCTGGGAACAAGCCTTTGCTTGGCAACCCACTGCCCATCCTTCTAACGTCTTCTTGGCCAAGTTTCCTTTTCTTCTTGTAGGTGTCATTCCTCCACAGCCAAAGAGGAGTGCCCACAAGCGTCTGGATTTACGGTGCGCAATCTTTAGTCCAGGTACTTCCCAGGCCTTGTCCATTACTTTCTTTTAGTTTCTTTTTCTTAAGTCTGAAAAGCAAATTTGAGGTAAGAACACACTCCACATCTATGTTATAGACCCTATGTGGCTATGCTAATGCTACTAGTTATGCCTCTTTAATTATTTATGGCACAAACATTCACAACTCTACATTTTAAACAAACTCATATCCATCCGGGTCTATGAAACACATTTTTCATAACACCATGCCAATGCCCATGTCCCCCTTTTGTGCTTCTATGAATCCCTTGATGAGTTAGGATCAATCAAATATGGCCATTATATATCATTTAATTTGATGCTGAAAGAATTTCCTTGGATGTGTGAAGTCTAGACTCTGATGAGAGTAATAATTTCTTGGAAATTTTGTATCACTTTGGTATACTTAGCAGTGAATATGAATTTAGCCACATGAGTGCTAGATTTATAGCTTCTTGCACTACTTTTAATGTTTTTCTATCTTAATTAGATGTGTTTCAATTAATCCTTCACACATAAACTTTGAATTAAGTGGATCCTTTTTTTTATGTTACATTCATTTTATTGATGTGACATTTGATTGTGATGGTGTTTGATGCTTTTTGACCTATCATTTTGACTATTCTTCAATCGTACATTACTAATCTATTTATGACACTGACCTATCATTTTTCTAAGATATTTTTCAATCTCCCCCATACCTAATCATTATTTGTAACAACTTGACCATTAAAATCCACTATCTACTCAAGATTTGAACACACGTCTTTCCTGGACTTAATTGATATATGTATGTTGTACTCATTTGGCTACATTATTCAATGGATACATAGTAATGGAAACTTCTACTTAATCATGGATTCCTCTTATCCATTAACTCTATACACACATACTTATATTTACTCACATGTGTTGAAAAAACATAAACCCAAACTATACTAAAATTAATGCTTGCAATCATGACTACCATCTACTTGGTACAAGATAACAACTTTATTCCATGTTACACTAGATTAATGGTAGTAAGACTTTAACCTATAATCATTTACTCACCCAGGTAAGACATTTACTTACAAATCTTTCAATACCATTATTATAGGTTATGAAAGTTCATGGATGATGTGGGATCCTTTCCACTTGATGTTAATCTTATTAGAAAAAGCTCTGAACCTGCTATCATACAAAAGAACAAGTTGATTTACCTAAAATTCCTTTGTTCTTATATTTTTATCATGCCATGCCTTCTAGATATGTTTGTTTATCTCTTGGGCCCATACTACTTTTCATCTCACTTCATCCATGCATTTCAAGTCCAACAACTTATTAGTCATCAAATCTTGATTGCCCATTTGCAACACATTTGACTTGTAGACTGGGAAGCACATATTCTATAGGAATCACTGATTCTAACCCATAGAGTAGTTATAATAGTGTAAACCCTATCACACATTTATAATACATGTGATAATACCATAAGACTACTAGAATCCTATCCTTCTAATCATCTTGCTTCACATTACAGATATTAGTAAGCATATTACCTATCATATTGTTCGTAACTTCAGCTTGGCCATTTACCTATGGATGATAAGAAATGATTTTATGATGTGATATAATGAACTCATCCATAAGGGTCTTGATGGTCTTATTTATAAAGTGATTTCCTCTATCACTTACCAATTTAAGAGGGAAACCAAACCTGTTGATGATGTTCTCATACAAGAACTTGGTTGTGTCCTTCACACCACAACTTGAAGTCGTAGCAAATTCTACCCATTCTGTAAACTAGTCTATCCTAGTGATGATGTAACTTGCATTATTTTATTAATTGGAGGATTAATTGGTTTTACAAAGTCAATTCCCCACTATTCAAATGGTTGTTATGTTAACAAGGGCTGTAAATGCATCTTATCCTACTAGTGTGGCTTCCCCATCCTTTCATATACATCACACTACTATGTGATTCTCTGCATATCATGAAATAGCTAAGGCAACCAAATTCCACTTTTCAAGATTTTCCTTGCAATTGTATCTCCTACAAAGTGACCTCCTATGACTTCCTAATGCACTTCATCCATGGTTTGAACATGCTCATGCTCTAGTGCCACTATTCATAACACTTCACCTTTGCCTAAATAGTATAGAAATTCATAAATATTATACAAAAGAGCTCTAGTGATTAGTTGTTTCTTATCTATATCTATATAGTGTTTTGGGAATGTCCCCTATTCCATAAACTATGTAATATTTTGTATTTCCTCCAAAATTGTAGTCACCCTGAATAGGTGTGCATCTGATGACTCATCTTGGAGTTCCTTAGGTTCCTCACCATTATTGAGCTGGCTAAGATGGTTCAATTTGACATTATCTTGATCTGGTTTAACAATAGTCTAGAATTGAAATTCCTAGAAAAGCATTAGCTAGTGTGATATTTGTCCTCCCAACATTGACTTGTTCACTAGATATCACAGAGCTTGATGATCAATGAACAGTTCAAAAAATGTGTCTAACAAGTAATGCCTAAACTTTTGTAGTGCAAACACTATTTCCAAGGATTCTTGCTCAGTTGTTGTAAAATTCTTTTTTGCAATCGATGACTTTTTACTTATAAATTTGATCAGATGAGCCAATCCTCTTTCTCTTGGCCTTGAAAATATTGTACCAATTGCAAGCCTTCAATCATCCACATACACATGAAAATGTTTTCTCTAATCAAGGAAAATTAGGATCTAAGCAATCACTAGTATCTACTTTAGATCAACAAATGTGGCCTGACTGTCCTCTGTCTAGACAAACTAGCTCCTTTTTGTAGTAAAATCTTCAAAGGGGCTGATATAGTGGCATACCCCTTGACGAATTTATTGTAGTAACCTATGTGTCCCAAAAAAATCATACTTTTATTAAAGTCTGGGGTGGTGGCATCCCCTCAATGACTGCAATCTTAGCTTGGTCTACCAAAATTTCTTTACTACACACTACATGACCTAATAAAACACCAAAGGGGTAAAAAATAAATATTTATTCAAATTTAGCACTATTCATAATTTTATACATCTCTATAAAATTAACCTAAGTTTTGATAAATGTTCCCTGAATAAAGAGAACACTACCAAGTCATCCAAGTACACTTCTAGGAATTCATGGATGAAATCCTTGAATATAGTCAACACAACCCTAGAGAACACTACAGGTGCATTTTTGAGTCCAAATGGCATGACCTTATAAGTGAATGAACTTCATTCTTGTAAATGTGGTTGTGGTCTTGTCTCTTCTACAATGGGTATCTGATGGTATTCATTGAATCCATCTATGAATGAGAACACGCTATACCTTGTGATAGCCTCTATAGATGTGTATTTCCCTAGTCTTCTTTGACTATACCACAATGGGTTTAACCTAGTTAACTTTTTCAATCAAGAAGATAATGCCTGCTTCTAATATGTAATCAATTTCAGATTTCAATTTCATCTTCATGTTTGGGTTCAACCTATATGGTCTCTTCTTGATTGGCCATCCTAACTCCTTTAGTTATATGTGCATCTTCCCCAAATAAGGATCAACACCTTTAACTTTTGCTAAAGTTGTGGTAAACACATCCTAATAGTCTTAGAGCAACTATAAAACCTTTGAGATATATTCCTATATCCATAGTCTTCAACATGCACCATTTTTGGTCCATCTTCTATGCTAATATTCTCTATATGTTCCTTTAGTGACTCTTGATACATCCTACATTCTCATTCAAGAATTAATTTATAGAGTATCCATTATCCTTCATGTTTTGGGAACTGTATATGTCACAAATGTTCCTCCTATATTTCCTCTATGACTAGTTCTGGTAGAGGCTCTAGTTCTCTCTTAGGCATAAAGAGATCCCCTATATAAATGTAGTCCTCATTATCCATCCCAGAGGACTATTCATCCTCCTTTTGTATCCTATGGCAAGGGTGAATCCATGGTTGGGGCTCACATTGGCCAATTTTCTGAATCTATATGATCTATGTCAAGTGTTTCTCTATGACTTCATGTAAACTAGGTTCCCATGGCTCTAGTAAGTCTTCAAATCTTTTGTGGCAAATAAATTTTTTCATATTTTGTAAAGCCAATTTTACATGAGGATTGCCACTCTCAAAGATGAACATTTTAGTGAAATTACATTAGATCTATACCCAATGCTTTGTTTTTTTTCTTCACTCCTAATGGATGTATTGTGATATAGGGAAAACACCTAGGGTATAGATGAAACTATGTGGCCAATAGTTAGGAGTGATACTCTCTAACATACATACCTCAATACACTTATACACATGCAATTTTGGGAATTTTCCCTCCTAATAGATAGGTCAATCTCTTTTGATAGTCTCTGGTATCTAAAATCAAGCTACTAGTAGTTTTCACTCTTCTTCCATGTTAATTGTGTATCCCTATAGATGACCCACCAATTCGTAACAATTCCCTTCATCTCATAGTCAAGGGTGTTAACCCTCTGGTTCACATCTATCACATACTATTGAAATCATAAGATGAACTCACCAACATCCTTCATATCAAAATATTGGGGTATTTATCACTCAATCACAAAGACCACTTGCAAAGGTCGCATCTCATTATATCCTTTCACCTAGTTGAGTACATGGGTGTTCGAGTCTCCACTTATTGAATAATCTATGTCCCATGGAAGATCACCCTCTAGATTTGGTTCTATATAGTCTTGCTCAATATGACCTGTTTGATATATAAAATCTATATCAGATCATGTACGAGATCTTACCATCATTAATTGCATATCCTCCTCAATGTTCTGAGGGATCTCTAGAGTATTCATCCCCATATTTCCAAAGAGCCATTATGTTATGAAAATATGAGTCTATAGAATAGTTTTTTTTTAGAGGAAACTATACTTTGTTGCTTGCAAAGCCTTTTACTTGTCTTTGATTGTGACCTTCATTCAGATGGCATTGACACCAACATAAGGCAAGTCTAGTTCTTTTGGAATGATGTAAGGCCTACATTCAATCTTGTTGACAGGAATGACAATGATCTTATCATCCTGATGACAATATAATTGATTCATGATTGTGTTAATAGTCATACACCCATCATAGGCCCACTTCTTCCCTATTAATACAAGGTAGTGAGTCTCATCTGTATTCCTATCGATCACTTCAAAATCACCTCATAGATTGAGTTCTATGACTTTGATTTCTACATCCTCCAAATGACCAATAGTTTATACACTTCCATAATCTATAAGGTTGAGGGTGAAAGGACTATAGCTCAACATAGGTATTTACAAGGCTTCTCGAGTGGATTCGAGGATCATATTTATAGTGCTTCCAAAGTTGAATATAACATTGGGTATTTTATACTTGGATAGTTCTATGTCCATCCTCACATTGATATACCAAGGTTTCTTGGTCTTTACAAACCAAACCAACTTATCTATGCACTACTCAACTTTCTATGCACATTCTAGTAGGTTATGGAGCAAGTTCATGATGTTCTAGGAGATATATTCATTGTGCAATGTACTAAAGATTTTCATTAAATCCATCAACATAGTGAAAAACTTATCTTATCTTAGTACACACATTATCTGCCCATACACTTGTTTGTCAATAAATGCATCATCCCCTTCATTTGTGCCTTACTATTGGATTATCTTCAAAATATGCATAGCTTCCTACATTAGGCATTTTTTAGTGGTAAGCTCAGGATATCTATCTAGTTGTGCCTTTTTAATACCTGAGTCTTTAGGCATTTCTAACAGAGGTAAGCCTTATTCTTCATACTACTGTCTAGTTAATTCCTATAATGTGACATCCTCCCTCAACTGTGCATGGATCATGTTAACATTTATAATAGTTCTACCCCTTTATTATATTTCTAAGACTAGACAATCTTCTATATTATGCTGCTCTATCACCCTACAATATGCATAGTAAGGTTGCCTCTATTGACTTACAAGGTAGTTTATCTGCACATGATTTTGTTAAGCATGAAATATACTAAGAAGGGGGGTGAATCAACATATTATATATCTTTTACTTAATATGATTTATTTTCTTTAACCACTCAATCATACATTTAAGATATGTAATAAAACTAAAATAATAATTTACACCACATAAGAGACAGAGAGAGACACCATATTTTTATGTGGAAACCCAAAGTGGAAAAAAACATGGAGAAAAATCTCAAGTATATGAATAAGCACCAACTCAAAATACAAAGTTCATAAGCACCAACTTGCAGGAGCACCAACCCATTTGTTGAGTACCAACACAACAATTATTTGTGAGCACCAACCCATAGGATCACTAACCCCTTACAAAGATTCATGAACACCAACCCACATGAGCACCAACCCCTCTTGTGTATAAAACACAACTATCTCTCAATGTTGCTTACTCAACAAATGATAGAACTCTACAATATCTCCTATTTTTCTCTCTTTGAAAACAAATACAAACCATGCACTCTCTTGCATATTACAAATGGTTTCTTAAGCCTTTATTTATAGCTTTCCAAATGACCTTTGGCATTCACCCTTTGTGACCCTTCAATCCTCATGGAAAATGGTACGAAACTTGCATGACCCTTTGTATCCTTGCATTTAAAAAGTCATATGGTGACCCTTCATAAATAAAAGTGTCCTTTCCTCTTTTGTCTTTATCTTGGTGACTTTTTGTATTTCTCAAAGTGTCCTTTCATGGAAAAATGTGCCATACCTCTTTTATCTTCACATGGTGACTCTTGGAATTCCTCAAGGTGACTCTTCATGAGAAAATGCATCCCATTCCTCTTTCATATTTTACCCCATGACCCTTTGACTTCGCCATGGGCCCTCTTTCAACTTATATGTAACCAAAAATATATTCATTAATATTAAATAAATATTAACACACATTAGTCAAGATATGAATATTAAAAACACCATTAAATGCAATGGGGCCTTTATCACCAATAATGCTAGACCTTTGACATCAATGACAATATTTCCAACAATATCCCCCTTTGTCATTAATGGAAACCCCAAAATAAAACTACCACATCCTAAAACCTACACATACTGTCATCTAAAAAACATACAGTAACTCCCCCTTACTGTAGCAACCTGTACTTGTTCTATGTACTTGTTTTTGCACCTGTACCTATTATTCTCCCCCTTTAACATCAATGGCAAAGGGCCTACCTAGAGCTAACACTTAGCTCTCCCTCAACTGATATTGAACCTCAATGACAAGAAGTAAAATAAATTACTCCCAACTTCTCTCATAAATACTCAAATGTGTCTTTTGGTAGTGCCATTGTGAAAATATTTGCAATCTGCTCTGTGTTGGGTGAATATTTTGTCACCAGCTAACCGATGGCAAAATAGGTGCATCAACCACATCATAAGGAGATTTATACAATGAAATGTGTAGGTCTACCAAATCATAAGGAAATAAATCTCTCCTCTCATCAAGGGGAGGTTCCCTATAAACTAATATATATATATATATATAAAAGATAAAAATACACACAAGGGTGAAATCATACCATCCATCTCTCTTATTTTAGAGATGATGTTCACAAGGACAAGGAGAAATCCTGGGTAATTGCTGAAGGCATTTCTCTTCTTTCAGAAATGATGTTCAGAAAACCAGAGGAAGACTTCCTGGGTAGAGACAAAAACTATAAGAAACTAACTAAAACACAAAGTTTTAGTTGTCTCTCCTACTGATTAGGATAAAAAAAACATAGTAGGATTAAATGCAGCTTAAAGTCTACACTTAAAACTACAACACGATAAAGGATCACGAAAGATAAAGAGAGCTCAAAGTCTCTCTTGTATCCTTTGCACAAGACACAAACTAAAGGCAATTATGGCAGCATAAAGTCTCCCACAATCGACTTCAGAACATCTTCCAACTTACTTCCACTTTTTTTGCTTATTTGATTAAATAGACAAGACTGTAATTAGGAAACATACATAAGAATAATTTCCTAAAAGACACAAGCTTATTCCAGCACAAAGTCTAAAAGGTCACTTGCTTTATCATTTATTTAACAAAATATGACTAACAATCTGAGCTCAAAGTCTCAAGATTGTCTTTCAATTTGGACAAAGCTTCACTTCTGATAACTGAGAGATCTCCCTTCTACAAAATGGAAGATTACAATATATAGACATTTTAGAAAGCTTTGGGTGCTTTTTTTCACAAAGTCAGCCCATGCTGAATTGAATGCCTTAAATATCTATCAAAGAGCCATGCTGGAACAAGGCATCATCCTTGACTTTGACATTATAAATTATCTCAAATGTCTCTTCCTTAGCATGGTTTGTCTAATATTATTAATGATGTTTACACGACTGTCCATTTACCTTTACTCAACGAAGAAAAATAGGCCGCATCCTTGAATGTTTATGTTCCCTGGCATCCACTTGGTGGACTATTCCACCTATTGGAAATAACTCCCCTATAGATATTTCTAAATTTCTTGTATTTATTTTCCACTTTCTTGCCATGTTTTGTCTCTTCTTAGCAATCTGAGCTCTCGGGGCTATCTTCTCACTTTCAGCTGGCTCTTTCGGTTCCTTTCTGAGTTGGTCACTGAGTTTATTCTCAAATCTTTTGAAAATCAATGATTATTCCATCACCTTAAAATTGACATCCATGAGGATCTCATTGGTCCCTTTGAACCTCTTTAAACCTTGAACCTTGAACTCTTTGGGTTTAAAGTTCAATGGTTCAAAGTTCAATGTTTCGTGAAGGGCTACATTCGCTCGCCTTTTCTTCTTCAATTGAACCATGCCTTTGAACTTCTTTCTAAAATCTTCCACTTTCTTCATTCACTCAAAGCTTCTGCTTGAAATTTGAACTCTTTGAACCCATCAAACCTTTGAACCTTTTGAACCTTTCAGGTTCAAGGTTCAAGGGTTCAATGATTCATTCTCTTTCTTTTAAGGCCTTTCATTCTCTAAGTCCATCAAAATTATCAAACTCATTAAACCTTAAACTTTGAACTCTTTTGGTTCAAATTTCAATGGTTCAATGATTCAATTTTAATTTTTTGGTTTCTTTTGAAGCGTCGAACTCTCTATATTTTCTAAGTTTGTCTAAGTCATTGAACCTTTGAACCCATTGAACCATGAACTCTTTTGGTTCAAGGTGCAATGGTTCAAAGTTCAATCTTCATTCTTTGAAGCTTTCTTTTCTTTAAGTCTTTCAAAATTATTGAACTCATTGAACCTTGAACCTTGTGAAGGCGGGGTTCAAATGGTTCAAAGTTCAATCTTAAATCTTCAAAGCCCTCCTTTCTTTAAGTCTAATGAAGTCGTTGAACCTTTGAACCTTTTAAACCTTGCGAAGGTGGGGTTCAATGGTTCAACGGTTCAAAGCGGTTCATTCTATTTATTTGAAGCCCATTGTTAAGTCTTTTGAATGAACCTTTGCATTGAACTATTCCCAAAACACTAAGGAAAAACCTTAAGTGTTTTGAAAATCATTTAAAGAAGGCCTGCCTATTGACCCTATGGCTTCCTTAGAAGAAAAAGCTTGAATATTTAGAAAACTTAATTACTCAGAACATTCTTGAGAAAGAGAAGAGAGAGTTTTGGTTTTCAGGACCAAAATTATTAGTAGGTTGTCCACAAAAACAAGTGACAAATTTTGGGAATAACAGTTGGCTCCAATTGGGGAACTTCCATTGATTGAAAATAGAAATAGTTTAAGGGAGTAGAAACCAGAATCTCAGTGCCTTCATCTTTGCCATTAGGTTATGGAGTCATGCTCACCCAAAAATAAAGGTGCCAAAAACAAATGAAAAACACAAGACAAAGAAAGACTATACAAATGTACATATATATGAATGGACTTATCTGATGCTTCAAGGATTGAAGTGCTTCAGATGATGCCCACTGTGAGGTAGAACAAATGGTGTTCCATCTTGGTATTCCAGCAAGAAACTATTTTCACCATTTAAACAATGAATGGTAAATGGGCCTCTTCACAAGGAATCAAAATTTTCATGCATTCATTTTGGTTCTCTCCTCTTGTCCCACAACAAGACTCAATCTCCAATTTGAAAATCAAAAATCTTTGCCTTCTGGTCAAAGAGTCTCTTCACCAAACTTTGATGCATAGGAATTCGGTCCACCACCATAGTTTTTTTCTCATTAAGTTCATTCAAGCACATGATCCTCTTGTCGATGGGACTTTCAAATGTAGAATCTTCTACTGCCTTTGCTAATTTTAATACTGGAAATTCTAGGGTGATTGGTATCTCTGTATTCAGACTGTAAAGAAGTTGGAAAGGGACATACCAATTTCTCTCTTGGGCATAATCCTATCTACCCATAAAGCGTCAAGTAATGTTTTATACTAGGTTCTTTGATTTTCATCTACCAGCTTCCTGATAATAGTCACCAGGTTCTTGTTGCTTGACTTTGCTTAACCATTTCCTTATGGGAATAGTCAAAAGAATGGGAGAGAATAATCCCATAAAGGTAATAGAACTAAGTAATCTCATGAGAAGAGAAATAGGCTGCATTGTCTGTTACAATCTTGGTTGGGACTCTAAACCTGGAAATGATGTTTTCCTTGAAGAAATTACACACTACTTTTGAAGTAGCATGCTTGACTAGAATGGCTTCCACCCATTCGATAAAATAGTCTATGGATGTAAGGACATAATCATGTCTAGCACTTGAGGAAGGATTTACAGTGCCAATAAAATCAATTCTCCATTGCTAAAACAACTCTTCTATCACCACAGGCTTGAGAGGTAACGCATCCAACTTGGGTTTGCTAATGAATTGTTGACACAATTCACATCTATGCACCTAGGCATATGAATCTTGAAATAGAGTAGGCCAATAATACTTGGCTCATAGAATCTTATGGGTAGTCATAGGGGCAAAAAAATGTCCTCCACAAGCCAAATTGTGGAAAGACTCTAAAGTTTTGTTCTGTTGAGCCTTATCCATGCAGCAGAGGAACACTCCATCAAGGTTCCTCTTATACAAGCCATTGTCCCATAAGACAAAATTGGTAGCTTTCAAATTAACAATCCTCTTTTCTTTACGAGACAGGTGAGTAGGACACTCACCATAGGTAAATAAATGATTAATATTTGAATACCACTCATTCATAGTGGTGACAAAGAGAACTGTTGGTGTGTCTTTTGCTTTGATTTCTTCATGCCCTATTTCCTTTGGTATGTTATCAACAATCAGCTGGCAGAGACCCTTTCCTCTCACGAGCTTGGTAGGTTTGATATCCAGATCAAATTCTTAAATCTTAGCAATCTAATTGCCCCTTTTAGTGCCAAACTCTTGCTGAGTTAAGATAGATTTCACTATTGTATCAGGCACTAGAATGACAGTATATGAATTCAAGATATAAAATATGAAATGCTTTACTACCTTGATCATAGCATAAACATGCTTCTCCATGTTCAAATACTTTAGCTCATGAGCTTTAAGAGGATAACTCATGAAGGAGATGGGAGATTCCACACCTTCTTTGTTCTGCTAAACCAAGATGGCTAAAAGTATATGCTCAAAAGCATAGCTATACATTATAAAATATTTGGTGTAATTAAGACAAACTAGGATTGGGGCATGGGTGATAGCTTCCTTGATGTCTTTGAATGCTAATTTTCCTTCTTCAGTCTAGCTGAAAGCAGCTTTGCCCTTCATCATATTGACAATGTGGTGAGTTTTCTCTACAAATTCAGGGATGAACCTTCCCAAAAAATTCACCTTTCCAAAGAAAGAGTGAACTACAGTCTTAATGGTAGGGAGAGCAAGCTCTTGAATAGATTTGACCCTCTCGAGGTCAATCTTTATGCCTTCTCTAGATACAGTGTGACTGAGAAGTTTACCTTCTATGATCCCAAAAACTAATTTCTTAGGATTAAGAGAAATACCATTCTACCTACATCACTCTAACACTAATTGTAAATGATGCGAATGATCAAGACAATGCTTAAAAAATACTGTCAAGTCATTTAGGTAGACCATAATGAACTTACCCATCTCATTTCTGAAAGCGAGATCCATCGCTCTTTAAAAAGTGGTGCTAGCATTGATCAAGCCAAATGACATTTTTTGATACATAAAAGTGCCCCAAGGTGTTGTGAAGGCAATTTTATGTTGGTCTACTTCACCAAATTTCACTTGATTATATTCTGAAAAGCCATCTAGCATTGATAAAATCTCAATGCTAGTCACTGTCTGCAACAATTGATTCATGATAGGCAGGGGATAATTGTCCTTTAAATATGACTGATTTAGATTTTTAAAATCAACACACAGGTGAATTTCTCCATTCTTCTTTCTTATAGGGAATATATTCAAAATCTAGGTGGAATGATGGATTGGGAAAATAATCCTTGCATTCAACATTTTTTGTATTTTAGAAAAAATTGTGCCTAATATCTTGAGATTGTACTATCATTGTTTCTGCCTATGAGGTAGCAATCCAATCTTGAGAGGAATCTCATGCTAGATTTCTTTAAGTCTGAGAGGTTTTAGATCATCATATGAATATGCCAAAACATGAATGTAATGGTGAAGTAGAGTGATAAATTTAAGTTTTTCATCGGGGGTACAACAATTCCCAATGTTGACCATTTTTGGATTGTCTTCTGTACTCAAATTGATTTGATAAAAATCCTTGGAGGATTTTGAATCCATTTGTTGTTCTTTGACAAACCTGTCATGCTTGTCAAAAAGTTTCTCAAGATAAACTAATCCTTTGAGAATTTTATTCCCTTTGAGCTAGAGGAACTCTTCATTAGATGTTGAATTTGTCTTGGGAGCTGATTCTCGTGGTGGAGATTTATTGCATTCGAATTGAAGCTTTTCAAAGCTATCTCTTTGTTCTAAAAAAGTAATGATTTGGTTATCACCATTAAACACTTGCCAATGGTTAGTATTATTAGGTACACTTGGTTGAAAGACCAACTCAATAGTGTACCTATCTTCTTTGAAATCTTGGTGAGGGACCAAGAGAGTTACGGAGATGGCCAATGCATATGTATGATTGTTGAATTCTCTAGGCAAAACAAAAATACTAAAAGCATCAAAGATTTCAATGTAGTCCCACACCAGATTGAGATAATGTCATAATCTTTCATTCTTGGTTTGGTACATGTTCCTCACCTGACAAACTACTAGCTCAGTGTCTCTTTTGGCATAGAGTATTTTAACACCTTTATCCTGAGCAGCCTTTAATTTGAGTAGCAATGATTCATACTCAATAGTATTGTTGGTGTTGCTGAACTATAACTTATATGCATATGGAAAAATATCTCCTTGAGGAGATATTAAAACAACTCCTGCTCCCAAATTAGTCAAAGCATTACTGCCATCAAATTCCAAGATCTAGACATCATCAGATTTTGATCCTCTCAGATTTTTCTTTGTCAGGAAGGAAAAATCCCTTTTCATGTGTATTGCACCCTACCAATTATTTTGATGTTTTATCTAAATTTTTTGGATTGTCAATTAGTAATATTTTTTATACTGAAATAGGAACATCTTCAGTAGTCAAAAAGTAATTATCCATGCCTAAAGACTCAAACAAAATTTGAGCTTCAGGGGCTGAAGTTCAAGTGACAATGTACTTCGATTCCTTCTCAGGAAATATCTTTTACATGACACCCTTGACAGGGATCCTCGCCTTAGACAGGTCCATGATTAATTCTCCACCAATGTCCTTGCAAAAAATTTGCCCAAGAAGAATGCCATAGGAGGTTGGATGTCGGCCATCAGGACTGTCATTTTGATTCTCTTATCTGGGAAGGTTGTAAATGCAAATTGAGCATCTTTGATTTTTTCTAGCAAAGGCACTTGTTTGTTTTACATGGAGAAACATCTCTCAAAAGTCTTAGTCAGCATGCAACCAAGATATTCTACCACCTTGACAGGCAAGACATTGCCAGATGTGCCAAAATCTATAATGCAATTATTTAACTGATGACCATTTATCAGCAGGGAGACATAAAATGGTTCTATCTTTCCAGGGGCGGCTGGAGGAGTGATCAAAATATTATTTTGGGTAAATGCTTTTTTTGGGGGAACAAAAGTCATTTCCAAAATTTCTTGTCCTACAGGGACGGTTTTAGTTTTTACACATTGAACTAGTCTATCCAACTGCTCAGGATTGGATTGCAAGAATTCAAACTCAGACATTTAAATTTTGGATTTTTTAACATGGTCAATTATATCAAATGACTGAAATGAATTTGAGATAGAGGAAGGTAGTCCATTGATTTGAGTTTTGCTAGGCATAGGACTGGTCTACAAATTTAAAGCAAAAAGTGAAGGAATATTTGAGGTACTTACTTTTTTAGTGATCACCAGGGCCTTTGATTGGAAAGGCAGTGAAGTTCCTCATTTAGTAATTGAAATTACTGGTTGAGATTTTTCCCCTATTTTTATTTTATCTACTTGTTGAGCTGACTAGTCCTAAGACCTAGTAAATACAATGTATGATCCATCAAATGCTTCACCTTTACTTTTGGTTTCATCCTGGTAATTCAGGAAACTAATGTTGGAGTCGCCAGTTGATTCTTCTTGGTTCACTATAAAGAGATCAACATCATCTTCTTTGTTCAAATTTGGTTGGAAAGAAAAATTAGATTCAGTTTTAAGATAACCAACTACTGAGTTAGCTAGTGTTGCTTCAATGGCAAGCTTCCCTGGCAGGGGAGGAAGGCGATTTGATTACCCTTGATTCCTGGTAGTGTTGCCCTAATATGACTAATTGGGAAATGTCCTCCTTATATATCCTGATAAGGAGGAGTAGACATCCCTTGTGTCATTTGCCTTTTGAGAGCTAGCAATTCATTTGTTAGCTTTTACACCATCGAATCAGTGGTGCCTATAGAAGAATATTCAAAAGATGAAGAAGATTTACCTCTATTAGGATCTCTTCTTATCTTTTCTACCAAGATGAGGTCATCCTCAACCTTAGTTTTCAAAATTTGAGCTATAGCAAGATCTATTTATCCAACTCATCTCAATAGGAAACTTACTTTAGGAAGTTAAGAATTGATGAAGAAGCATTTGAGATTCTCAGGCGTCAGCTGAGCAATTATAGGAATCTTGTTCCTTAGCTTGTCGAATTTAGTAATGAAGTATCTCATGGGTTCATGAGGCTCCTTCTTCATTTGTGATCTGAGCCAACAGGGCATGTGCATCTTTTGCAAGTTTAAACCTGACCTCAAATTTAGCTTTGAGAGTGTTCTAGTCAGTCACTGTTTTTGCTCGCAGATGATAAAACCAGTCTACAGATTCTCCTTGCAGTGTCTCCATAAATAGTTTGACTGTAATGTTTTTGTATTCAATGCCTATTACCCCATAGGCTATGTAAAAGGATGAAATATGTTCATCATGATGAACCTTCCCATCACCATAGAACTTGGGGAAATTTTTTCTTGAGCTACAGGGTAGCTCATGTAGAGGTGGGGTCAGATTTAAGGGACCAAAAGTATTACCCTAGGGGCCTTGGACTGCCATGATATGGCTATTGAAAGGAGGGATAATAAATCTCTATGGGATATGTATGGATAAGGCTCTGCTAGCAGAGGAAAAAGTAGCTTTGCCTGGTATTGGGGACCTGATGTTAGTAAAAGGAAAACTCTTAGTTCATTAAAGGTGAGTTTGTGGAGGGGAAGATAAAAATTACTCTGCCACACAAGCTCAAATACATGTTCAACAATACCTTGAGCTCTCTAGTTTCATGTGTATGGTAGGTTTGCCAGAGTGTAAAATGGATATGGGAAGGAACTGAAACTGCTTCAGCTTGGAGCTTGAGGCTTCAAGCTGTTTGTTCTTCCCTAGTGGAGTCACCATAAACTGTTAGGTGAATATTTTGTCATCAACTGACTGATGGCAAAATAAGTGCATCAACCACAGCATAAAGAGATTTATACAGTAAAATGTGTAGGTCTACCACATCATAAGGAAATAAATATCTCCTCTCATCAAGGAGAGGTTCATTATAAACTACTATTATATTATATAATAGTAGTTTATAATGAACCTCCCCTTGATGAGAGGAGATATTTATTTCCTTATGATGTGGTAGACCTACACATTTTACTGTATAAATCTCTTTATGCTGTAAATACACACAGGGGTGAAATCATACCATCCATCTCTCTTATTTCAGAGATGATGTTCACAAGGACAAGGAGAAATCTTGGGTAATTACTGAAGGCATTTCTCTTCTTTCAGAAATGATGTTAAAAAAACCAGAGGAAGACTTCCTAGGTAGAGACAAAAACCATAAGAAACCAACTAAAACACAAAGTTTTCGTTGTCTCTCCTACTGATTGGGACAAAAAAACATAGTAGGATTAAATGCAGCTCAAAGTCTACACTTAAAACAAAACATGGTAAAGGATCACAAAGGATAAAGAGAACTCAAATTCTCTCTTGTATCCTTTACACAAGACACAAACTGAAGGCAATTATGGCAACATAAAATCTCCCACAATCAGCTTCAGGACATCTTCCAACTTACTTCCATTTGTTCTACTTATTTGATTAAATAGACAAGACTACAATTAGGAAACAGACATAAGAACAATTTCCTAAAAGACACAAGCTTATTCCAGCACAAAGTCTAAAAGGTCACTTGCTTTTTCATTCATTTAACAAAATATGACTAATAGTCTGAGCTCAAAGTCTCAAGATTGTCTTTTAATTTGGGTAGAGCTTCACTTATGATAACTGAGAGTTTTCCCTTCTACAAAATGGGAGATTACAATATATAGATATCTTAGAAAGCCTTGGGCACTTGTTTTCACAAAGTCAGCCCATGCTGAATTGAATGCCTTAAATATCTGTCAAAGAGCCATGCTAAAACAAGGCATCAACCTTGACTTTGGCATTCTGAATTATCTTAGATGTCTCTTCTTTAGCATGGTTTGTCTAATATTCTTAATGATGTTTACACGATTGTCCATTCACCTTTACTCAACGAAGAAAAATAGGTCACATCCTTGAATGTTTATATTCCCTGGCATCTACCTGGTGGATTGTTCCACCTACTAAAATAACTCCCCTGTAGATATTTTTGAATTTATTGTAGTCATTTTCCCCTTATTTGCAACATTTTGTCTTTTCTTAGTAATCTGAGCTCTTGGGGCTATCTTCTCACTTTCAGCTAGCTCTTTTAGCTCCTTTTTGGGTTGGCCGATGAGCTTTTTCTCAAATCTTTTGAAAATCAACGGTTATTCCATCACCTTAAAATTGATGTCCACAGGGACGTCAATGGTCCCTTTGAACCTCTTTGAACCTTAAAGCTTGAACTCTTTGGGTTCAAAGTTCAATGTTTCATGAAGGGCTGCATTCACTCACATTTTCTTCTTTGATTGAACCATCCCTTTGAACTTCTTTTTGGAATCTTTTGCTTTCTTCATTCGCTCGAAGCTTCTGCTTGAAATTTGAACTCTTTAAACCCGTCAAACCTTTGAACCTTTCAGGTTCAAGGTTCAAGGGTTCAATGGTTCATTATCTTTATTTTAAGGCCTTTTATTCTCTAAGTCCATCAAACTTATCAAACTCATTGAACCTTGAACTTTGAACTCTTTTGGTTCAAAGTTCAATGGTTCAATGATTCAATTTTAATTCTTTGATTTCTTTTGAAGCATCGAACTCTCTAGATTTTTCAAGTCTGTCTAAGTCATTGAACCTTTGAACCTATTGAACCATGAACTCTTTTGGTTCAAGGTTCAACGGTTCAAAGTTCAATCTTCATTCTTTGAAGCCTTCTTTTCTTTAAGTATTTCAAACTTATTGAACTCGTTGAACCTTGAACCTTGCGAAGGTAGGGTTCAAATGGTTCAAAGTTTAATCTTAAATCTTCAAAGCCCTCCTTTCTTTAATTCTGCCAAAGTCGTTGAACCTTTGAACTTTGTGAAGGTGGGGTTCAATGGTTCAACGGTTTAAAGTGGTTTATTCTATTTCTTTGAAGCCCATTGTTAAGTTTTTTGAATGAACCTTTATGTTGAACCATTCCCAAAACACTAAGGAAAAGCCTTAAGTGTTTTGAAATTTATTTGAAGAAGGCCTGCCTGTTGAACCTGCGGCTTCCTTAGAAGAAAAGGCTTGAATATTTAGAAAACTTAATTACTCAGAACATTCTTGAGAAAGAGAAGAGAGAGTTTTGGTCTACAGGACCAAAATGACTAGTAGGTTGTCCACAAAAATAAGTGACAGATTTTGGGAACAACACTCTGTAGTACTGATATACTCCATCTTAACCTATTGATCTACAACCTTCTCTCTCAAGAAGTGATATCTAATGGGAATATGTTTTGTTCTTGAATACATCACTGGATTCTTCAAAATATTTATAACACTTGTGTTATCACAAAAAATAGAAATAGGTTTATCATACTTTACCTTGATATCTTCCAAAGTTTGCTTCATCTAAAGCACTTGAGTATAACACAATACTATTGAAATATATTTTGCTTCAGCTATAGAAAGTGATACTAAATTTTTCTTCTTTCTTAGCCATGATACTAAGCTATCACCAAGAAAGAAAACTCCTCCACTTGTAATCTTTCTATCATATAAGCACCTTGCCCAATCTAAATCTGTATAAGCAATCAAAGTGAAATATCTACCTATGGAATACCATAATTTGTAATCCAATGTCCCCTTGATATATCTAAATATTCTCTTCAACAACTAAATATGACTATCTTTTGGAGATGACTGATATTTTGTAACCATACTACATGCATGATGTCTAGCTTCGATGCTGTCAAATATAAAAGACTACCAATCATAGATCTATACAAAGATTTATTTGTAATAGGTGAATCTTCATCCTTTCTCATCTTATTTATTATACACATTAGTATGCCAACTAGTGCACAATCCTCAAAACCAAATTTCTTCAACATTTCTTTGGCATATTTACTTTGAGATATGAAAATTCCTTTATCTTATTGAAATATTTGCAATCCTAAGAAAAATGACAATTCTCCAAGCATAGACATCTCAAATTCTTTTTGCATATTATCAAAAAATTATTTTGTTATCTTTTTAATATTTCCTCCAAAAATGTTATCATCAACATATACCATAATAATTAATTGATGCTCAGCTTCTATTTTGATGTAGAGATTACTATCAACAATCCTCTCTTGAAACCTTGATCCTGCAGGTACTTATCAAGTCTTGCATACGAAGCTCTAAGATCTTGTTTCAATCCATACAATTCTTTTTTCAATCTACATACATGGATACTAATATTTGAGAGAATAAATCCCTCAAGTTGCTCAATGGAGACTTCTTCTTCTAGATTTTTATTCAGGAAGGCAGATTTGACATCCATTTGAAACACTTTGAAATTTTTAAACATTGCATATGCAAGAAACATTATAATGGCCTCTAACCTTGCCATTGGTGTAAAAGTTTCTTCAAAATCTATTCTTTCGTTCTGAGCATATCCTTTACATACTAATCTTGCCTTATTTCTGGTCACTTCTCCATTTTCATTCAACTTATTTCTATAAACCCATTTTGTTCCTATCACATTGTGATCTTTTGGTCTAGACACTAATTCCCAAGTATCATTATTTTTTATCTAATTTAATTCTTCATCCATAGCCTTAACCCAATGCTTATCATGTCTAGCTTCTGAAAAAGTTCTAGGCTGAATTTTGGATAACAAAGAGAAATTAACTTGCTTAGATTCATTTACCATCATTCTTCTGATGCAAATTCTTTCATTTATGTCCTTGATGATGTCACTTTCATTATGATTTATCTAAACATATTTGGATGGAGTTTTGGTGCCCTTTTTCTCCTTCTCATCTTCATCTGATTCTTCAAAACCTTTCTCTTCAATGATTTCAAGAATATCTACTAGATCATTGATTCTTTGTGTTCCATCTTCTTCTATTCTGACACTTGCACCTTCAAAAAATTTCTTAGTTCTTTTGTTATAACATTTATAAGCTTTAATTTTACAATAATAACTAATAAATATATCTTTATCTACTATAGATTTAAACTTACCAAGTTTTTCATTGGTTCTTTTTATGAAGCATCTACTATCAAAAACTCTAAAATAATCAACTGTTGCTGGTTTATCTTTCTATAGCTCATAAGGAGTCTTGTCACTATTGACTCTCAATAATGATCTATTTTGAATATGCACTACTATAACAACTGCCTCTCTCCAATATTTATCTGCTATCTTAGATTCATTTAGCATTATCCTCGCCATCTCTTTAACTGTTCTATTTTTCCATTCAACTACTCCATTTTGTTGTGGAGTTTTGGCTGTTGAATAATGTCTATTTATTTTATGGTCTTAAAAAAAGTCAATAAATTTATCTTACATAATTTTTTCTCCTCGATCTGATCTTAGAAACTTAATTTTCAAACTAGTTTCATTCTCAACTAATGCTTTAAATGCTTTGAAATATCTAAAAGGTTTCGATTTTTTCTTTTAAAAACATTACCCAAGTCATACGTGAAAAATCATCAATAAGCAACATGAAATATTTCTCACCTTGAGTACTTTGAGTTCTCATAGGTCTACACATATGAGTGTGAACAAGCTCTAACATCTGAGTAGTTGAGTATTCTTTTGTTTTGAACCACCTTCTAGCCTGCTTCCCATGCTGATAAGGTTCACAAAATGTGTTAGATGGCTTTGTAATATTTGAAAGATTTTTAACTACTTAATTACTAATGTTGACAAGATTGTCAAAATTTATGTACCCCACTCTCCTATTCCATAACTAACTTTCTTCAATTTGGCTCAAACAACATCTTTGACCTTTGATATCTGATAGCATATATAAATTATTACTTGTTCTATGAGCATCTGCAAACAACATATCTGAATCTTTTCTTCTAATTTCATAACCTTTTGCATAAAACTTTAATGTGTGCCCCTGATCACATATTTGACTTACACTCAAAATATTATGCTTAAGACCTTCTACACATAAAATATTTTCAATTTTAGTTCTGCCATTATCTAAAATTAGTGTACCTTTTTTAGTAATTTTGGCAGTAGTATTGTCTCCAAATTTTATTATGCCACCATTGATCTTTTTCAAAGTTATGAACTTGTTCTTGTCTCTTGTCAAGTGCCTTGAACATCCACTATGAATGAACCATATATTTTATTTATTTTCTACATGTAAATCAGTATGCACCAACATAGATTTTTCAAGTTGTTTCTTTTACCATGAACCTATCTGAACTTTTTTCTTGATGAATGGAGCCTTGAAAATCTAGTCTTTCTTGACTGAATCAAACAAACTTCTATAGTACCAAGTTATGTGTCTATATTTGTTGCACTTGTAACATATTATGGCCTCTTCATTAAAGCTTAATAGAGGAGCAAAAGAGTTGTGGTTTCTGCTTGACTTTCCTTCTTATTTTTGAAACTATTAGCTCTTTTAAAACATTCTAATTTCTTATGACTATATCCATTACAATAAAAATAGTAACCATAAAAATAGGACCTATTTTTGTATCCCTGACCTGATTGCCTTTTTTAGCTTTGTTCCCTCTAGCCTTCTTTGTTTGAGATGTCCTCTGTATTCTTAACTTCTTCCCTTTTTATTTCTTCTTTTATAAGAGCTTCATCATAGCTCTTTTCTTTTTCCTTGTCTGTGAAAGTAGTGACATCCTCTTTCTCTTTTTTAAATCCAATACCTATTTTATCTGACATTGATCTTTGATTTTCTAATATCTTATTCAATATATTAATGTTATTCTCAAATTTTGAATCATTGGCTGCTTTATCATTGATTTCTTTAATTATTTTCTCAAGATCTGCTTTTAAAGAAGCAATTTCAATAACATACTTTTCACATTCTTTACTTACTATTTTCAACTATGTCATTATATCTTCTTCATTATTTTTAGCTTCTTCAGAGTATGCTTGTAGATCTTCAATTATTTCCTTTGACTTCTTTTCATTTTTATCGATCTGGAGCTTTAATCTTTGATTCATCTTTTCAAAATATTTTAACTCTTCTAAGGTACAAATGAGTTCTCCTTCCAGATTCACTTCAGTTTTAACCTGTTCTTCTTCTTGATCATCTGTACTTTTGTTTGTGAAGGCATCTTCATGTTTGGTCATGAATAAAATCTCTTCTTATTCTAAGTCACTGACTCCACTATCTTCAGCTAAGCTAGGATCTTTAGAATACAAACTCTTCTTCTCGAATCCCTTCTTGAATTTGCCTTTAAAATTTTTCTTGTATGTAGACTTTCCTTTTTCATTGTCATCATTAATCTTATTTGAGCATTTAGCTACAAAATATCCTATCTTTCCATAATTAAAATATTTAAAAGGTAATTTTCCTTGATATTTACCTATGCCCTTTTTTAGCTTGTGAATGAATAGAGCTCCATTGTCATCTTCATCATCACTAGAATTATCACTTGATTCTTTAATTTTAGCCATCTCTTTCTTTGATGTCTTGAAAGCTGCTTCTCATTTTAAAGGTTTATCTTGTTCAGTTTGCATCTCATATGCCATAAGAATACCATGAAGCTCATCCATCTTTAGCTTGGCTAAATTCTTCATCTCTTCAATTGCCAAAAATTTTATATCATATCTCAATGGTAGGGATCTCAAAACCTTTTGAACCATAGTCAACTCTTCTAAATTTTCTCCAAGACCTTGAATCTGATTGACTATTTGATCAACTTGCAAGAGATAACTTTCTATATTTTCTTCTTCTTCCATCTTCAAACTCTCAAACTGTCTTTTGAAAGTCTAAAGCTTAGCTTGTTGAACTTTTCTATTACCTTTATAAATATTCTCAAGTTTTACCTAATTTCATGAATAGATTTACATTGCATAACTTTAACAAATTCTGATTCACATAAACCACATAAAATAGCATTTAAAGCTTTAGTATTGTTTTCACTTTCCTTCTTTTCTACCAGAGTAGTTACAAGTGTTTGTGTCTCTTCATATTCCTCCACCACTATTTACCATATGTCGAATCCAAGGGCCTTCAAATAAGTCTTCATCCTTATGCTCCAAAAAATATAATTTGTCCCATCAAATAAAGGTGCCTTATTTGTAGAAATTCCTTGTTGTGATCCAACCATCGTGCTTTCTCGATCTTCCTTCAAGCTGTAAAACTTTTTCAATAGGAACCTTCTCTAATACCAATTTTTAAGTATGAAATATACTGAGAGGGGGGGTGAATCAGTATATTATATATCTTTTCCTTAATCTAATTTTTTTTCTTTAACCACTTAATCATACATTCAAGATATGTAATAAAAATAAAATAATAATTTGCACCACACAAGAGAGAGAAAGAGACACTAGATTTTTATGTGGAAACCCAAAGTGGGAAAAACCACAGAGAACAATCTCAAGTATATGAATAAACATCAACTCAAAATACAAAGTTTGAAAGCACCAACTTACAGGAGCACCAAACCCTTTATCGAGCACCAACATAATAACTATTTGTGAGAACCAACCCACAGGGGCACCAACCTCTTATAAAGATTCCTGAGCACCAACCCAAAGGAGCACCAAACCTTCTTGTGTATAAAACACAACTATCTCTTAATGTTGCTTACTCAACAAATGATAGAACTCTACAATATCTCCTACTTTTCTCTCTTTGAAAACAAATACAAACCATGCACTCTCTTGCATATTACAAATGGCTTCTCAAGCCTTTATTTATAGCTTTCCAAATGACCTTTGGCATTCACCCTTTATGACCCTTCAATCCTCATGGAAAATGGTACCAAACTTGCATGACCCTTCGTATCCTTGCATTTGAAAAGTCATATGGTGACCCTTCATAAGTAAAAGCATCCTTTCTTCTTTTGTCTTTATCTTGGTGACTTTTCATAGTCCTTAAAGTGTCCCTTCATGGAAAAATTCACCATACCTCTTTTGTCTTCACATGGTGACTCTTGGATTTCCTTAAGGTGACTCTTCATGAGAAAATGCATCCCATTCCTCTTTCGTCTTTTACCCCGTGACTCTTTGACTTCTCCATGGGCCCTCTTTTGAATTATATGAAACCAAAAATATATTCATTAATATTAAATAAATATTAACACACATTATCCAAGAAATAAATATTAAAAACACCATTAAATGCAATGGGGCCTTCATCACCAATAATGCTAGACCTTTGACATCAATGACAATATTTCCAACAGATTTATTTTTCCATAGAGATTAAAATGAATGGGTGGATTGGGCCCATTATTTCCTCGGCCTTCCTATGCACCACCTTGATATCCTCCTTTGTATCCTCCTCTACTCCCCTAAAATCTCCATCCACCTTGGTTTTGTTTTTACTTGAAATTGTCAATGATCTGTGATGCATTCCATATTTACTACTTTAAAATTTATTAGATCCATCCACTTTCAATTATTGTGGGTTTAAGTCCCATCCTAACTACTATGATTGAGGAATTTTAGTATTCCATGTTGCTTGGTATGGGCAGGTCATAGTCTGCTATGGGAAGTTATACAAGATGATATTCTAATTCTATGCAGAAGGTAGGTTACTTGTTAGTGGCTATGGTTATTATGCTTTAGGGACCCAAGGTGTTACCATTAGATTCTGACTTAGTATGATTCTCCCTAGGTTAGGAGTAGTATGTGGTACAACTATGGATTTTTACATAGCAACAATAAACACATTCTTAAAGATATCCTCCTTTAGAACCTGAAGTGTCCAATAATCTTTGTCATCATGTGTAGGTGTCTTATAGAATTTATAGTACATGTGCTATTGGGTTTTGACGTATTGTTGTAAAATATGACACTACGAGATTGAATTCCCTACCACTATGCATATCTCACATAACTATGTCTTAAACCTAGGGCATTAATTTCTATGATGCCCTTATTGTTTGTACTCTATGCACCATATATCTAACTTTGGTCTCTTGACCCTTCCTAAAAACTAATACAATCTACTTAAAATATTTTTTAATTTACTTTCTACTTTAGATAATGGCATAACCACATCTCCATACTCTTCAATCTGATCCACTCAAATTACAATGGCTCTTACATCTTCTTTATCTCTAAACTAGGTTTGGGTCATGGAAAATCTAATCCTTGGTCTTAAAACCTCTACAAACCAAGGAGATGTATCTTTATCCTCCATAACAAATTATACTTTTTTCATGATGTCAAGAATCTATGATCATAGTCACCAACGGTCTCCCAAGGTCCTTGTTAGATCTCCTTCAAATCTTGGATTATTTGGCTTGATCTCTTCTTAACCTTAAACTCTGTGATGAGCCAATTCTTAACATCATCTAGGGATGTTCTGGATATATTTTTCCTAAAGATGAACTCTAGTGCACATTCACCCAAAACACCAATCAATTCAAACTTATTTATATTATTGTTGGTGATTACTTTTACTTGTTATTTCATGTTACAAGTACTATTCAGGGTCTGCATACCCATCATAGGCAGCTAGGTGTATAAAATACCCAATTGAGCTACCATAATAGAGCTTCCTATAAGTATCATAGTGTATTGGGTTTCAACCAACATCATGGATGGTTACAAGTTTAGAGAATTCTATGCACTTTAAGGTGGCTCCTGATCTGGTGGTAGTTGTGATGTTTCTTCTGGTTCTGTGGATGTGGTAGTTGAAGATATATCTCCATCATTTCCTTCTTCTTGTTCTAATATTTGAATTTGTTTAATGAAATTCTTAGCATACATAAGAATTAAAGGATCTATATTTATAAAAATTAATATTGATATGTTCTTATTTTGTCGATCTAAGTAACTTTGCACATCTTCATGATATGCAACATTTTATACTTATACAATTTTTCTATGAACTTCTTTTGGAATTAGTCCTTGCCAAGTGTCCTCATATAAAATTATATCGAAATTACTATGATTTTTTAAAAAAATGGACTCTAAGGATGTGTGCTTCCTTTGTAGATGATCCTTACCTCTTAATATGTATCTCTTAAAACTTGAACCTCTACTATGTCTGTGACTATAAGGTAATCCTTGATTTTCTTTCTAGGATAGCCTTTCGAGAATATATGAACTTTTACCCATCTATTCTAATTTTATGCTACTACCTTCTTATTTCATCCATGCTAAATCCTTATCTATCCTTTATATTCTATCTCTACTTGGCCTAGGCTCCTTGCTCTATTTCTCTTCACTACACCCTTTTCCTTGTCATCCCATTTCATCCAATTCATCAATACTATTACTCCTCCTCCTATTCAAAGTTTCCTAAAATTCACCCTACTTATTCCATATCATCTGTTGTCATGACTCTCTTTCTAACTCTAGAGTCTTTTTTAGTCCTTTTCCTCTAGATTCACCATGTTGTACTCAAATTCAAGCTCTATCTTTTCATATTTGATTCATTTTCCCCTATCTCACACATATGCCCAAAGTGACTAATTCATATTAGTAGGAGTGGGAACCATGGCCTTTTCTATATCCAACATTTTGATCAATGTTGGGAGTTGCTACAAAAAATTTCCTTTGATTCCTCTCAAAAATAGGTCTTTCACTATGTCAAAGGATAACTATCCTTGCACTGCAAACTCAATGATATATCTATCAATAATGGTAGCTATCAAATGATAAATTACAGAAGTCCAATTTATCTCCAAATTATGAAACTTTTTTATCCTCCCCTTGGTCCATGAAATGGTGTCACTTGCTCATGGTTAGAAATAGTAATATTCAATTTGAGCCAACTAATCAGCTAGTAGGCCCAATAGTTTACATCCAAAAATCACATAAATTTTACCGTAGAAGTTTTCTTGTATAATCTCCCTTAGATTACACCCAATTCCTCAACCTTTTGTCTTCGTGAATTTAATAATTTTCTAATCCAACCTACTCTCCACCTCTCTTTGGGTCAGTAACCATCACAACATATCCACGCTCACCACACCATTGTTATCATAGGTTCTTGGGTTTCATTAGAACATGCTAATTATGGGGATAGAGTGTGTAAAGTTGCATAAAAATCTTACATGATGGTTTAATCAAAACTTTGATTACATATGCAAGGTTTATCATAGAGAATTACACTTGTTTAATAGCTCAACATACAATGTAAACTACTTACATATATATACATTTATGCATCAGAGTAGTATAATAAAGGAATTTTCATAATAACATAGAAACTTTATAATTATACCATAAAAGAGTAAAAATACATATAATTCATAATAGAGAGTCTAGTACTAGAGTTTAGAATAAGGAAACCTTTATAGATCAAGGTCCAATTTTATCATTACTCTATGAAAAATCTCTCTGATCAAAATAACAACCACTATTTTTTTCTCACATACTCGTCAACCCTTCTATTGCATTTTTTCACATACATATAGGAATTAATTCCTATTTTTGTAACTTAAAGATTTACCATGCTGAGAATAGTTATACATATCGCTTTTAGTTGAATCTTGACCAATATAGAGATTCTCATAACAACTCCTAACAAATTAAAAATATAATACAACTGTATTTCCCTTAGGACATTCTTATACATACAACCAATTTTACATTTACCTTTTATCTCTAATAGATTTCAATCTTCAAGTAGTAATGTCTTGAGGAGGTATTAGGCTAACAGGGCTAATGATAGGGTTCCTATGTTTTGCCTTCAAAATGGAGTTATGAGAGCACATGGCCACCTTTGATAGTATGCAACCTATCTATTATATATTTTGGATCATTTGTGTTGGCTTGGTTAAGCTACTTGATTCTGTTAAAATAATTAATCCTAGCTATTTTTTAGTAAATGTCTCAAGGTGTTATTAACCTTTGATTGACATAGGTTAGTTACTTGGTGTATTTCCTAGGTGTGATTAGTTGTGTTGTGAGTCATAATCCCCTTCAGATTTGGAGATTTAATCTCACTTCTTATTGTATAAATAAACACCTCTAGTAGTGATTTTGTTAATTTAGTTAATGTAATTAATTTCAACTTTCATTTGGTATTAGAGTAGGAAATCCCGAGGAGTTTTTTTTGAACCATTGAAGTTTTAGTAGAGATCAAGAGTGAAGTTCTTGCAATCCTTGGATGAATCATGCTGCTCTAATTTTAGCCATCCCAAGCTGGAACACTACCAAAATTTTAGCCAATTTGTGGAAGGATAAAAGTTGTATTAGGCAAATTTTTTTTGTTTTTGCAAAAAAATTAATAATTTATACATCAATTTAGGCTAAATTGTATGGATTTGTGCATATTCAGATCTCCATATTTAAAAAATTTGTATTATTTTTTAGATCTATAAAAATATAAAATCTTTAGAACTAACTTGTATTTTTTTTGAATTCTACTAAAAAATACAAATTTAAAAAAATATATATAATTGTTGGAGCTTTTGGTGATTTTCTATGATTTTTCTAACTTTCTATTTTTTAGGACAAATGAGGAACATAAAAATGGCATTTTTTATGATTTTTTTTTTGAAAAAACATGGATAAAATATTATATCCCCAGATTCATCTCATTGAGATATTTTCAAAAAGTATTATTTTTTTGAAAATGGAGCATTGAGGCACCCATGGTATAAGTTTAAAGGTAGAGGGCAATTTGTAAGTTTTTTTTTTTTAATAAAAAAGGGGTAAAAATAATATTAATAAGAAAAGAGCATTACAAGAAGAACAAGGGGTAGAAACCCCAAAGCAGCATAAACTGAAAAACTAGGCATACGCCCAACTAGACAATATTATGAACCTCCCTATCAGCCTCCAAAATTCTTTCCAAATCAGAATGCAACATCAAGGGGAGAGACCCCCAATCCTCAATGTTTCCACCATCCAAATGGTCAGATGCCCATTTAGCCAAAAAATCTGCTGCCCTATTCCATTCTCATAGAATATGAGCAAAAGTAACGCTATCCATAAGCAAGCAAATCCACAAAATCTGTTGCACAATCAGAGATAATTGCCAATTGACGTCCACCACTTTCCTCTTAATCAGCAGGTTAATCAAGACTTGAGAGTCTGATTCGTAGATAATCCTACGCCAACCTAACGCCTGGGCCTTCTCAAGGGCATAAATAATGGCCTGACCTTCCATCATGTTAATGGTTTACAGCCCCTCAAGAACCACAAAAAGAAAAATCACCGTACCTTCAGAATCCCTTCCTATCCCTCTAGTACCTGTAGGTCCCAAATTAACTCTGGATGAACCATCCGTATTGATCTTGAGAATCCCACTAGGGGGGCGTTGCCACTAACGAGTCTTGAGAATCTGCTCCTTGACCTACTTGCTCCTCCTGACACACGCTGACTTACCAGTTAACTTCTGGAATCCAAGTCACGCCACCACCTGAGCGTCATGTTTGGTCAAAGGAAGTTAGATCACACTCTTTGCTTGGATGGTTTCCTAGATCATCCCAATCACTTTCTACCATACTTGCTACACCATGACCCTCACCCCCCAAAAAATTTGCCTATTTCTCTCAAGCCAGATTTGCCAAAATGGAAAAATGGGGCCGCCTAGCCATATGTCCTATAAGAAGGGTGTCCTTAAGGGGGGGTCTCCCAATCCATTCTAGAAATCGACCATAGATTGAGCATGAAGACATGGGCACTGCCAAACATCCCACCAATAATGCCAGAGTTGCAAGGCAAAGGGGCATTGCAAAAAAAGGTGTGCTATATCCTCCTCGATCGCTCCGCACATAACACATACTGAAGGGCCTTGGAAACCTATCTTCCAGAGATTGTCCTAGGTCAAGCACCTATTCCAAGCCAACATCCAAGACAAATAGTTGCATTTAGGCCATGTGAAATTATTATAGACTTGTCTCCACTAATGCACTTCCCCCTGCCCAATCTCTGAAAAAGTAAATCCTGATATTCAGATGAAACTATGTAAGCTCCCTTGGGATTGGGAGACCAAGCTAGCTCATCATCCTCCTGAAGAGGACTATAGCAATGCCTGGAAAGGATGCTCAACAGCTCCTCATTCTCTTCCTGCGTCCTATTAACAGGCCAAGTTTTAGGAGCTTTCCAGCGAGCTACCTCCACCTATCCTTGTGTAATGTAAACTTTGAAGTCACTCACCCGAGACCAGCCAGCATCAAATAATCTCTGACAAAGGTTCAACAAATTTGGAAACTACGAAATGATGGGAGGATATCTATCCCAAGAGTCAGACCAAAAGAGAGCCTTGGATCCCTATTTACAAATCTAGAATAAGCCATTCTTGATGAGAGCAGCCCTTTTTTTGAGAGTACCCCATATTGTCGAACCTTTCCAAATAAGTGGATAGCGAGGAATGTCCCTCTGAATGGTTCTAGAGTAGTACTTCTATGAGAGAATTCTAGCCCAAGCTTTGTCTTGTTTGGTGCACCATTGCCAATAAAGTTTGGCTGCCAAAGCAATACCATTTAAGTCCGTCTACCTCAGACCGAGCCCACCATATTGTTTGGGGCTACAGATAATCTCCCATCTAATAAGGCTCCATTTAGTGGAGTTTAGACTACCAGCCCATAAGAATTGTCTGGTAACTGAATCAAACTCCTTAACGAATCCCATTGAGGAAACTTGGAGCATACACCTATAAATGGGTAAAGCCTGCACCACAGATTGGATAAGTTAAACCTAGCCTGCAAAGGATAACCACCTGTGTGTCTAATGATTCACTTTCACCCAAAATTTCTCCAAAATAGTCTGCCAAGATTCTTTGGATGTACAGCCAACTGAGATAGGGATACCCAAGTAAATCAATGGGGGAGTCCCAATCTGAAAATGCAGAGTCCTCACGATCCACTATTGAATAGGGCCCGGAGTATTGAAGAAGAAGATGGATGAATTATCTTCATTAACCTTTTGTCTTGAGGCCATTAGATAAACATCTAACACCCTACATAAATTAGTAGCTTTAGTCATTGTGTCCATGCCCATAAGGGTAGTGTCATCAATAAATTCTAGGTGTGATTGTGTCGACAATTCCCCTCCCCATTGCCATCCTTGGATATGTCCTTCCTCTTTGTTCCTACTGATCAACTACCCCAAACCTTTAGCAAGGAGAAGAAAAAGGTACAGAGATAAAGGATCACCTTGTCGTAGCCCTCTTATAGCACCAAAAAGCTTAGTGTGTTCTCCATTGATAAGCACTAAGAAGGAAGTTGAGGAAATGCAGCTCATGACCCATTGAGTCCATTCATCCACAAAGCCAAAAGCATGAAGAACCTTCTACAGGAATGACCATCTGACCCTATCAAAGGCTTTGGCTATGTCTAATTTAATGAACATCGCCTTATGTTTTGAGCTGGCCATGGAGTGAATGGACTCAATAGCAATAACGATACCATCCAGGATTTGCCTGCCTTCCACAAAACCACTCTGCTCTTCTGAGATCACAGCACTCAGCCCTCTTTTTAACCTATCTGCAATGATTTTAGATATAATTTTGTAAACCACATTGCAAAGGGATATAGGGTGGAATTAACTTAGCCTATCAACACCTTCGCATTTGGGTATGAGAGCAAGATAGGTCACATTTGTAGCCTTAAGCATTTGGTTATTCTGCTAAGATTCTTGGACAACAACTAAAAGGTCAAGTTTGATGATATCCCAGAATTCTTGGTAGAATTTAGCTGGGAAGTCGTCAGGTCCAGCCGCTTTCCCTTTTTTCATTTGAACAATGGTTTCCTCAAGCTCTCCAAGTGTGATTGGTTTCATTAAATTTTCATTCATTTCACACGTCACCAATGACAAAATGAAAAAGAGAACTTGAGCTTCTTCCAGAGATTCCCTGTTATCATCTTCCCTAAAGAGAGTAGAGAAGTGCTGCACTACCTCCTTTGAAATTATCGAAAAGGAGTTAAGCCGCTCACCTCTTTCATTGACCAAGGCCAAAATAGAATTGCCATGTCTCCTGGCTTTGGACGAATTGAAGAAAAAGGATGTATTTCTATCCCCCTCCTAGAGCCATTCGACCCAAGCTTTCTGCTTCCAAAAAAATTCCTCCCATAGCTTGCATTCCTCCAGGTCTTTCACAGCCTATGTTTCTTCTTGCAGTAAGTCTTCAGTCAGTCCTTCTTCCCTTATTATTCTCATGATACCATCAAGCTTGGTTTGTGCAGCAGCCTTAGCATGCAAAATGTTCCCAAAACTTTGGTGATTCCACCACTTGATCTTGTACTTCACATATCATAGTGTTTTGGCAAAAATGTACATCACCGTACCATGGGCAGGCCTACCCCAATGCCACCAATTGGCAACACACTCATGTAGAGAATGATCTTGCAGCCACATGAGTTGAAATCTGAAGGAAGGAGAGCACGGGTGATACTGTGAGACACTATTAAGCTTGATGGGCCAATGGTCCAATCCTCTCTAGTCTAAAATTTTAGACCTCGTAGACCACATACCTCCAACCCAAAAATCTGAGAACAAAAAATGGTTAAGTCTCTCAACAATGCAATATTTCCCACTCCTGCAGTTGCTCTAGGTAAACTGTCCATTATTGGGCTTGACATCAACTAAATTCAAAATCTCAATGTAGTTGTGCATTAGCAAAATAGATGGGTCTAGCCTTGACAAGCCACCACTCTTTTCAGTCAAATCAAGAATAGTGTTAAAATCACCTACCATTATCCAAGGGTGGAAGGGGGCCAAGCTACGAACAAAACTTATATGGCCCCATAAGGAGTTTTTACCCCACCAATCATTGGGAGCATAGATATTAGAGAAGAGAATGACTTCCCTCATCTCAAACCTAGAAGCAATCATAGTCATGGAGTACTTAGAAGTCAGCCAGCCTATGAGGCCAATCTTTCATGGGTTCCACAGACAAGCTAGTCCTCCTGAGTATCTGGTAGTGCCAATGCATTGACATTCTCCTTGCCACCACAACTTAGGCACAAGTCTAGACATGTCTTCAACTGAAAGTTTAGTCTCCTGCAAGAAAAGGACATCCGGCCTATGACTTTTAATCAGGTTGTGAACAACATTTTGTTTGGGGCTGTTGTTCAAACCCCTTACATTCCAAGATATTATAATCATTTCAGAGAGCTCAAAAACTATGCATCCAGAGTCTTTACTAACCCTGCCTCCACCAAAGTCTCTCCCATTAGCTTGATCTTTTCCTGGTCCTTTTTTCTACCAGTCTTGCCAAATTTCTCTCCCCCTCCTTTCTTAAGGTCTTTTTGTAGAAGTCCAAGATGAGGAAAAGATTTACTGCTTCTTGTTGCCCTTGGGTCCCCAGTTTTCCCTGTAAGGGGCATATTTTTGTCTTCTTTAAGGGGAGCAATTGAGGAAGTCATTCTTTCTGAAATTATCAACTGTTGGTCCATATCCATATGACAATCTCCAGCATCTTATGTTTTAGTTAAAGCCCCTAAAGCATTGGTCTCCTGAGCTAGTCCCTCAATCCCTTGGTCAAAAATCATCAACCCAAGATTCACCTCCTGCTGATTAAGGTCGTCCAATATTTCAAATCTATTGAGTGAGTCATCTAATTGTCTTTCCTTCAAAGATCATTTTTGGCCTCTATTTCTATATCAGCCTTTAACTGGCATAAAACCATCAATTTCAGGTATCTCACCTAGAATCGGACCCCTTTCCTTGTCAGTACCAAAAGGAATGCGAGTAGATTGAGCTGGCTGAGGTGCAGTAGATTTTGAGGTGGGACACCATCGTTGTAAATGCCCATAAGCATGACATAGACGATAGTGGAAAGGGAGGGTTTCATAATCCAACTGTTGTACCCATGAAAAAGGGCCTGCACTCATTTCAATAGCATCTGGTAATGGCTTACTAAGATCAATTTCAACACAAATGTGGGCATAAGTCATTACCCTTTTTCCTAGGAGTGACATTGAGGAACTTACTGGCCTTCCCAGCAAGGATGCAAGCAATTGGAGAGTGTCTTCTCGACAACATTCCACTGAAAAGTGAGGTAGATGCACCCACACCGGGACATGATTTGGTAGTTCCTCTGAAGGTATGAAACCAACATGCCAGGGCTTGATAAACAGTCCCACTTGATTATGGAAGTAAGGACCTCTAGCAAAAACTCGTTGACAATCTATTATACAGGTAAAAGTGACCATGAAATAACTATTAGCTAACAATGTAATATCCATATCTCCTTCTAGTGCCCACGTCCTCTGAGCCCATGCTTCTAGGAATAACAGTGATGTTCTAAGCCCTAGAAACTTGAAGTACAAGGAGTGCTTGGAATAGTATTCAATGTCTTCAGCAATCATTTCCATTGGTATAGCCAACTTGGGCCTCTCCTTGCATCTTTCCAAATAGCCATTGACTTTGGGGATGCACATACTTGGTTACTCAAGAGCAGCAAAAGAACCTAAACCTTGTAAAGTGGAGCCTTCCAACTGTTGTGTGCTCCTTGGGATGCCTGCTGCAGTCCAAGCGCTTCCCTGTAGCTACGCCCTGCCTTCTGCCCTGTTGCGCCCTGCCCTGTCGTGCCCTCGTGCTCACCTTCATCCATCGTGCTTGTCATTATCATAACATCATTTTTTCACTCTCAATTTCATTACAGTTATTTCATCTTATTTTCCACCAAGCTTATCGAGGGCAATTTGGAAGTTTTCATTTGGTGTAGGGTTAATTTTTTGGGTGGAGCACCACCTAAATCCACCACTTCTAGCATCAACACCACCATCACACTACTAGTAGTTTTTAGCCTCTATTCACACCATATAACCACCTCTTGGGCATTTTTTTTAGCCCCTAAGGGATTTTCCTTCACTACTATGAGCCATCTTTGAAGATCTTTTCTTCCAAGGCTCATAACTTTTGATCCATGAAGCCTATGAAGGTGATTTTTTTTCACCTGGTTTATTTTTTCAAGATCTATTCAGTGGTAAGGCTATTTTTTACATATTTAAAGGTTCATGATATTCACAACTATAAAATCTATTTATTTTAATTCTATATCAGATTATAAACTTTATTGGTGAAATTTATTGATTCATCACAAACATTGAAAATTATAAGGTGAAATTCCTTTTTTTTCTACAATAAAAAATATTGAAATGAGGGGGGATTTTATTTTCTCACCACCTTCAAAATCATCTTGCAATGGGAAAATACATTGTTTTACTCCTCAGATGCATTTTTGATTGAAACCAATGTCCACTTTCCTCATTTTCCAATGCATTTTTAGACGCATTTTCAGTGGAGTCTAACATCCATTATGTGTTTGTGTGCGATTTGTCATCTTTGTGTATGTATTTTTGCATTTTATTTATATTTTTAAAATGCACATTTCATTTTTGTACTTAAAAACACACTTATAATTTTCTATACATAACTTGAAAAATGTCTAGTTCAAGACCTATATTTGTCCTTCTCGACACATAATTGATTCATGGTGATAATTATACAGCATGGAAAAAAAAAGTACAAACACATCTTGAATCTGAAGATATTTAGTTAGTTGTATAAGGCACATGGCTCAGACATGTAACAAATGTTGATTAACAATAGAAATATGACAATGCTAATAAAAAGGCTAAGTTAATAATCATGTTTGGAGTTTGAATGAGGTACAACCTCATGTCCATAGTGCTACAACTGCAAAAGATGCTTGGGATAATATTTAAACTGTATATGAAGGTAAGAATTAAAATCAAATCTTACATCTTTAGAGCCAATTACACACTCTCAAATTCAAATTAAATGAAAAATTAGAAGCATTCCTTAGAAGGGTTACAACTTTATAGACTTCACTTCAATATTTGGGCGAACTGGTGACAGATGATTCTTTGGTCCCTATAGTCTTTAAAACACTGCCCCTGTATAAAAGATATTTATGACCACATTGAATGTCGCAAGATAAAAACCAATCTTTGAAGTGTTGGTAAATTTATTGCAAAAATAGAAAGCTATGCATAATTTAGAGGAAGTAGATGATGAGCATACATTTGCATCAAATCAAAAGGGGAAGAAACCCATGAAGGGTCCAAAGTAATCTCCAAAGAAAAACAAATAACAAAACCAACAAGGGCGCAATTCATATTCTTCTAAATCATGTTAAATTTATGGAAAATAGGCACATGACTTAAAACATTTCTAGTACAACACATTTCAACAAGGATCATCAAGCAAGAATCCCTCTTCCAAAAAATCACCACAAACAAAAAAGAAGTAACCACAATAATAAAATAGGTGGAAATTGAAAATTTTCAAGCCTAAAAAAAATGGAAATGTTACTAAAGATAATGATTATTTAAATGAGGAATATTATTTAGACACTCAAACATATGAGTCTACCAATCATCCAAGTGCAGTTTTGTATGTTGATTTAGGAGCAACTAGACACATGACAGGGAGAAAAGACTGGTTTTCTAATTTAATAAAAATAGAATCATTTGGAAATGTTTCACTTAGAGATACCTCATATATAGTACAAGGTAGTGGTGACATCAAAATTTAACTTGGAAAGAATAAATTGCAACATTTCAAATGTTCTTTATGTTCCAAGAATTAAAAAAAAAATTATTGTCTATTAATCAACGACTTGACCACAACCTCATGGTTGAATTTGATCACGAAAATGGTCAAAATTCTTGCCACATCAAAGACAAGTCTAGGCATTTCAAAGTGATTGTCAAGGATTACAACATTGGAAAAATGTTTTAGCTTGATTTTGTTCAAAATTATCATCAAGCACTTATGGTTAAAGATATAGAACTAGGCAATTTATGGTATAGAAGATATGGTCACTTGAGTTATGGTTATTTGGATTAATTAAAAAAATAGGATATGGTTCATGGTCTTCCCAAACTCAAGCAATCTTTTGATATATGTACCAAGTTCTTAACAAGAGAGCATAAAAGATCTCCCTTTAGAAAGATTGAGTATCGGTCACTTGGTAAGTTGGACTTGGTGCACACCAATCTTTGAGGAAAATTTTCTCCCATACTTAGAGGGTACAAATACTTTCATCTTTTTGTAGATGATTACTCACAGAAAATGTGGGTATATTTATTGAAGACTAAGGATCAAGGTTTTCAAGTTTTTAAAGAATTCAAGGCCATGAATTAAAATGAAACCAGCAAGAAAATCAAGAGCCTCTACTTAGATTGTGGGGGGGAATACACCAGTAAAAAATCCTTAGCCTATCTCACTGTGAATGGAATCAGTCAGCAATTGATAGCTCCATATTCACCTTAGCAAAATGGAATTGTATAATGACATAACAAAGTCATTATGGAATTGTTTCATAGCATGGTTGAGGATGCAAAATTACCTAATATATATTGGGTAGAAGCTTGTCACACTGTAGTCTACTTGTTGAATAGGTCACCCACCAAAGCTCCTGATGGAATCACACCACATAAATCTTGGATAGGGAATAAGCCAAATGTAATTCACATTCAATTTTTTGTTTACAAGGCATATATGCATGTTCCTAAGAAGAAAAGAAATAAGTTGGATAAGAAAACAAAGGAATGTATTTTTGTGGGATACAATGCACAATCAAAAGCATACATGCTCCTTGATCTAGAAATAAAGAAGGTACTAATCAACATAGATGTAGTGCTTGATGAAAAGAGTGGAATAAATCCACCTTCTACATAGGAAAATGATATAGATAAAAGTCCTATAATATTTTCAAAAAGTGATGGTGAAAGTGAAAAGGAAGATGGTCAAACAAGACCTCCAACACCACCACCTATAGTTCAAGTATGCCTGAGTGGTATACAAGTACTATACAAGATGCTAACTTGAATGGAGTACCAGATACATCTACTTCAAGATTGAGGACTCGAAGCATGGATCAAGAAGAGGTTAATATGGCCCTTATGAATATTATACAAGAAACATATGAGCCCTCAATAATAACATAATCCAAAAAATCAAAACATTGGAAAGATGCCATGGATGTAGAATATCAGTCACTGTTGAAGAATAACACTTGGTAGTTTGTTCATCTTCTACCAGGGAAGAAGCCTATTAGATGAAAAATGGGTTTTTAAGACCAAGTATAAAGCATATGGAAGTATTGATAAGTACAAGGAAAGGCTTATTGTAAAAGGGTATGCTTAGAAAGAAGGCATTGACTATGAGGAAAAATTTACTCCCATAACTAAGATAAAGACTATCAGAATGGTTTTTGCTAGGGCTACATAGTTTGGATGGAAAGTCCATCAAATGGACATAAAAAGTGCCTTTTTCAATGGAGATTTGAAAGAGGAAGTCTACATGACTCAACCTACAGGATTTGTGGAACCTAATGAGGAATATAAAGTGTGTAGGTTTATTAAGTCTCTTTATGGGATAAAACAAGCTCCTCAATCATGGTACATCAAGATTGATAAACATCTCATACAACATGGATTCAATAAGAGTCCATATGATCCTAACCTCTACCTCAAACATGGGGGGGGAGGTTGTTAAAGTGATTATTTATGTCAATGATCTAGTCATCACTAACAACACAGTGAATTGATGCAACTAAGAATGATCTCAAGTGATCGTTTGACATGATAGATCTTGAGTTTCTATGCTATTGTCTTGGTTTGGAGGTATGGCAGAAGGAACATTACATTTTTGTTTCATAGATGAAGTATACCAAGACATTGCTTGAAAAATTTAGGATGATGGACTTCAAGCCTATTGTAACACCTATGGATATAATATATAGTTGTCTCATACAAATTCATCACCAAAAGTAAATACAACTCTCTATCAATAGTTGATTAGGAGTCTCATTTACTTGACATCTACTAGGCTAGATATTAGCTATACTATCAGCTATCTTTCTTAGTTCATGCAAGAACCAAAGGTGGCACATTAGATGGAGGTAAAATGGATATTGATATACATTAGAGGTTTAACTAAGTATGGCCTAGATTATAAGAAGAATGATAACTTCTTCTTGATAGGATACATAGATGCAAATCATACAACTTCTATTGATGATAAGAAATCTACTTCTAGATTTGTGTTCTTTCTAGGATCTAGTCTAATTTTATGAGGAAGTAAGAAGTAGAATTATGTTTCTAAATCTTCTATAGAGGTAGAATATCATGCTACAATAAGAGCTTCTTATGAAGCAATATGATTACATCACATTCTTTCAAGACTTGGAGTTTCATAGACTCAGCCTACAATTATAAATTGTGATAATCAGGGTGTTCTACATCTTGTTCACAATCCAATGTTTCATGAGAGATCCAAGAACATATAGGTTCAAATTCATTTCATATGTGAACATGTTTAGTAGCACAACATACAACTCTAGTATTGCCTCATTCAGGATCAGTGTGTAGATGTCTTCACAAAGTCACTTGCACATGATAAGTTTGAGGCATTTAAGAATTCTCTCTCTTATTCGCTTTAGGCTATGATAAATTAAAGGGGGAATGTCAAAATAATTAATCCTAGATATTTTGTAATAAATGTTTCAAGGTGTTATTAACCTTTGATTGACACAAATTAGTTACTTGGGGTATTTCCTAGATTTCATTAGTTGTGTTGAGTCATAATCACCTACAGATTAGGAGATTCAATCTCACTTCTGTTATGCCTATTTTCTACACCCCACTAAAATTTTCAAAAATTATACTTGTTATCATAGAGATGACACTGTCATAAAATCTAAAACTGTCTTCGGGACCCTGTTGATTGATAGTATTTTTAGATGCATTTTTTATTATGAAATGATAATGATTATTTGATGAATTCATATTTATGTTTCTAAGTGGTTTCAAAAATCATGTTGGATTAATGAATAAAATACACACATAAAGTTTTGAATATGATCAGTTATCGAAATCTTTAGTTAAAATAGTTTTGAGACAATTTTAGTTGTGAAATGCACTTTCAATTTTGACATTTTTGACAAATTTATAGTGATTATTTGATTTTCATTGATGAGATGATTTGATTAATGGTTCAAAATAGATAATGATGATATGTCAATGGTTATTACTTTTGAAAACATTACATTTTAAAATTAATGCATTCAAAAAGCTATTCTGAAGGTATAGATTAGATTCATGGCTCATTTTCATTTACTACTAATGGTATAATGGACATTTGAAGTATTAGTGCTCAAGTTATTTTAGTAATGTTATCATTATATCTTGTCTATCCTATAGTTTCATTCTTTTTATGATGATTTGGTGTTTTGACTACCAAATTACATGGATTGAGATCATGGTTCTCATATTTCATAAAATTGTAAGGACCTATTAAACATTCTAAGTCTTAGTCATTTCAAGATTCTAACAATTATTCAAATATATAAACATAACTTTGAGGCATGGATGGCATTTTATTGTCTCTATGATCATAGAGATTCATATGGTGGAAAGGATTAGGATCTTTGACTTGTTTCATGGAATGAATTTAATGGCATAAGGTGTTTTTAGATACTCTTCACATATATTTTCAAGGTATTAATATTAATTGTTTTTGAGATCCTCATAATGTTTCAAGGGCCTATCTTGTGACATGATTAAAGACCCTTCAAGTCACGATGCTAATGCATTGAATTTTACTAAGGTAAGAGGGTCCATCATGAAGTATGTTGTTTTGTAGAGTATAGGTTGTAAATTTGAAGGGTTTTGATTTGAATATGAATCATATTTATTGAGTCCATTAGCTTAATGAGTTGGAGATTGACTAGAAAATAAGGGACACTATAGAAACGTGAGTTGGCATGAATATTAAATGAAAAATCATGGATCCAATGCTTCAAGATTATCATGAAGATTTGGAGGTAATAGAATTTAATGTGATGCATTAATACCTCGATTTGAGGAAGTTGGTTAAAGTTTTAGCATGAAAGTTTAGTGATGGCTAATTTTATCGATACCGATAACCAAGTTGTCAAGATCACTAAGTACATGATTAGTAAATATTATCCAATGAAATTCAAGCATGACACTAAATTGGTTACGTTGTTAAGTTGGTGGATATACATGTTGAGTTTTCTTGGTTATTGTTTCATTGTTTCAAGCTCAGTTATGAAAGCGGAGCCTTGGCCAGATAATATTTGAGTTGTAGAGCAAAGTTTTGGTAAAGGATATTGGACAAAAAGTATCAAGGTGCATTTATAGGTATATCTCTATAGTGTTGATTGATTTTATTTTGAAAATATCATGGTGATTTATGAAACTCATAATTTACAGTGAAGAAATAAGTGTTGGTTAGAGTTTTGAGTCGCATGAACAAAGGTAGTTTTAGTCTGCATGGATATTTATGGGAGGTTGAAGTTAATTTTCAATGGTTTTTTTGAATAAATATGAGCTATAGTTTGAGAAAATCTGATGTATTTGTCTGTATGTTGATGGTTTGAGAAGTTTATTTTTTGTATGGTTAAAATGTCATCAATTATGCATAGTTTTGTATATATGACTGAAAGATTAAAGTTTAAGATTTTCTAGTTATTATTAGCATGCATACAAAGGTTTTATAGTTATTTTGAGAAAGTTTCTTAACATGCATGATAAATTTATGGTTTTGATATTTTGGGTTTGTGAAAGAATAGAATTTGTTTGCTTCAAAGTCTGATTTTCAAGAAAATAAAGAATAGAGATTTTAATGCACGACATTGATGTTGTTGGGTTCTATTTCTTTCAAAGGATTATCTTAAGGTTGTTGCATGGAAGAAATTAAGCACATATTTTATTACTTGGGTTCTTAGTTCTCTAAAACTTCACCTTTCAAACATATTTTGAGATCTGATCTTTATTTCTAAAGTTCTAGTTAATGGTTTCGATCAAATCCCAAAATTATAAAATATTTTTCGTCTCTGTGAGTGAGCACTTAGAATATTGAAAGGTTTGTGATGCATGTTGTAAATGACCAATTTTTTTGGTTTTGATTTTGTCTATTTTATTGAAGAATAAGGGTATTTTTGGATCAAGGCTTGGTTTTCATAAATGAATTCTGTCAAAATAAAGCAAGATTCTGAGTTTCTATACAAAAATTTCATATATAATAGTTCTTCAAAGTTTTCAAGTAGATGGGCATGATAGATGTATTTATTCAATGGCATGGGTATTTGATAGTTTTAATGTAATTTAAAAGGGTTTCTATGTATGATAGTTGAAATAAGTCAAAAGGTTTAAATTTTGTTTTAAACTTTAATCTAAAAAATGGTAGGTATACTCCTTTTCAATGGCCTATATCTCACTTTTTTGAGGTTATGTTGTCTAAATATATATTTATAGATTCACTCAGGATAGTTAGAATAAAATATTTGAAATAATTTGTGTAAAGATCTGTCTGAACCTAAAATTTCATGAATGAATCTTGCTCATTTTAGCGTAATTTCAAAAAAATTGAAGAATAATGATGCATGTTTGGGTTTTTGTCAAGGAAGTTTTTGTTCATTCAAAAATTTCATAGGTTGATTTATAGGAGAGTTCCAAATAAACCTAGTTGGCTATTTATGGAAGCATATCAAAAAGGTTTTTTAAATAGATATGTTCATATGGTCTATTTGTATCGGTTGAATTCTAGAAGAGGATTTACATGCATAAAATGATTTGTATTAGTATTTTTGACATATAATGGTATGATAGTTTGCATGTGCATTGAAAGTTAAAAATGTTTGCATGTATATTCTATAAATACCAAAAATTGAAACTTCAAAAATTTGTTTCAGTTTGGTTATTTATTACATAGAATAGGTATATAGAGATTATCTCAAAAAAATTTAAGTTTTTAGTTTCAATATAAATGATTTTTGGGTTGATAGTTTTTGAAACTTAGAATGATTATGTGGAAATTTGAATGGAATTAGTCAACCATTTTTTAAATGATATGTTATAAAATTATCAACAAATAGATACAGATAATATTGAATTCATAAGTGGACCTACCAGCTTATAGTTGCAAGTGTGATTTTAAGGATTTGGTTAAAATGAGATTTCTATTAAGATTATACCTCAATATTGAAGTTTTAGGTTTTATTTTGAAAATGGACATCGAGGTTAGGGTTCCTTGATACTTCTCAACTGAATTTTATATAAAAAAACACTTATATTGGAACAAGTGATGATGGTTTTAGATATTAGTTGATGATTACATGCAAGAAATTTTGTTCATTAAATTTGGGATAGTTCAATTCAAAGTTCATTTAAATGTAATATGCTAAAAATTTAGTAACTTCATTTCTAGATTGGTTTAGTATAAAGTGATGGATCAATGGAATAACTATTGACAGATGTTTGGTTTTCAACTAGATGATGTTTAGTTTAGTTATGTTTATTTTGTTGAGAAATGATAGTATATGAGGTATTCAGTCTTGCTTCTTTTGAGCAGTTTGTTGATTCTCAATTTAATTTTGTTATTTTATAGATTGTACATAATGTCAAGGTGGAATCAACCTAGTTTAGATAGAAGTAATGACAATAGGGTATGGGGATAGAGTTCTAGTAGTGATGATAATCAATCTAATCCTAAGAGAAATTTCCCTAGAGGTGGTTTTTATGTAGGGAATTTTGGTTCTAGGTTCCATAGGGAAACAAAAATGTCTATACATTTTGATGCTTTAGACCTGAATTCTAAGATATCTTAAGTAATTTTCTTGCTAACCCAACAAATAGAGGTTATAGGGGTGATAGAGGTTTCTTTGGCCATAGGTTTAGAACCCAAACCCATTCTCAAAGTAGTTCATATCTACATTTGGATAATAATCCTCAACACTTGCCACTTCAGCCTCCTAATGTTGAAAGAATAGAGCCAAGTAGTTCATGCTAAAAGTTTTAGGGCCATTCCTTATGATGCACCTTTTCCTTCTCATAGAGGTCCTATTATGAAATGTAAAGGGTTAAGTTTGTTTGCTTCTCAAAGTGAACCTATTGGGATCTAAAAGATTGAATTTGGGAATACAAGGTTATGTTGGTAGAAGAAAGATAATGGACATTCCATCTTCCATCGTAGAAAAGAGAGCTACAAAAAAGAGAGATGAAATTCAATCAAAACTTGATACACCCATGGAGGTCAAGATGTTGAAAAAAATCAAGCTAGAGATTGATGATAGTATAATTGATTTAAGAACAAGATTGATGCAATTCCCTACAACTGAGATGGAGTATAATTTTTGTCTTAATGCACAAGACAAACTAGTAATTGAAGTACTTTATGATTTAGATGATTATTGGTCATCTAGGGGATAATTTTTTGTTTTATTGCTGAACATTTTCATGACAGAACTTGAGACTTCAGTTTGATACTTTAATTTTCAGGCTTTTGATATATTTTGATAAATTTTGGAAAATATAACAGATCTAAATTTTGGTATAAATATATATGTTTGAGTTATTTTGACATGCATTATGGATTAATATAAATATGATTTATTGACTTTTGATTTATCAATTTTATGATTTAAATATATGTTCTATTATATTATTAATCAATGAGGGTCTCCACCTGTTTAGATTAGTACCTCCAGTCTATATTTAAATAACTTGATCAATTAAGACTTTTTAAGTCTTAGTTAAACTGGTCCTGAACCAATATTTGTTTTAATTTATTGACTTTTTAAAATTTAATCAGTTAACATAAAATAATAACTAACTAAATTTATTTATAACTTATTTGCAACTAAGTTTGAAGGTATTAAAGGAGATCAAGGACTCATTTGAAAGTGGAAAAACAACAATAGGTATTGAGGACTTAGACATTTTCTAAAGTCAATTATTCATCTTTCTTCTTTTTATAAAACTTCTCTGAGATAGTACAACTCTTACAGATAGACCTAATCGTACTTTATCTAACATTTGTGTAATTGTTTATGCAACAAAGGTATATCCAACTTTATTTGTCATTTAATACTGATTATCTGAAGTTTGCTAAGCTTAACATCTTTTGATGATTGTTATTTGTAATTTTATGCATAGATTCCAAGTATTCAACCTGAATAATGATGAACACTTTGCTATTTTTTGACACTTCATTGATGTATTTTGATTGTAGAGCTGTCATTCGAGTTTTTATAAAGGAAAAATGTTGGTTTTCTCAATTAAATTATCTTTTTTCTGCTAAGACGACTCTCTTTTGAGATTCACACACTTTATTATAATCTATTTTGACTCTAACATTAATATAATTCTAGCTTTATCTTTTTTTTAATCTAGTTTTATTTATTTTTTATTAGTTACTTTCTTTTCTCTTTAGTTTAGCTTCATTTATATTTAGTTATTTATTAGTTAGTCTAATTCTTGTTCTTTCTTTAGTTAGATAGTAATAAATTATTTCTTTGTTTTGATCTTTTTTTAGTTTTGTTTTGAGTTTTAGTTCTTTAGTGTTTATCTTAATAGTTTCTTAATCTGTTAGGTTTCTAATTAATAGTTTTTTTAATTTTCTTTAAGCTAGTCATTTGGTAATTATTTCATTATTTATTAGAATAATTCTTGTTCCAGTTTACTTCAAATTATTTATTTGATCTTTTATTCCTTAGTTTTATTCTATTTTGAGTTTGCATTTGATTAGAGTAGCTTGTTTTAATTAGATTATATAGCTTAAATAGATTATTGTCCTTTTTTCAGTTGTCTACTTCTTTTATTAACTTGTTAGCCTCTCTTTCTTATTTTCATGTTTGAATAATTTATCTTTTTCTCAAATATTTTCTTATATTTTTGGTTGTTTCTTGAAGTAAAATTGGAGAATATGATATCAAAAAAGTAAGATATACTTGGAACATATATATATTTCCTAAATTAAATTTCTATTCTTCAAGAGATTATCTAACTCATAGGTTTTCTCTATTGGATAGAATAGATTACAGATTCTCATCTTAACTAATTCATGATTGATAATTAGATTTCTGATCGTTATAATGAAATAAGTTATATTTGATAACTTATTAATTATTTTCCAAAACTTATAAAAAACCCCTCATATATTTAGGATCATAGATGAACCTTTAGAACTACACTATTAAAATCGTACAATTCCACCTTGACCTTTATGATAGGCGAAAGGGTTGATTCGTTGATGGTCTAATTTTCATCATCAAAAAATTTAGCAACTCCATTGGGGAAAACTCATTCAAAAATCTAATTCATTTTTAGTTTTGTTTTCTTCTTGCTAATGGTACGTGGAGGTCAACAACTTCCTATTATTCAACCTAGAATAATATAGAAGATGATCAAGTTGATGTTGTTTTCAATTTAACACGTTATGCATGATATAATCATCTTGAAAATCTTTATCAAGTTATTGAAGTCATAAATCAAGAAGAGATTATAGAATTTGAAATTGATTGGTATTCAAATCTTACACATGAGACTCTATGAGACATTTTGAATTCAAATAGAAGAATTCGAGAAGATAGAGTAAGAGTTTTAGATGCTAATCATAGGCCTAAAACTCATTTTTTTTATTCTTTTCCATTTGATGATTTTGTTTTACCTACTGAAACTACTATTAAAAATTTCTAATTAGATTAAGAACATCAGGTTCAAGATAATCAATTTTTTTAGGTAGAAACTATTAAAACTTCTAATGAGATATCAACTAGTGGGATAACAACTAGTAGTAGAGAAAAAACTAGAAGACCTAATTCATGGGTTGTAAAACAATAGAGAATAAGATGATTTCATTGAAGGTGAATATGATGTATAAGCTCAAGAAGATTTTCAAATTGTTGTAGCACCATGGATTTTTAATAATCCAATTAATGTTGGGAACCATCTTAGTAAATTACCTTCTCTTAAGGGATTGAATATACCAAAGTTTTTTAGTACTCCTAGAGAATCTTGAGAAGATTACTTAAAAGCTCTTAGATTAGTTTATGCTACTCTTGAAATAACTAATAAACAAAATTGCATAAGATTTTTTTCCCAAACATTAGAAAGGAAAGCTTATCATGCATTTGTTAGTCTGCCTACTAAGGTTATTAACACTTAGAGAGATGTTGAAGATTGGCTAAAGTTATCCTTTAGGAAAGATGTTGTCACTTGAACTTTCACTCCTTGAGAATATGAAAAGTCTCTCCTCATTCAAGTGACATAATGGAACCACCTTAGGGATGTGGGTGACCCAAATTTGAGGTGGATCTCTAGATTAGGGATAGCTCCCTTGATGTATCACTATAGATCAACCCTACTATTAAATTTTGGAGGTGAAAAGGGAGAAGGATAAATGAAAAATATATAATGTAGGGGAGGTGATACACCAAATAGATATTCTACTCACACCACTTATAATGCACTTAAAATCAAAGAGAATCCTACACATACACTTCATTAAATTAAACACTCCTCTTCTGCATCAATGTTTCAAGCATGGGGTATTGAAGAGAGCTTAGGTTAAGAGGATTTAGATAATAGGTATTCTAGAAACACTAATGAATGAACTAATAAATATACCTAGAATCCACATTAAACACTTCTTGCTGACATACAAAAGAGAGCTTTCAATCCACACAAGGCAGTAGGAAGAGTAACATGTGAAGGTAAGCAAAATACACTTGCATAAGACCAAAAAACACAACATGCACTTATTTAAGTCATTAATGAGGTTAAAAACCATTATTTATTAGTTTAAGGAAAAAATTTGGTAGGGTTCTGCCATACCTAGGTGGAGAGATCCATATAACAAATAAAAAAGCTAGTATTTATAGCAATTATGAGAGGAGAGAGAGAAAGTGAAGCTCAAGAGTCACTAAGACACTTATCAAGTAATAAAAAGGAGTTATAATAGTCATATATTTAGGAATGAGATAGGTCCTACAAGGAAAATACGGACAAATGTCTCCCAAGTCATCAAACTCCTCCATATGTGGCATAACTTCTCTCTTGCTTGCACATGAAACTACCCTCATGATTTGCCCTCATTAAAATACTTCACCACTAAGTAGGGTCAAGTTTTATGATTTATAAAAAGGTTAGGGGTTACCAACAATATCTCACATATATTTTATTGGTCCTCAATCATTCATATTCCTCTAACCATGAGCAATCATTCATGACAGTCATAAATAACTCTTTCCCATGCACCTCTCACACTTGGCATTCAAAATCCTTCTAATTATAAAATATTATCCATGAAAATTGAGTAATGACACTTTTAAAGAGTGTACATGTCATGAGGTTCATGAAACAAAGCTCAAAAAGGCTTCCTAATTGGAGTTTCACCATTTTCACTAAGTGTTCACTACTTGTTTGATGTGATTGGCTGAGATGAAAGAGATGGTAGGTACACTTGAGAGATTATATATCTTATTATATGGAAATTAGGACTTATAATAAGGCCTAATATCTCTTCCAAAGTTGGTTGCAATTTTTTGAAGTTTTCCAAGCTTATAAAACACATAAATTTGTCAAAAGAAGCCCTATTGTACCTCATCCATATAGCTAAGGTACACCTTAGTCACATGGAATATGGGAATGGAGAGTATTATAAAGATACAAGTTGGTTTCATGGTCACATTATCCCATTTAGATGCTCTATTTTCCTTCTTTTCTCCATCAGGTCCTTAAGGAGGGCTTTGTGAGGGTTTCTAGTCTTTTCAAGTCTTAGGCATTGTTCATAGAGTTGGCACATTGAAAATATGAAATAATTCCTCTAAGAGAATATTATGGACTCTCCCTAACACCTCCAAAAACCTTATGCCACCATGAAAATTATTATGGAAGTTTTGAGCTTTCTAAGATGGCCATTCGAGTCATTTTTGAGTCTTACATAGGCCTGTGTGCATTTTAAGTTAATAAATGGCTTCTTAGTGCACTCCCCTACATAATTAATTATTAAAAACTTCAAAAAACATCCAAAAATCATGCTTAAATCATAATAATATCTCATTAATATCTATAAATGAAAATACCCCCTTTTAAAATAGGCTTAGACCTTATTCAGTGTGTCTATCTATAACTTGATGGTTCAAACCTCTTTTTTGGCCTTCCATACCTATAATATGGATTAGGAAAATCAATTTAACTTTCATGAATATTAAAAAAATCATTATAATTATTTAAAAAAAATTAAATAGGTAATGACTTCTCATTTGGAGTTAGTTTTGTACCTTGCCTCCCTAGGTCTGCCTGCAAACCTTGTAGCCCAGAACATCTTATCTAGATTCAAACTTTCATACCTATTTTACCATGTTCAAATATGTTTTTTATAGATCAAAAAACCATATTAATAGTTTCCAAACCTTCCATCTCACCACTTCACCTATTTCTCAAAAGTTTTAGGGTTTGGTGTAAGGAGAAAGAACTCTACCTCTAAGACAAAATAGAGGCATATTTCCCTATTTTCTCAACAAAAAAAGTATTGGAAGGGGTTATAAAAGTCACAAGGGTGATCTATACCAAGTTTTCACTCTTTAATCCAAGTATAAGACCTCTAACTCTCTCTATTTTCTAGGCAAACTTTCAACAAGATAGACTGTCTGTAGGGTACTTCAAGAATTGACTGAGTTTTGCACAAATTTTAACTCTCTTGATCTTGTTTTCATGGTACAAATGTCTCTAAATTTTTCCATCCCTTTTATTAATGTTTTTCAACTCTTATTCACCCCTCAAACCTTCCCTCATTAATCATATGCATGTTGGAGACATCAGACTGAGCTTTTCAACATAGGGTTGAGACACCTTATTTGATGGCTCCTATAGGTGTTATAGGTTTGTTTAATCCTTGAAAATAAATTTTGTAAACCTCTCCATGGATCCTTAGTATTTTATATCACTTTTTTATGCCTTTTTTATTCATATCATGCTATATGGGCACCTAAGTGTACCCCTTGTTAGGTCAATGCCTGAGATTGAGACACTCTGGTCTGTAGGTTTATATCTAAGCCTTGGTTGATGTTTGGTGATGGTATTAGAGATACTTGTTTTATCATTAATACCATAAAAAAAATTCCATTCTTGTGATCTCCTTATTGTGTTTAAACAACCATCAAGACACCATACTTAGGTCTTTGTCATTATAGCCTACTTTTCGGACCTATAGGTTACAATCTGCCTTATGTATGGACATTAGGGTATAACAGAGAAGCAAAACACTATATTTAAAACTTCTATGTGATAAAGTTCCATGTTTACCATTAGAACCATTAATATGTGGGGGATGGTCTAGTATGAACCTAGGACACAAGAATTTGATCAAAGAGTTGAAATCCTATTGTAGGTGGTTGATTTCTTAATTAGGAACACTTGTAGGTCTATATGGATCTTGGAACATTATGTAAATTGCCTTGAAATGATTCTTGGGTTACAAATGATACATCCAATCTATGAAAAAATGCTTAAGAACATAATATTAGGTGCAAAGGGTCCTTTTAATTTCAAATCTTGTAGGTGTTTACTGCCTAAACTCAGTGTTTTATATGTACTTCTGAGGACCTTTGAAGATCATTCTCCCTCTAGTATCTCCCCTTCCAACTTGGTAAGGGCCTTGCCCATGTTAGAGGCTATAAGGTCAAGAAATTTGGGATCATCAAAGGATCTTTAAAATTGAATTATAATCTCACCCCAAAACCTACAGGGTCTTTATTTTGGGTTTTTAGAGACAAGAGACCAAAACTCAAAATCTTATGCTTAAAAATAGTTTGCACCTTCTCTTGCCTAATTGGTATTTTAAGGAGGTCTATTTTGAGATTTTATACATGAAATGGTATGAAATATACTTTACCATGTTTCATAATTTCATACAAGCACCTTTAATATTCTGCAAATGACACTTGAGACACTTTAAGTGTGAAAAGACCAATTTGCAAGCACAAACAAGCCTAGAAGAGGCTTCTTAAATCCTTAAGAATTAAAAATCCAAGAGAATAATATAAAATATGTGGAGAGGATCTAAGGAACATATGTAACAATAAAAACCATCAAACCAAAGCAAAATATTTAGAAACTAGCTCAAAAAGGGACCCCTCTTGAATACAAGAGTATAAAAAGTTGCCTGGCTTCTTAGTGATGGTTCATGTATAAGGAAACATTAAAATTAAAAATATTTCCTTGGATTTGGATCTAACCTAGACTTATTTTAACCCCCAAGAGCACTCCTCCCAACTTCACTTGTACAACTTGTACCAAGCATTCTAAATTGACCTTTCTTGGCTTGCAAAGCCAAAAAGGAAGAAAAAGAAGTTGAAATTGATATTTTTGACCTTTCTTCTACAAAACAAGTGTGTTAAGAACTTTATGGAGGTGAAGAGGCACATTCCCACATTTTTAGCTAAACATGGACTTCCCAAGTCTATAGAAGTTCCATTAAGGGGTAGTTTTGAGGAGTTTCTCCTATTTTCAAGCATGAACTATTTATTTAATTAAAATAAGACTTATAAATGACATGTTCTGACCTCATACACATTTGAAACTCCTCCCTTGGTAATAAATTTATTCCATAATCAATCCGTACAAGTCATTTATTGAGCTAGAAATGTGACCAAAAGGTGTTTTTTACATATGAAATGTGGTAAAAGACCAATTTATGACTTAAAAATACCTAAAAACATTTAAAATATGATATTAAGACATTTTTGACACAATTTTAACCTTTGACCAAGTTTTACTAGAGTTAACTAGTGTTGACTTTGGTTGACTAGGTAAGTACAAGAAAGATAAGGTTAGACCAAGGCTAGAGTAGGGATGGGTAAGGTGTTTGGACAAAAATGAGCCCCTATTTTACATATGGGAACTTTTTAAAAGTTTAAATATGTAGGGGTTGACCAAATTTTACAAAAATTCAAAATTGGTCAACAATTTTGGTCATTCCTAGGGGTGACATGCTTGCCTATGTTAAGGACCAGTAACCTTATCCCATCCATTGGGAAAAGGGAGTCAAATGAACTTTGAAACAATAGGATCATAACTTGACTTTACTAACAAGATAGCTTATTGACCTCAAAACACATGAAGGAAATACAACACACAACAAGACCAAGAAAACACATAAAATAAATACACACTTGTGTTACAAAGCACTTAGGGAAAATAAGACACAACAACAAACAAACTAATAATTTACATCTAACCAAACATACCTCCCTTCATATATCAAAAGGAAAGTACCTTTAATCTCCTTTCTCACTAGATGAATTAGGGTCCCAATCATTCTTCATTTTGGATGTAGTATTAGATAACCCATGCTTCTTTTTTGCTCCTTGTTTAGCATGTCATTTGATAGAATCATTTCAAACAAGTCTCCAAAGTAGATGAAGTCTTCTTGACATTGGAAACATGCTTCATATTTCTATCCCTTTATCTCACCATGGTAGATTTTCATATCTATGAATGGAATAGCTTGTTGAAAGTCTATATCTTCTTAAAATATCTCATTGCTCTTCTCATTTGTTGCAACCTCTTCAAAGCCTTCAATAAGTCTTGTATCATGGCATTCAAGGGGTTTTTATTATTCAAAATACCTCTAGGTGTTTGTAGGAGCATCTTCACATGTGGTTGTAGGATCAATCTTCAATTCATCTTCAAAAGATTCATAGTCATCATAGATTGCTCCATTATGGTTTGGAGTCTCTTGATTGTGATACTTCTCAACACATACCTGCTCTTCAACATCTTGGGCTTGTTTTCTTAGAAGCCTTATCTTCTTAAAATCCTCATATTCCTTGAACATTTTCACATAATTATTCCATGTCTTTTTCTTGAAACATGTCATCTTGGTTACCATTTCTTGTAGTCAGCTACAAAGGAATTGTAGGCTCTTTGGGGCTTTCAACTTCATTATAAATGTCCTTAAATATCTATCACAAGTCATCCTATTCTTTTTGGCCAACATCATGAAGGTGAAAAAAAAGAGAAACTCCTTATTTGGAATCCAAAATAACCTCTTCTAAAGCTTCTTATTCACTACAAGTAAGGTCTACTTCATTATCATCACAATCTGATTTTTCTTCACAAGAAGTTAGCTCCTCTTGAATAGATGAGAGATTGTTCATTTTGAGTCCCAACTCCTTAATTATTTTGTCAAGGGTTTCTTGAAATAGCTTCTCTTGGGGAGAAATAGGATTTTCATTAGGAAAGGGAGTAAAATAAATTTGGTATGAAGGGTACAAGGATTCTTGAGGAAGGTTGGGAGGGAGTTGAATAGGTCTAGTATTCTCTTCACTTCCAACTTCTCCATTCTGACATCCTTTTTCTTTCTTTCCATAACCTATCACTACTTCCTTCCATATTGGGAAACTAGACTTAAAATATTATTTATGAGGATGAGATGGGAATGAAGGAATGTCACACTTAGAGACCTCTTTTTCTACTGCCATGATGGATTGCTTCAAATGTTGGTTTGCCAACTCAATCTCCTTGTCAAGATGAGCATCGAACATTAACCTTCTTCTCTCAAAATCTTCTCCAATAATGTTATCCCTCTTCATTTGGCTACTATTTTATATGGACCTCCAAGAAGGAAAAATTTGGGGAATGCATGAAGGACTTGGGGCATTTTGAAACATGATTGAATTGACATTTTGAATAGGTATAGTTGGCATACTTTAAGGCTGATGTGGGGTGTATTGGAGCTGCCAAGACTGAGCTAGTTCATGAGCTTTCAACCTCTATTCTATGTGAAAAATTAGACCACAAACATCAATCATTTCACTCATGAGAACTTTCCAATTAGCTTTCTCAATGGGCATCCATTCTCTCTTGACTATCTCTAAAGCATCCCTCACACTCTTGATACACTCACTAGGGATGACTTGACCACAATCATTTCTAGTATCAAGGTTTAAAATATAGTCTTTGTAGCCAATGAGAGTCTTCTTGAAACTTGTAATGGACTGACTTGGAGAAGAACTAGGTGGACTAGGTGAAGCACAAACTTGAAAGGGCTGATTATAGGCAATATATGATTGATAGGGATCATGACAAGATTGGCCAAGTACTCGTTCATATTGAGAGGTAATGGGAAAAGATGGATAGGTCTCACCAACTTGTGTTAAGACAAAGTTAACATATAAATAATCCATGAATCATTCATGATAAGTGTATAAAATAAGAATAAAACTTTAGTACCTAGACTACTTAACCAGTAGATTTATGCTTGGAGTTACCATGAGTGCTTAGTGGAATTGCCTCCATAGGCTGATATCTTGAGGATAACACCAAAAATTCTCAAATTCTTGGAACAAGATTCCCACCAGGCATGCCAAAAACTATTTTCACTTGAACTTGCACCTCTTGAGGAGATGACAAGTCTCTCCTCATTGAAATGGCATAATGGAACCACTTTAGGGCTATGGGTGACCCGAATTTGAGGTGGATCTCTAGATTAGGGCTAGCTCCCTTGATGAATCACTATAGATCAAACCTAATACTAAATTTTAGAGGTGAAAAGGGTGAAATATAACTAAAAACAAATCTAATGTAGGGGAGGTGATACACCAAATAGATAGTCTACTCACACCACTTACAATGCACTTGAAACCTGTTAGGTTGTGGAGCTAAAAGCTTCACTGATGCAGACATGGAGGAGGTTGCTAAGTTCCAAGGATACTAGCATCGGCAGTGTAATTGACATCGATCATCTTCAGTGCAAAGGGCAACTGACATCGGCAGAAGTCAGTTGACATTGGTCACCTCCAGTCAGATAGGGACTGACGTCGGTCTCCTGTGCGATTCCAGAACTGTTCGTTGCATGAACAGTTAGTTTGGTGAACCGGTTGTTTGCATGCAAAGACTATTTCGAGTCTTGAGCTGCATGTCTAATTATTGTAAATTAGAAGTCTAAGTTATTGTTTAGTATGGGATCTATTTATAGACTCATTAGCATGTATTGTAATTAAGGATTAAAGACAAGGAAGAGATCCTTCCAATTGTAAGATCAGGTTGATCTGCAGGTTGTGCAAGATCAAGAAGAAGTTCTACATGGTAAGTAAGATCATTTGAATTGCAGGTTGTTGTAAGTTCATGGGAGATCTACTTGAAGTACTTTTGAGTGCTTGTGTACTAGTAGTGTTATTACTAACTGGTTGGAGGTGAACATCAACTCTGTGTTTGAGTTGATTGTTGTGACTGTTTTTGGTAGGAGAGTGAACTCTTGAGGGAAATATATTTGTACATCTGATAGGTGTGGAAGATTGTGGCATCTTCATTGTATTTCCTTCTGGCATGAGTATTAATACAATATTGTGTATTGTCTCTCATATTCTGTGTCATTTGTGAATTCTAGTTACTTGTTAATTCTGGTTTAATTCCGTGATTAGTTGCTTATACAAGGTAATCATATGTACTCTTATTGAGAAGTTGGATCCTGACAAGTGGTATTAGAACTATTTGTGGTTTTAGATTCCTAACAAGTGGTATCAGAGCTTTTGGTTGGGTTACTAACAGGTTGTTTTAGATCTGGTTAGTGTTTGTTGATTACAGGTCACTCACAAGGGTTTCTGTTTGAGTGGGAGTATAGCAATGGCAGAAGAAAGTAAGCTACGAATGGAGAAGTTTAATGGCAAGAATTATCAATTATGGAGGATGCAGATAGAAGATTATCTGTATCAGAAAGATTTGTACTTACCATTGGGTGGGGTTGCATGCAAGCCCATGGATATGAAAGATGAAGAATGGAAGGTTCTTGATCGGAAGGCTCTGGGATCTATAAGGTTGAGCCTTGCATCGTCTGTGATTTCTAACTTATCACAGGCTAAGACAATGGTAGAGTTGATGGAATCTTTGGCAAGTTTATATGAAAAACCCTTATCTTTGAATAAGGTATTTCTTATGAAGCAATTATTTAATTTGTAAATGTTGGAAAGTGGATCTGTTCATAGTCATCTTAGTGATATCCATGGTTTGGTGAACTAGTTAAATTCAGTCAATATTGTTTTTGATGATGAAATTAAGGCTCTCTTAATCTTATGCTCATTACCTGAAAGTTGAGAGAGTTTGGTAATGGCAGTTAGTAATATTGTGTCTGCTTCAAAAATCTTAAAAGTGGATGATGTTGTGAGTTTAATCTTGAATGAAGAAATTTTCAGGAAAAGCACAGGTGAATCATCAGGGAATGCTTTGAGTGTTGAAAGCAAGGGAAGGCAAAGAGTGAAGATCGAGCAAGGGAGATCAAAGTCAAAGATAGGCAGGAGATCCAAATCCAGGTATGGCAGAATAATCTATTGGAATTGTGGAAAGGTAGGGCACAGAAAGAAAGATTGTTGGTTGGTTGAAGATCAACATGAAGGAAATGAAGAAGTAGATGTTGCAGATGTTGTTGCATAGGATGCTCTGGTATGTTCCTTGGATAAATTAGAATCTTGGGTTTTAGATTCTGGTGCCTCTTTCCATGCATCTCCAAAGAGGGAATTTTTTCATGAATATGTCCAGGGAGACTTTAGAGAAATTTATTTAGGGGATGGTAAGTCTTGTCAAATGGTTGGCAAAGGGAAAGTGAAGCTGAAATTGTAGACAGGCAACACATGGGTGTTGAAAGAGGTCATGCATGTCCCAGGCCTGAAGCTGAATTTGGTTTCTGTTGGAAAGCTAGGTGATGAGGGTTGCACAGTAACTCTCACAGTGGATTCTTGGAAAGTTTCCAAGGGTGCACTTGTTTTAGCAAGAGGTAAGAAAGTAGGTACTCTTTATCTATCTACTTGTATTACTGATTCTCCTTCTGGTTTATCTACTTCAGCTGTAGATTCAAAAATGTGGCTTAATAGGCTTGGTCACATGAATAAGAAGGAGATGCATGTTCTTGAGTCAAAAGGTATGCTTTCAGATTTGAAAAGCATGGATCGAAATTTTTGTAAGCAAAAGAAGAAAGTGACGTTTCTTGACACTGGGTCAACAAAGAAGGTGGTAGCTTCTGTTGGAGGATCACAGTATTGCAGAAGGAAGAAATTTGATGTTCATGACAAGAACAAGAAAGCCTTGGTTTTCAAGGAGAAGATGACAGACAGAGATCAGCATAAGGGGCTGAAGAATTCTGAGCATAGCAAGGTTGATTTGGACAATGTTTTGATCCAAAAGGAGCTCACGGGTAAAAGTCATCGCTCACAAGTAAAACACAGAGACCGACATCAGTTAGAAAACTGATGTCGGCATCTAGATAGGGACCAACATCGGCTATGTGCAACCTGGCATCGGTGATTCTAGACAAATAAACACCAACGTTAGTCATGGGGAATCAATGTCAGTGATGAGGCAGTCGCATGAAACTGACATCGGTTGGGTGCAGACTGAGATGTGATCGACATCAGTCATTGAGACAGATTTTAGGCATACAACAAGCTGTCAGGGAGTCTCAAACACCCATATGGAGGATTGAAAGGGTAAGTAAGCCTTAAATTCATCATTTCCCTTCTTTACACTACTTGTTGCTCACTGATGGTCAAGAACCAGAAAGTTATTAAAGAAGCAGACCAAGTAGAATCTAGAAAATAGTGGGAGCTTGGCATGGATGAGGAATGTGATTCCTTGGAGAAGAACCAAACGGGATTTTTTTGGTAGAGTTGCCGGCTGGAAGAAAGCACTAAAAGACGAATGGATTTTCAGGATAAAGAAGAGCAGGAATGGACATGTGAGATAGAAGGCCAGGGTATATGGTCTTGAGTTAGCTGCAGGACAATGGAGGTTTAACCATTGTGTTTTTTTTACCAAGTTGGATAATATTAGCTACATTATCCTATTATTGTATGTTATGCTTGTTGTAGGGTCACATATGTAGGGAGTTGCTGAACTAAAGGTAAAGTTAGTTCAGGTGTGTCATGAAGAATCTGGAAGCAACAAGATTCTTTGGCATGAGTGTGTTCTAGAGACATGGAAGGTCATAGGTTGATTTTGTCTCCAGATGATTGTGTGAAACTGGTCAACATGCTGATGGTTGGATAGTTCTATGAACAATGTCCTGATTCACATGATGAGGTTGAGTACATGTGTACTAAACTTGAGTTTGCCCAAGCAGTGGGAGCTGTTAGCAAGTTTGGAGCCAATCTAGGAAAGAGGTGTTGGAGGGCAGTTCAGTGGATTCTTAGATATCTGAGAGGGACCAGTAGTAGGTGCACATGCTATGCAGGGTCAAGTTCTTTTCTACATGGGTTTGTAGATGCGGATGTGGTAGGTGATTTGGATGACAGGAGGTGCACCACAAGATTTGTGGTGGTTGGTCTTCAAGATTGATCTTGAAGAAGGATACAAAGCTAGGAAACAAACTAGATGATGTACAAGTATAGGTATAGTTTCAGCTATTTATCTCCAAGTGGGAGATTGTTAGGTTGTGGAGTGAAAAGATTCACTAATACAGACATGGAGGAGGTTTGCTAAGTTTTAGGGATATCGGCATCAGCATCACAACCGATGTTGGTCATCTTCAGTGCAAAGGGAAACCAACATCGACAGAAGTCGACTGATGTCAGTCACCTCCAGTCAGACAAGGATCGATGTCAGTCTCCTGTGCAGTTCCAAAACTATCTGTTGCACGAACAGTTAGTTTGTTGAACCAGTTGTTTGCATGTAAAGACTATTTCGAGTCTTGAGCTGCATGTCTAATTATTGTAAATTAGAAGTCTAAGTTATTGTTTAATATGGGATCTATTTATAGACTCATTGGCATGTATTATAATTAAGGATTAAAGACAAGGAAGAGATCCTTCCAATTGTAAGATCAGGTTGATTTGTAGGTTGTGTAAGATCAGGAAGAAGTTCTACATGGTAAGTAAGATCATTTGAGTTGCAGGTTGTTGCAAGTTCATGGGAGATCTACTTGAAGTACTTTTGAGTGCTTGTGTACTGGCAGTGTTATTACTGACTGTTTGGAGGTGAATATCAACTCTGTGTTTGAGTTGATTATTGTGACCATTTTTTGTAAGAGAGTGAACTCTTGAGGGAAAGAGATATGTACATCTGAGAGGTGTGGAAGATTGTGGCATCTTAATTATATTTCCTTCTGGCATGAGTATTAATACAAGATTGTGTATTGTCTCTCATATTATGTGTCATTTGTGAATTCTAGTTACTTGTTAATTATGGTTTAATTCTGTGATTAGTTGTTTATACAAGGTAATCACATGTACTCTTATTGAGGAGTTGGATCCTGACAAGTGGTATTAGAGCTATTTGTGGTTCTAGATTCCTGACAAAACCAAATAGAATCCCACACATACATTTCATTCAATTAAACACTCCTCTTATACATTAATGTTTCAAGAATGGGGTCTTGAAGAGACCTTAGGCTAGGAGGATTTAGACAATAGGTCTTTTAGAAACACTAATGAATGAGCTACTCACTATACCTACAATCCACATTAGACACTTCTTGCTAACATACAAAAGAGAGATTTGAATCCACACAAGGCACTAGGAAGAGGAACATGTGAAGGTAAGCAAACTACACTTGCACAAGACCAACAACCATAACATGAAATTAGTGAAGTCATGAATGAGGTAAAACAACATTATTTATTAGTTAAAGGAAAAAATTTGGTAAGGATTCGCCATACCCAGGTGGAGAAATTCATACAACAGCCAAAAAGGGCAATATTTATAACAATTATGAGAGGAGAGAGAGAAGGTAAAGCTCAAGAGTCACTAAAATAATTTTCAAGAAAGAAAAAAGAGTTATAACAATCATAAAGTCAGGAATGAGACATGTCTTACAAGGAAAATATGGACAAATGTCTCTCAAGTCATCAAACTCCTCCATATGTGGCATAGCTTCTCTCTTGCTTACACATGAAACTACCCTCATTATTTGCCCTCATTAAAATACCTCAACACTAAGTGAGATCAGGTATAATGATTAATTTGAAGGTGATGGGTTACCAACAAACTCTCACATGCATTGGATTGGTCCTCAATCATTCATATTCCTTAGACTATGAGCAATCATTCATTACACTCACAAATAACTCCTTCCCATGCACCTCTCACACTTGGAATTTAAAATCCTTATAATTATATAATATGATCCATGCACAAGGAGGAATGACACTTTTCAAGAATGTCCATGTCATTAGGTTCATGAAACAAAGCTCAAAAAGTCTTCCCAATTAGAGTTTTACCATTTTTACTAAGTGTTCATTGATTGTTCACTATGACTGGCAAAGATAAATGAGATGGTAGGTACACTTAGGAGATTATATATCTCAATATATGGACATGAAGACTTATAATAAGTCCTAATCTCTCTCCAAAAGGTGGTTTCATATTTTGAAAGTTCTCCATGGCTATAAAACACACAAAATTATCAAAATAAGCCCTATTATACCCCATCTATATAGGTAAGGTTTACTTCAGTCACATGGAATAGGGTATTGGAGAGTCTTATATATCTCCAAGTTGGTTTCATGGTCACCTTAGCCCATTTGGATGCTCTATTTGCCTTCTTTTCTCTATCTAGTCCTTAAGGAGGGTTTTGTGAGGGTTTTTAGTCTTTTCAAGTCTTAGGCATTGTTCATAGAGTTAGAATGTTAAAACTTGAAAATAATTACTCTAAGATCATCTTAGGTACCCTACATAACATGTATAAACACCTTAGGCCACCATGAAAAGTATTATGAAAGTTATGAGCTTTCTAAGATGGCTATTCGAGTCATTTTTGAGTTTTGCATAGGCATGTGTGCATTTTAAGCCAATAAATGGATTCTCAGTGGAATCCCTTGCATAATAAAGGATTAAAAACTTCCAAAAACATCCCAAAAACATTTTTCAATCATCATAATATCTCATTAAGAGATAAAAATGAAAAGACTTCCCCCTTTTGAAATAGGCCTAGACCTTATTCAATGTGTTTGCCTGCAACTTGGTGGTTCAAACCTCTTTATTGGCATTCCATATCTATAAGATAGATTAGGAACATCAGTTTCACTTCCATGAATATTATCCAAAGCATTATAATTCTTTCCAAAGGTTAAAATAGAGAATGACTTCTCATTTGGAGTTAGGCATGTACCTTGTCTAATTAGGTCTGCCTACAAACCTTGTAGCCTAGAACATATTGTCTAGATTAAAAATTTCCTACCTATTTTCCCATGTTTAAATATATGTGTTACAGTTCCAAAAAACATCTTTAAGAGTTTCTAGACCTCCCATCTCACCACTTTACTTATTTCCTAAAAGTTGCAGGGTTTGGTGCAAGGAGAAAGAACTCTACCTCTAAGACAAAATAGAGTCATGTTTCCCTATTTTCTCAACAAAAAAAAATATTGGAGGGGATTATAAAATTAAAAAGGGTGATATATACCAATTTTTAACTCTTAAATCCAATTATAAGACATCTAACTCTCTCCACTTTCTATGCAGACTTTTAACAGGATAGATTGTCTGCAAGATACTTCAAGAATTGATTGAGTTTTGCACAAATTTGAACTATCTTGATCTTATTTTCATGGTAAAAATGACCCTAAAAGTTTCCATTAATTTTATTAAAGTGTTTCAACTCTTATTCACCCTTCAGACCTTCCGTCATTTATCATATGCATGTTGGAGACATCAAACTGAGCTTTTCAACATAGGGTTGAGACACCTTGTTTGATGGCTCCTGTAGGTGTTATAGGTTTGTTTAATCCTTGAAAATAAATATTTGAAACATATCCATGGATCATTATTATTTTGTCACACTTTTTAGTCCTTTTTGCTTCATCTCATGCTATATGGGCATCTATGTGTACCCCTTTTTAGGTTACTACCTGAGATTGAGACACTCTGGTCTACAGGTGTATATCTGAGTCTTGGTTGATGTTTGGTGATGGTATTAGAGATCCTTGTTTGATCATTAAGACCAAAAAACACTTTTTTAGTCTTGTTATCTTCTTCTTATGGTCAAACAACCATTAAGACACCATACTTAGGTCTTTGTCATTGTACCCTACTTTTCTAACCTATAAGTTTCAATCTACCCTGTGTATGAACATAGGGGTATACCAGAGAAGCAAATCACTATATTCAAAAATTCTATGTGATCAAGTTCCATGTTTACCATTGGAACCATTCAAATGTGGGGGATGGTCTAGTACTAACTTGAGACACAATAATTTGCTCAAAGAGTTGAAATCCTGTTGTAGGTGGTTGATTTCTTAAATAGGAACACCTGTAGGTCCATAAGGATCTTGGAACATTATGTATCATGCCTTGAAATGATGATTGGGTTAAAAATGATACTCTTGTAGGTGGTTACTACCTAAACTCAGTGTTTTATATGCGCTTTTGAGGACCTTTAAAGATCATTCTTCGTTTAGTATCTCCCCTTCCAACTTGGTAAGGGCCTTGCCCATGATAGAGGCTACAAGTTCAAATAATTTAGGATCATAAAATGATCTTTCAAACTAAATTATAAGCTCTCTTCAAAACCTACAAGGCCTTTATTTTGGGTTTTAGAGACAAGAGACCAAAACTCAAAATCTTATGCTTAAAAGTAGTTTGCACCTTCTCTTGCCTAATTGGTATATTAAGGATCTCTATTTTGAGATTTTATACATGCAAGGGTATGAAAGATAATTTATCATGTTTCACCATTTCATACAATCATCTTCAAGATTCTCCAAATGACACTTGAGATAATGTAAGTGTGAAAAGACCAGTTTGCAAGCACAAACAAGCTTAAAAGAGGATTATTAAATCCTTAAGACTTAAAAATACAATAGGATAATATAAAACATGTGGAGAGTCTCTAAGGAACATATGTAAAAATAAAAACCATCAAACCAAATCAAAATATTTAGAAACTAGCTCAAACAAGGACCCCTCTTGAATACAAGAGCATAAACAACTACTTAGCTTCTTAGTGATGGTTCATGAAGGAGGAGCCATGAAACTAAAAAATATTTCTATGGATTTGGATCTAACTCAGACCTCTTTCAACCCCCAAGATCACTCCTCCCAACTTCACCTAAATGAATTGCACCAAGCATTCCAAATTGACCTTTCTTGGCTTACAAAGGCAAAAAGTATGAAATAGAAGTCACATTTCCATGTTTTTAGCTCAAGATGGACTTCTTAAGTTTGTACAAGTGCCATTAAGAGGTAGTTTTGAGTATTTTATCCTATTTTGAAGCATGAAACTATTTCCTGAATTGACATCTGATAGATAAATGACATTTTATATCCTCATACATGTTGAAAACTCCCTTGGTGATAAATTACTTCTATAATCATTTTGTACAAGTCATTTATTGAGCTAGAAATGTGACTAGAAAGTGTTTTTTACATATGAAACATGGTAAAGGACCAATTTATGAATTAAAACACCTTAAAACATCTCAAAGACCATATTAAGACATTTCTAACACAATTTGAACCTTTGACCAAAGTTGACCAAAGTTAACTTTGGTTGACTAGGCAAGTACAAAGAAGATAAGCTTAAACCAAGGCTAGAGCAGGGATGGGTGAAGTTTTTAGACATACATGAGACCCTATTAGACATATAGAAACTTGTGAAAAGTTTAAATATATAGGGGTTGACCTAATTTGACCAAAAGTCAAATTTGGTTACCAAAAGCTAAATAAGATTTTGATCTAGCCAATGAGCTTGTGAATTTTTCTATTGATTCAAGTAAGAGTATTTATCATTTCATTTCTAGATTAACTAAGCTATGCCAAATGATCTCATGTGATCTTAGGCCTTATAAAAAGTTATCTAGACTTTATTTTTGCAATGCTTTACCTTTAAAGTATAAAATAACTTTAAAAGATAAAGACATTATAGAATATAGTGACACTGTAAGTTTTTGTATTGAATATGAAAATAAGATTAAACAAATTTTTTTTAATGATAGGTATTCTACAAGTTTAAATTTAGATCATTCAAAAAAATTAAAGGCCATACAAAGTCTAGACAATAAGTTGATCACTGTTTAAAGACAACTTAATGATAAACCTTCTTCCTCAAATAAAAATAATAAAGAAGATAAAAAGATAGATATTCTATAGTACTGTAATGTATGTGAACTAGATCATAATCTAGACACATATCTTGCTATTCTTAAATTTGATAAATTTATTGAAGGGAAAGATGAAATAATTGAAGATCTAGCATATAATATAAACACTCTTGATCCCTCAAAAAATGAGAATGTTTATGCTATAAATACTAATAATAAAGATTATAATTCCCCCCAAAATAATAAAATAACAAATGATAAATTTTTTCCTCATGATAAAGGAAAAATAGATAAAGGAAAATTAGTTCAGAATAATGCTAATAATTCTAATGACAATGTTGCACAAAATATTACTTTCTCAATTGGATATAATAACAGTCAATATCAGAATTATAAATCTAAGAATTTTAGACAAATTGATGCTAAAATTTGTAATATAATTGATGATTTGTCAACAATTAAGGCTGGGTTTTCTTTGTTGCAAACAACTATTCTTCTAGAATAGCTTGATAATATTAATGAAGTGGTGAAAAATCCTAAAGATGATGTAACCATGAAAGAAAAAAACACTTTTGAACATATTTATGCTTAGCATTTTGACCCTCTTACTGATTACATTCCTCCTTTTTATGTCATAGTTAAGATTTCTAATAATATAATTCATAATTGTATCTTAGATATAGGTGCCTCATAGAATATTATTCCTGAGTCCATTGTAGATCATTTAGGTGTATTTTATGAAATAGATAGTAAAAAGCTTACTAGTTTTGATTCTAGACAAACTAAGAGTTATGGTAAGTTTCATGATATAGTCATTAAAATTGCACAAGATGAGTGGATTAGATGGATGACTTATGTTCAAGTGTTGGATATTCTCAGTAATTATGCAATACTATTACGAAGGGATTGGTCTAAAGCAATTAGAGATTTTGTTGGGAAAGATATTACATGGGTTCCTATTAATAATGAAATTATTTTTATTAAAAAAAAAGATTTTTTTGGTGCCCCTATTAAATCACCTTCTTCTTATAATATTTTTTAGATTAAAACTAGAATTGGAACTTATGAATTGCTAAATTTAGATTAACCAAAAAAATAGCATGAAGAAATACTTGAAAGGAATATGTTATGGTCACTTTACTTTGATGGATCTTGCTCTCAACAAGGTAGTGGTGCTAGAATTTGTCTGATTTCTCTTATAGATAATTTTTTTTGTTATACCTTCAAATCATCTTTTAAAAATACTAATAATACAATAGAATTTGAAGCATTATGTTTGGGATTAAAAATTCAATAGAATTAAATATCAAACATTTGGACGCTTTTGGAGATTTAGAATTAGTTGTTAGACAAGTTCATAAAATTTATAAGTCTAATCAAACTTGTCTACACCAATATACATAAAAACTTTGTTCATTACTTGAGCATTTTGAATCTTTTAACATTACATATATTCTTAGAGAATTCAACAGTAGAGTTGATAAACTTGTTGTTTATGCTTTCAATCCAACTCTAAGTGAGATTGAACCTACTATAGACTTTTCATTTGCTAAATTTTTTCATCCTAAGCTTTTTGATTTTAATGATAGTTGGCCTATTTTTAGTTATGATGAACATATAGATTCATTCATTAAAGGACATTTAATTTGATAATGATGACTATGTACTAAATTATGGAAATTATTTGCAATTAAATACTAATAGATTGCATGTTGGTTTAGTAAGATTAGAATCTATGTTCACAACTAATGATTAGCCTAAAATCTCTAGAATGGAAGATACATCAAGGAGAATCATAGGTGAGACCCTCCTATAAATTTAGGCACTAAAGAAGATCTAAAGTATGTTTATTTAGGAATTCAGATGACTAAAAATGAGAAGGTTAAGTTCACTAAATTGTTTAAAGAGTTCATTGATGTTTTTGCCTGGTCATACATGGAATTTAAGAGTTATGATACTGATATTATTAAACATGACATACCTATTAACCCTGATATTAAACTCATTAGACATAAAATATGAAGAATCAACCCTTTGTTAGAGGACATTATTAACAAAGAGCTAGATAAGTTGATTGATGATGGTGTCATTTTTTCTGTAACATATTCAGAATGGGCAGCTAATCTAGTTATTGTTAGAAATAAAAATGGTGACATTAGGTTATGTGTTGATTTTAGAGATCTAAATAAAACTAGTGTTAAAGACAATTTTCCTTTACCAAGCATAGATCAAGTTTTATAGTAGGTTGCAAGATTTAAAATGATGTCTTTATTAGATGGATTTTTGGTTTATAATCAAATTTTTGTAAATCTTAAAGATAGACATAAAATTAATTTCACCACATGTAGAGTTACTTTCGCTTATAACATAATGTCTTTCGGTTTGATGAATACATGAGCTACTTTTCAATGAGTTATGCATGTTGCTTTTAATGATTTAATAGGCCTAGTATACAAGTTTATTTAGATGATCTTACCATTCATTCTAAAAAGAATAAAAAACATTTAGACCATATTTTTTAAGTATTCATAAGATGTAGAAAATTTGGTATTTCTTTAAATCCAAAGAAATCAGTTTTTGGTGTGACGAAAAGTAAGTTGTTAGGACCATAATTTCAAAAGATGGTATTTTAATTGACCCCAAACATGTTAAAGTTATTAAATAACTACCTCCTCCCAAGGATCAATAAAGTTTGTGGTCTTTCTTTGGTAAGATAAACTTTGTTAGAAAATTTATTTCAGATTTTGTTGATAAATTTAATCATTTATAATTGTTACTTAAGAAAGACAAAATATACATTTAAGATGAGAATGTTGAATTGGATTTTAATTCTATTAAAAATGCCATTACAAGTTCCCTTGTTCTTGTTAAATATAATTTGAACAAATAATTTATTCTTTATGTTAATGCTATAGAAAAGGATATAGGAGTTGTGATAACCCAAGAATTTGAAAATAATGAAGAAAAACAAATCGGTTATATGAACCAAGTTTTAAATAATGTAGAAAGTAGGTACCCCCTTATTGAGAATTTTTTTGTTCCTTAATTTCCTCTTTGATTAAATTTTAATATTTATTGATGGAAAAAAAAAATTATACGATCTAATGTACCTGTTTTGCCTTATCTTGTAAAACAACCAACCATTCAGGGAAGGCTTGTTAAGTGGATTTTATACATTCAAGAATTTGAAACTTCTAAAACTATAAAGGGTAAAAAATTAGCAAAACACTTAGCTAAAAATGCCACCTCATATATTAATATATTAGTTCTATTAGTTGATGAAAATCTAAATGCTAAACCACATTTAAAGACCATGAAAGTTGCTAAATTTAAAAAAAAAATTAAGTTTGGTCTTGAAATGAATGAATGAAAATATTTCTTAGCTGAAGATAATTAATACCATGACTTAGTTTATTATTTTCAAAATTAGTCTTGTCCCAATAACTTAGATAAAAATAAAAAATGTTCGTTAAGATTAAAAGTGTTAAATATATATATATATATATATATATATATATATATATATATATATATAATCGTAATAGAGATGGAGTTTAGTTGAGATGTCTTACGCATAATCAAACTCAGAAGGTTCTTAGGGGTGGTCATGAAAGAAATTATGGCGGACATTATGATATGAAAATAACTACTTATAAGATTTTGAGAGTAGGTTATTATTGGTCTACTTTGTTTCAAGATGCTTATAAGTTTGTTTGTTCCTACATGCCGTGCCAATTATTTGTTGGAAGAGATAAACTGCTTGCAATGTCTTTAAATCCTATCATTCCTAAAAAACCATTTACAATGTGGTGCATTGATTTTATTTCATATATTCACCGACCTTTATTTGTAGGCCATAGATATGTGTTGGAAGCTACAGATTATTTCACTAAGTGCCCTGAAGTTAAAGCATTTAAAAGTTCAGTAACAGGTAAAGTGATTTCTTTCTTAGAAAATAATTTTTTTTCTAGATTTAGAGTTCTATATGAGATTATTTCAAATAGTGGACCTCATTTCATTTCAAATTAATTCTTATAATTCTTAAAAAAACACTTTATTATTTTTAGTCATTCATCTAAGTATGATCTGCAAGGAAATAGACAAGCTGAGTCCACAAATAAAAATCTAATTTTTATTATAAAAAAACTAGTTTATGACATTAAAATAAATTGGCGTCTCAATTTTTTTGAAGCTTTATGGGCTGATAAAACTATTGTTAAATTAGCAATTGATTACTCATTTTTTATTTTAGCATATGGGTTTAAAGCTACTTTACCAATACAACTTTGGATTTCTTCAGCTAGGACTACTTTGTAATATGTAGCTGAAAATACTAATTTAATTGAAAAAATATTACATGATTTAGTTGCTCTTGATGAATCCAAAGCAATAACATTGTAAAAATTAGAAAAAGTTAAACAAAATTTTTAAAAAAAAAATTGATAAAAAAGTTTCTAACAAAAATTTTAATGTTAGTGATTTAGTCTTATATTGGGATAAAGCCCATGAGGATCCTAGAAAACATCATAAGTTTGAAAAAATAATTTTCTTTTTCAAGATATTGAAGAAAATTGGTTGTGTTACTCAGTTAATGGATATCATTTGAACCATTCTATGATTAGTTATTTTTATTCTTGTTCCTTTTGTTTTATTTTTTGCTCCTTTTTATTTTTTGCTTTGCCTTTTCTTTATTATTATTTCTATTTTTGTTGTTGTTTACGTTATTATAATTTGCTTTAGAAATGATCAATGAAAGGTTGTAATTAGAGAAATATCACATTATGAAAAAAGAATACAAGGAAGATGTAAATTTGATGTAAGTATTATTTATTCTCAGAAGTTACTCTTACAAGTTTAGTTTTTGTAATAAATGAATAATATATGTTGAGTTGTATTTGGTTGTTAAAGTATTACTTTATTTTAAGATTTTGAGCTTAAAGCATTTATATTTGATAATACATCCAGCTTGAACTTATTTTTATTTAATTCCCCTTCTTTGTGTCATGCTAGCTGAATAATCCATGCCTTGTTAAAATTCATTATTTAAGGGGTTTGCGCTTAGCTACTTAAGAAATGATTTTCTTAGATCACACTCTCAATAAATTTTTATTTTATATAATAGATAATTTGTTGCTACTCAATTTTATTATGCAAAGTTGACTAGAAAGGTCGCTAGTGTTATGCCTATTTTCTACACCCCCCTAAATTTTTAAAAAATTAGTACTTGTTGCCATAGAGATGACCCTGTCATAAAGTCTAAAATTATGTTAGGAATCCTATTGATTAATAGTATTTTTAGATGCATTTTTTATTATGAATTGATAATGATTAGTTAATGAATTCATATATATGTTTCTAAGTGATTTTGAAAAGCATGGTAGATTAATGAATAAAATATACATATATAGTTGTGAATATGATCGGTTATCTTATTCTTCAGTCAAAATTTTGTTGAGATAGTTTTAGTTATGAAATGCACCTTTAGTTTTGATATATTTATAATGATTCTTTGATTTTCATAGATGAGATGATTTGATTAATGGTTCAAAATAGATAATGATGATATGTCAATGGTTATTACTTTTGAAAACATTACATTTGAAAATCCATGCATCTGAAAAGCTATTCTGAAGGTATAGATTAGATTCATGGCTCATTTTCATTTATTATTGATGGTATAATGGACATTTGAAGTATTAGTGCTTAATTTAATTTAGTAATGCTATCATTTTATCTTGTCTATCCTACAATCTCATTCTTTGTTTGATGATTTGGTGTTTTGACTACTAAACTACATGGATTGAGATCATAATTCTCATATTTCATAAAATTGTAAGGACCTATTAAAAATTCTAAGTCTTAGTCATTTCAAGATTCTAACAATTATTCAAATGTATAAACATAACTTTGAGGCATGGATGTCATTCTATTGTCTCTATGATCATAGAGATTCATATGGTGGAAATGATTAGGATCTTTGACTTGTTTCATGGAATGAATTTGATAGCATAAGGTGTTTTCAGATAATCTTCACATATATTTTTGAGGTCTTAATATTATTCATTTTTTATATCCTTGTAATTTTTCAAGGGGCCTATCTTTTGACATGATTGAAAACCCTTCAGGTCATGATGCTAATGCATTAACTTTTGCTAAGGTATGAAGGCCCACCATGAAGTATGTTGTTTTTCCAAGTATAGTTTGTAAATTCAAAGGGTTTTGATTTGAATATGAATCATATTCATTGAGTCCATTGGCTTAATGAGCTAGAGATTGACTGGTAAATAAGGGATAATATCACAAGGTGAGTTGGCATGAATATTAAATTCAAAGGCATGGATCTGATGCTTTGAGATTGTCATGAATATTTAGTGGTAATAGAATTTAATGTGATGCATGACTACCTTAATTTGAGGAAGTTGGTTAAAGTTTTAGCATGAAATTTTAGTGATGGCTAATTTTTTTGATGCTGATAACCAAGTTGTCAAGGTCACTAAGTACATGATTAGTAAATACTATCCAATGAAATTCAAGCATGACACTGAAATGGTTACAGTGGTAAGTTGGTGGATATAAGTGTTGAGTTTTCTTGGTTATTATTTCATTATTACAAGCTTAGTTATAGAAATAAATCCCTGGTCAGATAATATTTGAGTTGTAGAGCAAAGTTTTGGTGAAGGATATTGGACAAAAAGTCTTAGGGTGCATTACCAAGTATATCTCTGCAATGTTGATTGATTTTGTTTTGAAAATATCATGGTGATTTATGAAATTGATAATTTATAGTGAATAAATAAGTGTTGGTTGGAGTTTTGAGTTGCATGAACAAAGGTAGGTTTAGTCTGCATGGTTATTCCTAGGATCTTGAAGTAAATTTTCAATGGTTTTTATGAAGAAATGTGAGCTATAGTTTGAGAAAATCTTATGGATCTATCTTCATGTCATTGGTTTAAGAAGTTTGTTTTCTATATGGTTAGGATATCATCGATTATGCATAGTTTTGCATATATGACTGAAAGATTGGAGTTTAAGGTTTTTTGGTTATTATTAGCATGAATACAAAGGTTCATATTTGTTCAATGGAAATTTTGAGAAAGTTTCTCAACATCCATGATAAACTTTTGGTTTTGATAATTTAGGTCTGTGAAAGAATAAAATTTGTTTGGTTAAATGAAGAATGGAGCTTTTAATGCATAACATTGGTGTTGTTGGGTTCTATTTCTTTCAAAGGATTATGTTAAGGTTATTACATGGAATAAATTAGGCACATATTTTCTTACATGGGTTCTCAGTTCTCTAAATCTTCACCTTTCAAACATATTTTGAGATATGGTCTTTATTTTTGAAGTTCTAGTTAATGGTTTCGATCAAATCCTATATTTATAAAATATTTTCCATCTTTGTGAGTGAATACTTGGAATATTAAAAGGTTTGAAATGCATGTTGTAAATGAACAATTTTTTGGTTTTGATTTTGTCTATTTGATTGAAGAATAAGGGTATTTTTGGATCAAGGCTTGGTTTTCATAAATGAAGTCTATCAAAACAAAACAAGATTATGAGTTTCTATACAAAAATTTCACATATAATAATTCTTTAAATTTTTAAAGTAGACGAGCATTATAGATTTATTTGTTTAATGACATGAGTATTTGATAGTTTCAAAGTAATTTACAAGGGTTTCTATGTATGATATTCAAAATAATTCAAAAAGTTTAATTTTTTTTTTAAAAACTCTAATCTAAAAAATAGTAGATATACTCCTCAATGGCTTATATCTCACTTTTTTGAGGCTGTGTTATCTAAATATATATTTAGAGATTCACTCAAGACAATTAGAATGATATATTTGAAAGCATATGTGTAAAGAGTTATCTGAACCTCAAATTTCATGAATGAATCCTGCTCATTTCAGTGTAATTTCAAAAAAATTTAAGAATATTGATGCATGCTCAGGATTTTTTCAAGGAAGTTTTTGTTCATTAAAAAATTTCATAGGTTGATTTATAAGAGAGTTCCAAATAAACCCAATTGGCTATTTATCAAAGCATATCAAAAAGGTTTACAAAATAGATTTGTTCATATGGTTTATTTATAATGGTTGAATTCTAGAAGAGGATTTGCATGCATAAAATGATTTGTATCATTATTTTTGACATTTAATGGTATGATAGTTTGCATGTGCATTGAAATTTGATGATGTTTGCCTATATATTTTAGAAATACCAAGATTTGAGACTTCAAGAATTAGTTTCAATTTGGTTATTTATTGTGGATTAGGTATATGGAGATTATCTCAGAAAAAATTAAGTTTTTAGTTACAGTATAAATGATTTTTGTGTTGATAATTTTTAAAACTTGGAATGATTATGTGGAAATTTAAATGGAATCAGTCAGCCATAATGTAAATGATATGCTAGAAAATTATCAAAAAATATATACAGATAATTTTGAATTCATGAGGTTACCTGCCAACTTAAAGTTGCAAGTGTGATTTTAAGGATTTGGTTAAAATGAGATTTTTATTAAGACAATACCTCAATATTGAATTTTTAGGTTTTATTTTGAAAATGGACATTGAGGTTAGGGTTCCTTAATACTTCTCAGTTGAATTTTATATAAAAAACAAACCCTTAGATTGGAACAAGTGATGATGCTTTCATATATTAATTGATGATTGCATGCAAGAATTTTTATTCATTAAATTTGGGATAGTTCAATTCACAGTTCTTTTAAATGTAATATGTTGAAAATTTAGTAACTTCATTTCTAGATTGGTTTAGTATAAATTGATGGATCGGTGGAATACCTATTGATAGATGTTTGGTTTTTAGCTAGATGATGTTCAGTTCAATTCTATTTATTTTGTTGAGCAATGATAGTATATGAGGTATTCAGTCTTTCTTCTTTGGAGTAGTTTGTTGATTCTTAGTTTAATTTTGTTATTTTATTAATTATACATAATGTCAAAGTGGGATTGACCTGATTCAACTAGAGGTAATGATAATAGGTAATGGAGATAAATTTCTGATAGTGATGCTAATCAGTCCAATCCCGACATAAATTTCCCTAGAGGTGGTTTCCATGAAAAAAATTTGGTCCTAGATTCCATATGGAAACAAGAATGTCTATACATTTTAATACTTTAGATCTTAAATTCTAATATATATTAAGTAATTTGACTGCTAACCCAACAAATAGAGGTTATAGAGGTAACAGAGGTTTCTTTAGACATAGGTTTAGAACCCGAACCCCTTCTTAAAATAGTTCATCTCACCATTTGGATAATAATCTTCAACACTTGCCACTTCAACCTCTTAATGTTGAAAAAATTGAGCCAATTGTTGATCCTCTTCCTGCAAGTCAAACCACATAATTAGAAATTGAGATAGTTCATGATAAAAGTCTTAGAAACATGTCCATTCCTTATGATGCACCTTCTCCTTCCCATATAGAACCTATTATTAAAAGTAAAGGGTTAGGTTTGACTACTTATCATACTGAACCTATATTGGGATCTAAAATATTGAATTTGGCAATACAAGGATATGTTGGTAGAAGAAAGACAATGGACATTCCATCTTCCACCACAGAAAAGAGAGCCATAGAAAAGAGAGATTAAAATCAGTCAAATCCTGAAACATCCATGAAGGTTAAGATGTTGAAAAATATCAAGCTAGAGATTGATGATAGTACAACTGATTCAGTAACAAGATTGGTGCAATTCCTTGAAACTAAATTGGAGTATAATGTTTGTCTTAATACACAAGACAAACTAGTAATTGAAGTAGTTTCTGATTTAGATGACAATTGATCATCTAGGGGATAAATTTTTGTTTTATTATTGAACATTTTTATGACCTAACTTGAGGCTTCAATTTGATATTTTAATTTTTAGGCTTTTGATATATTTTAATAAATTTTGGAAAATGCAATAGATCTGAATTTTGCTATAAATATATATATGCTTGAGTTATTTTGACATGCATTATGGATTAATATAAATAAGATTTATTGACCTTTGACTTATTTATTTTATGATTTAAATAAATGTTCAATTTTATTATTAATCGATGTGGGTCTCCACTTGTTTAGATTAGTGCCTCCAGTCTATATTTAAATAACTTGATCAATTAAGACTTTTTAAGTCTTATTTAAACCTATCCTTAACTAATATTTTTTATAATTAATAGACTTTTTAAAAGTCAATTAGTTAATATAAACTAATAACTAAAAAGTTAGTTATAACTTATTTGCAACTAAGTTTGAAGGTATTAAAGGAGATCATAGAATCATTTGAATGTGGAAGAAAAACAATAGGTATTGAGGACTTATACATTTTATGAATTCAATCATTCATCTTTATTATTTCTATAAAACTTCTCTGAGATAGTACAACTCTTGCAGATAGACCTAATGGTACTTTATTTGATGATTGAGTAATTGCTTATGTAACACATGTATATCCAACTTTTTTTATCATTTAATACTGATTATCTGAAGTTTTCTAATCTTAACATCTTTTGATGATTGCTATTTGTAGTCCTATGTGTAGATTCCAATTATTTAACCCAAATAATAATGAATACTTTGTTATTTTAAAACACTTCATTGGTCTATTTTGATTGTAGATTTGTCATTCAAGTTTTGTAAAGGAAGAATGTTGGTTTTCTCAATAAAGTTATCTTTTTCTGCTAATACGACTCTCCTTTGAGACTCACACACTTTATTGTAATCTATTTAGACTCTAACAATAATATAATTTTAGATTTAGCTTTCTTTTAATCTGGTTTTATTTCTATTGTATAAGTTACTTTTTTTCCTCTTTAGTTTAGCTTCATTTTTAATTAGTTGTTTATTAGTTACTTAGTCTAATTATTGTTCTTTATTTAGTTAGATAGCAATAGATTATTTCTTTGTTTTGATATTTATTTAGTATTATTTTTAGATTTTTAGTTTTTTAGTGTTTATCTTAATAGTTTCTTAATCTGTTAGGTTTCCAATTAAGAATCTTTTCTATTTTCTTTAAGCTAGTCATTCGACAATTATTTCATAGCTTATTAGAACAATTCCTATTTAGTTTTAGTTGAAATTATTTTTTTGATATTTTAGTCCTTAGTTTTATTTTGTTTCAAGTTTATGTTTGATTAGAGTATTTTTTTTTAGTTAGATTATATAGCTTAAATAGATTATTATCCTTTTCTTAGTTGTTTGCTTCTTTTATTGTCTTAGTAGCCTCTCTTTCTTGTTTACATGTTTGAATACTTTATCTTTTTCTCAAATATTTTCTTATATTTCTAATTTTTTCTTGAAGTAAACTTGGAAAATATTATAGGAATAAATTAAGATATATAGGAATAAATATATATTTACTAAATCAGATTTCTATTCTTCAAGAGCTTATCTAACTCATAGGTTTTTTCTGTCAGATAGAATAGATTACAGATTCTCATCTTCATTAATTCATGATTGATAAGTAGATTTATGATTTTTATAATGGAATAAGTTGTATTTTATGACTTATTACTTATTTTTCAGAACTTATAAAAAAACCCCTTGCATCTTTAGGATCATAAACGAACCTTTAGAACAACATGAGTAGATTGGTATGATTCCAACTTGACCTTCACAATAAGAGAAAGGGTTGATTCATTGACTATTAATTTACATAATTAACTTCTTATTGTATAAATAAACAACTCCAATAGTGATTTTGTTAATTCATTTAATGCAATTCATTCCAAATTTTAGCTTCTTCTTCATGTACACATGGTTAGTTAACTAGGCACTTAAGCATGTCTACAGGTGGCCATTAGATGTGGAGACCCTTATAGGTTGTGGTTGTTGGTACCCTTTTGACCTATTGATACTTATCACTCTTCATAATCATGTAAAACATGTAGATTCTTTCTAATTTATTACACATATGCTTGGATCAATCCTTTTTAGTCTTGTAAAAACTCTATCTAAGCTTGATTCATATAACATACAGTCTACACATGCTAATTAATGGACCAATTGGGTACCCATATGACCTAGGAAGACTAATAAGACCATTTCCATACCTAATAGCTTCATTTGAAGGCATTTGAGGGCAAAAATTCTTCATTGGATCCTTATAAAGGTTTAGGAATGGTTTTAGTGGCCTACCATCTTAATGATGGTTCATAGAGTACATAACTCAAATCCAAAAATTATTGCCATGGATGTTGATCCCATAAACCCTTTCAAAACTTCCAAAAAGGTTCTGGTCCTATGCACCTTGTATGGTGATTTTTGATTGAAATTTGGCAGCATTTGATTCTTTGTTAAGCATTCTAGGTGGGTTGACAATGTTAAGGAATGTTCATGGAGTTGAGCTCCTAAATGTAACTCTTTATTTCATGGATAGTGTATCTCTAAGAATTTAAACTAAACCACTAGTGTTTGGTAGGGGGTATATAAGGTACTTGAATAAAAAACTATAAGGCTAAAAAGCTCAAGGATTCTATAGGATACTAGAGATCTATACTATAAAAAGACTTATAAACTAGGTTAGGGATAGTGTGATCAAGTGCACAAAGGATGCATGTATCTCAAATGGGTTTAACCATAGTAAAGTAAGCAATAGGGGATAACATTCAATGCGTAAAGAATTAAAAAGTAAGATATTTGAACAAGATAACATTACCAAGAAAGAAATGAATTTTAGAAACATGCAATCCTATGAATTGAAATATGATTTAAGAAAGAAAATGATGTTTTCAATAGAGAGAGATAAAGAGATCATATAATTTCAGAAACCTAAGATAATGCCTTTTCCAAATGAAACTATTTCTAGCATGGGAATGAATAAGGGAATGTCATTTTGATCAAACCAATTAAGCTAGATGAACATAAGAACATATACCAAGCAATGTAATGATTCAAAATCAATAAATATTACATAATGAAAGACATTTTTTGATAAAGACATTTTCAGGGTTGAGAGAATGTATACAATATAGAATCTACTCTAAGAATGTACATAATAAGCTAAACTAGCATACAAATAACAAACCCTAGCATGTACTACACTATAATAATGGAGTTTTACTTTGCATAACAAAGTGCCCTCAAATCAAGTTCAAAAATATTATACAAATATTTTACCAACTAGGAATACAAGCTAGGAAGCAATAAAGAAGAAGACCAAACCATGTGTAAGTTGAGTCCAAACCAGAAGCCAAAAGCTATGAAGAAGGTGAAGTGAGAAATTGAAATGGTGTAAGACATCCAACCAAGTGCACAAATCAAGTGAAATTACAAATGTGGAAGATTTGAGCAAGCCACAAGGAAGCAGGAATAATTGGAAGCAGTAATGGAGTCTCCAAGTTAATGTATAGCAGTATATGGGATGGTTTATCACCAATCAAGATCAAAAGTGCCAATAATTAATAAAGATAGATTAAATAAGGCATGAGAGTCAATATAGGGAAGAATAATGAAAAATATTGAAGAAAAATTGATAAAATGAGTGATATAGGGCACCCAAACACCAAAACCCCCAAAACTAGTCATTTTTGGCTATTAAAGGCCCAAAAATAATCATTTTGGCTAGGTCATGGCCTAGGCCACAAATTTTGTGAAGGAAAAATGAGTCCTAGGCCATGGGTTTCCCCCATAAGTTTTATTTTGTGTCAACAAATCATCTTAGGTGGTTAACGGGACCTTGGAAGGGCTCCAAGAGGTGTCCAGAGGGTCTACAGGCATGCAGAGAGGCTAGTGAAGTATAGGAGATTAATGTGTGAAGAAAGAGAGTGTCTATATAAGTGGTAAATGTCTCAAATAGGATGACCCAAGTTGGTATTTTTCATGTGAGCTGATGCATAATCATAGGGAGGAGTAGGATCATAAGAAGTATGATTACATATGGCCCTGAGGTACAAGTAATCAATGTTTGAATGAACAAGGAGTGTTGTGTAGTACCTAGAAGCCACACAAAATCAAATAAAATTAATAACTAAAATGATAAAAGAGAACATTACCTACACTTACCAATTTAGGATGGTGGTAAAAGATGTTGATGACATGATCCACAAGTGAGAGTGTAAATGTTGCATAATCCAAATCCAACTCTAGCTCCAATTCTAGCTCCTACAAAGAAGGGACATAAGTGATATGAAATAAAAACAATTGTATAATCTAAAAATAAATTCATTAGGGTATCAGCCTTAGTGTTATTTTTGTGAGGGATATGGGTGACCTAGATGTCCTTGAGGAGGAGAGAAAATCATACACCACCTCGAAGAGGGGGAGTAACTCAAAGCTAAGGATGGCCCAAGCACTAGTGAGTTGGGACATGACTAATAGTGAGTCAGAGAATAATTTCACATAACATGTACCTAACCCACTAACATTGATCAAAACACTAATGATTTTGTGATACTTTATTGTATTATTCATCTCACTGGTAAGGAGGTAACTAGCTGCAATAAGTTTATAGTTCCATGGGTCATCGATAATCCAAGTGAAAAAGGTGGGTCCTAGGTGGCCTTAACTACTACCATCCATGTGAATCACCACTGATAAGTGTACCATGATGGGGTTTGAGGATGCAAGAGGATACTATGAAATGATTGTCTCAATAAAGAGCAGGAAAAGTGAGTTACACAAGGGAGATAAATAACACAATCGAGTTACAATTGAGGGGAGAAGACCAACATTGATTGTGGGACAAGGTGATGAAGGGTGGTAGGAGGTTCATGAAGAGATGAAGACCGGTTGGTGAAGACCAGATAAAGTCTTAGAGGAATCAAAACCATAAATCACACACCTAAATAAACCATAGTGAAAGAGGGAGAGGGAGTTAGTAGGGAGCAAATATGAACATTCTAAAAAATTATTGACTGAAAGAAGTAGAGAGATCAAATTCTATCCTAAGGTGTATCCAACAAAGAGTACATAAGCCTAATAGTATAGAAGACCTAGGGGTTCAAGAGACTAGAATTTTCCTAAAATAGATCCAAAGAGGCCTTAAATAGAGAAATAGACTCTACCATTATGTTCAGAATAGGCCAAAACCCCTAAGATGAAGGTTTGGCAATTTTAGGAACAACAATGAGATGAAATAGAGGTTGAGAGAGGGAAAAGAGAAGGACTCAAGCCCAAGCTACGACCTACTTAGGAAAAACCATCTTAGACCACTACTAAGCTTTGAGGTCCATGTCTTGGCCCACTAACATGCTACAACTTAGTCCAAAAACCCATAGCCTAGGCCATAAAGGGCCAAAAATAGGCTTGGGGAGCCCAGAAGGGGCCAGGACTTACCCAAAAAGGAACGAGAGGGGGGAATAAGAAAAACATGTTGGTTGAACACATTTATCTCATTTTAATACATGTATGATTGATTTAGGGTCATCTTTATATCTCATGCAGATACAAGGAGGAGTTAAAGTGCTAGAGGTAGGAAAGACATCTCAGGCAATAAAGCTATAACCATTTTGCAGTGTCCAACCATGAGAGAGTGTCTCAATGCCAACCATAATGAGAGGTGAAGAAGGGTGTTAGGAGGACCATGATAGATGAAGACCATTTAGGGAAGGATAGATAAAGCTGTTAGTAACCATAACCACTCACCCACACCACCTATAGGCATTGCAAAAAAGGAGAGAGGGAGTTGGTGGAGGGATAGGTACTAACAAGCAATAGCTTAACCAACTAAAAGAATCAAAAGACTCTTCTTATATCTCGAGGTGAATCTAAACATAAGTGCATAATCCAAATGTCTATGGATACCCACAAGGTCTAATTATGGATGCCATGAGAGGGGAAATCCACCAAATAAAGCTTAGAGAGGGTGTTCTAGTAAGCTTTGAGGCTCACTAGAGCAATACAGTCCTAGTCCCAGGCCTGCCCCCAAGGGCATCCACCACTTCACCCTAACTAGAGGCCTAACCCTGACTCAATCCACTTCTTAACCTAAGAAGAGGCAAAAATATATATAAAATGTGGGAAGAAGGATATGGAGCATCCATATCCTTAGGTTCATTAGTTATGACCCAAAACATAGGAGTGCCGAAGGTGGGGTCATTATTGGTGAATGAGACCTCTGAACCGAAATAAGTAAGATCATGGTAGCATGTAAAATTCATACTAATGATCTTTTTGTAATATATCCTTTCATTTATTGGGTTGAATGATATACTATGGATGGAATAACAATCAAGATTAGATTCAACAACTCTAGCAATCTTCATAGGAGATGCATTGAGAGAGCACATACTCTAATGGGAAGAACATGAAGAGAGGGGAAGGTCAAAATTTGGGGAGACATCTTGAAATAGGTCTTCAATAAGGGAATATCTACCCTAGAGATGTGGGCTAGGAGAGGGATTTGGAAAATGCATGCTAAACTCTAAAGGAAGGAACATTGATTGATACTCAGCCAGATCAAAATGCTCGTCCTTGAGAAAATAATATTTAGAGGTAGGAGCCTTGGGTGAACCTATAGGTCCGTGTGAGGAGACAATCAAAGCCTCATCAGAAGGCTTGATTTTATATTATATAAATTCCTAAATATCTAGGTCTGGATCCATGATATGACCTCACCTTCTTGCATGAAATGGACCATACGAAACATGGCCAATGTGATGGCTTACATGGTAGTGGTCAAAGGATGGACAAGAATCATATTGTATGAGAGAACTAAGTCTGACGCACAAAACTCAATCTTGATTATCTTGGGGCCAAATTTGACTTGGAGCTTCACATTTCCCACAAGCACAATAGTGTCATTATTGAAACCAACATAGTTGTGAGAATCAGAGAAATTATTTCAACTACTACCAAGCTTGCTAAACACACACAAGGGAATGATATTCAACATAGATCCTTCATCAAAAATGTATCCCTTGACATGAAAATCATTGATGGAGGTCTCAATTTAAAGAGGTAATCAATACCTCTTTACAATAACTGAAGCATCTGGTAAAGAGACAAGGTCAAACATAATGTGGGAGGATGCAAGTGATCAAAAATGTTAAAGTTGAATAAAAATTTGACATCATCCCATAATGAACTCTCATGAGAGAGACAAATCTCATAAAATATGAGGCCCTATTACTCAAGGCAAAGGCACAGAAGGTCCCAAATGGAGATCCTCGCTAATAAGCCTTGTAACTCCTCTATGATGGAGTAAGGATGATGTCTAGCCTAGGGAGGGATGTTACATTGAAAGTCAAATATGACTTTGTGGTTCCATACCCCTATCGGCTAAGAAGGAGGCCCAAAACCACTAGTATCTTTGATGGGATCACTAACCTGACTCAAGCACATGTTGATAAAGCACTTGTACCCAATAGAGGCTATGTCAATATCAACAATGACCTTGATACTCTTGCACTTAGATTTCCCTCTTGAATCAACCTAGGAAGAGGAATTAGAAGAGGTAGAAGAACAAGAAGGGGAATGATGGGCCTTAGCCTTAGACTTCTTCTTTTTCTTTTTCTTCTTCTCCTCATTGTGGTTAGGTATAGGCTCTTTGAACACATCTAATTTGTGGTTGGGATTTTTAAGTGGATAACTTTGAGGCAGAGGTGAGGCTTGTAAACCAAACTTTTGGGAGGTACAATTGGCATCATCATGGCCCTTCAACTGATGGAAATTAAAAAATTTGGTGGGCTCATAAGGAAAAACCATTCATGGTTTTACTATGCTAAATTTAGAGGCCTTTTTTTAGTTTTCTTCTTACTCAAAGCATTTAACTCATGGCTATCCTTCTTGTCCTTCTTCTTTGGAGGAGAATCAGTGACACCATCACTAGTCACATTATAGTTGCAATCATGTGAAGTGGATGAATTTTGGGTTGGCATATGGTACATGTCTAGACACAACTAAAAGACTTCAATCTTCATATACTCATTAACAACTTCATCATATGAGGCATGCTTGAGGACCTCAAGGTGAACCTCCTACCTCAATTCTCATATGAACATATCATAAATGTGATCATATAAAAACCTTATTATACATGTATAGATGGATGAATTCCACATATGTACAAAATCAAAGTTTGACTCACCCTTGGCTTATGCCATGAAGGTAAGTCATTGGATTTCAAGGTTAAATAGTATGGAGATATCAAAGTACTAGAATAAGTCATCCAAAAGGATTTGAAAACTAGAGAGAGAATCTAGAGGTAGATTATGAAACCAAATGAGAGCTTCAGTTCATAGAGAATGTGTAAATAGCTTCAACACCATGCCTTTGTCTTATTCCCAATCCATACACACCATCATATATGTCATCATATGATCCATGAGACTAGCAACTTAAGTCCCATTGAACTTAGGTAGTTTAAGGATAGGAGTAAGAAGGGGAATAATATGCACCCAAGGGGTTAGAACATTCGTATGGAGATCTTCATAGGCATAGTTGATAACAGGTTGGCGATGAGCTTAGGTAGGAGGCTCATGGAGGTTATGATGCTTCCTATGCCAATCAACCTCATCACAACCTTGGTCACAAAGGGAATGATGTTGAGGTGGCTCTTGGTATGGGAGATGCTCACGATGGAAATAATCCCTATCATAGGGAGGGAATGACCATGAAAAAGGTACCATTACCTATGAGGGTTATGGGATGGCATGGCATACTCATGAAAATGATCATGATGACCTGGGTCTCCATGATGTTTCCCATGTGCCATCAAATGAGGGTCAACCTAAGGGTGTTGATGCTTAGGATAAGCATCCCAAAGATCTCTAGTCTATAGGTGGTGATCAAAATCAACATGATCATCTAAAAATCTAAAGGATGGATTAGGAGGATGGGAGGACTCCATGTGATAGAGATGCCTCATTGAGTTGGATTACCTATGTCCCATAATGTGGAAATGAGGTAGTTTTTACTGTAGAGTCTCCTATCAAGAAAGAGGTGGGGAACTCACATGAGAATTGGTTAAGAGATCCAAAACTCAAAATCTTTGGTTAAAATATAATTTAGGAAGCAAGAACAACATAAAAAAAATAATGCTATCTTTGAGAAGAGATGTTTTATTCATCAAATTTATAGACCCAAACATATACCTATCTCTGAGAAGAGATGTTAGATTTCCATATCAGGTTACATCTTCATTTATACACCTTTTAAAGGTAGGAGGATGATGTGGAAGGTCTCCAATCTTGAGGGAGATTAAGTGGTTCAACTTCTGTGATTTACAATAATATAGAATTTGAGGAATTACTATTTTTAGAAACTTACTATTTTTAGACTACACTACTAAAATTTAAATTTGGGGCACTTACATTGGGTTTTTAGTGGTTAAAATATATCAATAAAATCTCAATGACATCTCATTGCATTCTCCTCATTATTATCTTTCTAATGGTTCAAATGGGGAGTCAAATGGAGCTATAGTGCAAAAGTTATGGCTCTCGTAAGTCCTGCCACCAATTGGGTTAGAACCATCACCCGAATTGTCACCTAGAATGTTGCCTAGATCATTCCTCCCTCCTTGAGAATCAATGGTCCCCATTACATCAATATTTGTCATCAAGTGTGGTAGTTGTGTTTTGATTTGATACTTGATACATACTTGGAATGGATTGTGCTTTGTGGAGCTATACTTTGTGGAGCTATGTAGGACCTGATTTTTCACCATTTCTGTCTAACCATTAATATATGGATGGGAGGATATGAACTTATTCAACTTGTTATTTATTGGTTTTTTTATTGTATTGTGTATGTATTCAAGGATGCAACATTAACCTTTTTGGATTCCTATGGCTTGACCACCATGAGAACAAATTTCTTGGCACTAATCAAAGAGAGAGATGTGGAAGGTGGTACCTCTGGTACCTTGTAGTGTTGTGTTCCAAGAGTGAGGGTGATCCTTTGATTTCTTGATTCATATATGCCATGTTGATCATAAATGAATGGCTGACCAAAGATTACATTGCAAACATCCATATTGACCACATCACATAAGACCTCATCTTGGAAAGGTTTTATTGCATATGAGACAAGACATTGGTGGGTGACACATGTTTCTCCCTAGACTCAACCATCCAATAATATATTGATTTGGGTGAGGCTTTATGGACAAATTTAGGCTTTTCACAACATTAGCAGAGATTAAATTCTTTTGACTCCCACTATCAAGAATGAAATGTAGAGGCTTACCTTTCACCCATAACTTAAAATGAAACAACCTTTCTTTGTCATTTGGCCACTCCTCATGGGTCTATGATGAATCAACTATGGCATCAGACTCAACATCTACAATCTTTTCTTCATCCTCTTCAACTTCAGGTTGTGTATGAGGCAGAGCAGTAGATGTTGAGGATTGTGACTCAGAAAGTAGGGACTTAATGGCTTGACATTATTCTTTGGAGTGAGTTCTATATTTATGATAATCACACCATTTCATAGTATTTCCTTGCTTTTGCTTCCAATTTTGGCCTTGTGTTTGACCTTCTTTGTCACTTTTACATTTTGAAGGTTGACTCTTCATATTCATTTTTCCATACTTGTGCTCAATCTTCACTGCGAACTTGTATGCCTCACTGAGGGTTTCAGAATTAAAGAGTTCCATTTCTCCCTATATATACCATTTTAGTCCACCACAATATTTGAGAACTTTGTGTTTCTCACTTTATTGGATGCCCAATCTCGTAGATAGAGAATGAAAAATGTCAGTGTAATCTTGAATAGACTATTCTTTATCTTGGTAAAGTTTTTGCCACTCCATATATAGATCATCATATGATCCAATGGGGTAGTATTCTTCCTTTACAACTTCAGTGAAATCATCCAAGGTAGGTTCCACCTCAATGCCAATATCATCTACACTAAATCTCTTTTTGTATACTTCCCACCAATTTTTGACAGGTAATGATGCTTTCAAAAGAGCAAAAGTGATCTTTTCTTTACCAGTGAATTTATTTATAGAAAAATAAGTTGATAATTGATCCAACCAATTTTATACTATATCAACATTGATTTTACCTTCAAATGTAGAGATATCAAAATTCACCTGAACCTTGAAGGGTGTTGGGGCACTGAAAGGATGTGGGGTTACAAATGAGGAGCCAAAATTTCCCATCATAATTTATTGGATAATTTGGGTAAATTGTTGTAGCATCTACACTTGTTTTTGCTAAAGGGATTCATTCACCATTTCATTAAAAGGATCAAATGTCTCAGTTTTGTCTACCATTTGAAGTCATTTAAAGTGAATAGGTGGATAGTTTGTTGGTTCTATTTTCCACCTAAGCTTCTTTTAATCTGACCTCATCCTCAGGATCATACACTCTAAAGACAAACCACTCTAATACCACTAATCCAAAACTCAAAAGCTTTGGTTGAAAGATAATTTAAGAAAGAAGAATAATACAACAAAAATAATTCTATCTTTGAGAAGAGATGTTTTATTCATCAAATTTACAGACCCAAACATATGCCTATCTCTGAGAAGAGATGTCTAATTTCCATTTCAGGTTACATATTCATATTTACACATTTTAAAGGTAGGAGGAGGATGTGGAAGGTCACAAATCTCAGGGGAGATTAAGTGGTTTGAATTTCATGATTTACAACAATATAGAATTTAAGGAATTACTATTTTTAGAAACTTACTATTTTTAGACTGCACTACTAAAATTGAAATTTGGGGCACGTCCATTGGGTTTTTAGGGGTCAAAATCCATTAATCAAAGCTCATTCCATCTCATCACATTCTCCTAATTCTTAGCTTTCCAATGGTTTAAATGGGAGTCAAATGGAGATATGGTGCAAAAGTTATGTCTCCCAGAAGTCCAGCCACCAATTAGGGTAGAACCATCACCTGAATTATTGCTTAGAATGTTGCCCAGATTTACATTAAGGCACTTGAAATGAAATGGGTGTGATATTTGTCTCTAGAGGAATCATATATCCTACTCCTAGGGGGATAAGGGTATACTTCATTCACCTAAAATCATCTATGACAATCATCAATGATCATACATATCTCATCAGGCCTTAGTCACATAAGGGGTTCCTCATCACCTCAAATGGGTGAATAAGTCCTGGTATGAGGCTAAAGAAAAGATATTCAAATGAATGAATCTCATATTAGTGAAAATGAGACTGAGTCCATTGGTTATAGATCTACCAATCTTGTTCCTTGTAAAACATGAGAGGGTCTATTTCACTATTTTAGGTCAAGGGAACCTCCTAGATCCTCAGTGTCTATGGTATTCCATTACAACCACAACCTGCTCATGAGTGAGCTCAAATATAAGGACATAAATTTTATGGGATTAGCATCTTGAGGGTGGGAAGATGGTCATGGATGAAATGAATCAAATACAACATGAAAGATAATAGAAAAGGCAAACAGACAAAGAACTAGTAAGGAGAATAACTCAAAACCAAAGCAGGATAAAATAACTAAGGTGAGAGACAAAACAAAAAATTAAATCAAATCCTCACATCTAATAGAGGGGAGTTGGATAAGAGAGTTATAAATGGGATAGAACTAGCATGAGATCGTATGTGAGGTCCCCTTGGGTATGCTAGAATATAGCTCAAAGAATCTAAATATAACTACTAGAGTTTGGAAAGGGGTACATAAGGTATTGAATAAATAACTAGAAGGCTAGAAGGCTCAAGGCTTCTATGGGATACTAGAGATCTATAAAGGCTATCCAATTTTATGGCTTGCACCAAACTATAGGAAAAATTATAAACTAAGTTAGGGATAGCATGATCAAATGCACAAAGGATGCAAGCATCTCTAACAGGTATAACCATAGTAAACCAAGTAATAGGGGTAATATTCAATGTGTAAAGAATGAGAAAAGAATCTATTTGAACAAGATAACACTACCAAGCATGAAATGCATTTTAGAAACATGTAATCCTATGAATTGAAATAGGATTTCAGAAAGGAAATGATGTTTTCAATAGAGAGAGATAGGAAGAGCATACAATTTTAGAAACCTAAGATAATGCCTTTGTTCAAATGAAACTATCCATATCATGTGAATGAATGAGGGAATGCCATTTTAATCAAACCAATTAAGATAGATGAACATAGGAGCATATATCAATCAAGGTAATGATTCAAAATCAATCAATCTTACATAATGAAAGACATTTTTTTATAAATAAAGATGTTTTCAAGGTGAAGAGAATGCATACAATTTAGAATCTATTCTAAGCATGTACACAACAAGCTAAACTAGCATAAAAATAAAAATCCATAGCATATATACTACACTACAATAATGGAGTTTCACTTTGCATAAAAAAGTTCCATTAGATCAAGCTCAAAATATTGTGTGGATGTTCTACCAAATGGGAATCCATGCTAGGAAGCAATAAAGGAGGAAGACTAAGTTGTGTGTAAGCTGAGTCCAAACCAAGAGCTAAAATCTAGGGAGGAGGTGAAGTGAGAACTTGAAAGGGTGTAAGATATCTGACCAAGTGTATAAATCAGGTGTAATGCAAAATGTTTAAGTTGGGAGCAAGCCACAAGGAAGCAGGAATAACTAGAAGCAACAATGGAGTTTCCAAGTCAATGTGTAGTAGTATATGGAATCCTCTATCACCAATCAAGCTCAAGAGTGCCAAGAATGAATCAAGAGAGATTCAATAAGGCATGAGAGTCAAGAGAGAAAATAATAATGAAAAATATTTGAGAAAAATGGATGAAAATGAGTGATATAGGGAATCCAAATGCCAAAAAAACCCAAAACTAGCTATTTATAGTTATTAGAGGCACAAAAATGATCATTCTAGCTAAGATGTAGTCTAGGTCATGGATTTTATGAAGGAAACATATAGCCTAGGCCATGGGTTTCCCCTATAAGCCATAGCATGGGTCAACAACTCATCCTAGGTGGTTAATATGACCCTAGAAGGGCTCCAAGAGGTGTCTAGAGGGTCTATAGGCATGCACAGAGGCTAGGGAAGTGTAGGAGATCCATGTGTAGAGTAAGAATGTGTCTATTCAAGTGGGAAATATCTCAAATATAATGACCTAAGTTGGTAGTCTGCACATGAATTAATGTATAATCATAATGAAGAGTAGGGTCATGAGAAGTACAATTATAGCTAGTAATTTCATAGGGGTACCCAACTCCCCTTAAGAGCACTAGCCCCACTTATCTTTCCATGTGAGATATGAGCATTGGACTTGGCAATTCAAAATGATAGACTAGGGTAATAGATCTCAAAAGGGGTAATGAAACTAAATTTGGTCACTTCCTTGCCTTCCTTTGTCTAAAACACCTTCTTCAGGGATTATACCATCATCATATACCTCTTTATGACCTTAGGCCTACCATGGGGGTTTGAGTTTCTCACAAAGATGAAGATGGGGTCTTGAGGGGTCAAAGAGGGATTTAAGCCTTATAGGCCTAAACTAAGTCTCAATACTTTGAATCACCTGTAGGTGTATTGGTGGCTTCAATTTCATCATAACACCCTTTTCCATCTAATTTCACCCTTTTTCACTTGTCTTTAGCTACCTAAACTCCCATCTCTATCCCTCTCTCTTGTAGGCCTACCATGATCATCACTACCTAGTCTGAGTGTTTGAATTAATTAATGTTAGGGGCCTGGGTAGGACCTGTGTCTTTATAGTACTCATTGTTGGTAGAATTGGGGCTCATTTAGGGTGTACTCAAGGTCTGAACACATTATTTAAACTAGGTTTCTCCTCAATCCTGATCTCAAGACTCCCCTACAGTCATGCATACAAGCATATGTGTCATGGAGGTCTAATCCAAACTAGGTAGCTTTTTCAAACTTGTACCATCATCCTATGAGATATTAAGGAAGATGGATACCATCATTTCCCTAGGATTACCCTTACATGTTTTTTTTACATTATCATTCACATCAATTAGACACCTCAACTGACTAGGGATACTTGTATGCCTTTACCTCACTATACATGCCTGATTCAGTTTGTTTTGGATTTCCATCGAAGTCTCCTTTTCTTCTCAATAGTATAATATTTGTGTTATGATTATTTTATTTAGATATCTCTTTCATATGATAATAACATCTCATATTTAATGTTGGAGGTAGATTTCCTATAGTCTTGCAAGTAGTGATCTAGGTGTGTGACTGTCATTGGAGTTCTTTCACATGCCCATGAGCAAAAGGAGGGATTTTATACTATGTTATAGGTTTGGTTGACCTTTTTTGAATCTTAATACCTCCCCTTAAGATAATTATCTTCTTAACCTATGACCTTTCCTTACATCTTGTAGGTTTAGCTGTATGATGGTTTTGGAAAACCCTTTGGAGATTGGGCTTGAGCATCATCTTTTGAACTTGGTCATAGCTTCTTAGTTATATCCACATTTGAATGGAACCCTTTTCTCACAGTCCCATTAACCCTTCATGGTATTATACAACATTTAACCTGGTTTCCATGCCTTAATCTTGGGCATAAGGGCTTAAACTTGTAGGTGATGTTTATAGAGTCCTATGAAGCTCTAAGTTTGGAAATTAGAGCCTACTATGGGGTGAAATGGCTTGATGAGACCATTACAAAACATATGCCCTTTGAGAGGTGTCATATGGATTGTTGACTCTTGTTCACAATCACCTATGTGGACCCTATACACCCCTATTTATATACTCAACAAGGTAAAATATTTTGAGCTAGTTAATCAGATATATGAAGGGAGAAACTAAAACCTAGGATTTCACAAATACCTTAAATAATGATAATGAACCTTAAACTTTACTAAAAAAGTCTATGAAAGCATTTGGAGGATAGTTCATGATTTATTAGTCTTAAGAGCCATAATGAGCTTTGATCCTTATGAGATAGGGACTCCTCCATATGAATACAACACCTCTACATGCTCTATAGTGTTTTATTGATCTTCAATAGCCATCACCATGAAACACTTTGTTCACACTTGTAATGACGTTCAAATTACACAGGTAGTTTTACTTAAAGGAAGGAGCTTGAAGGAGTTGGGTGTTCATTTTATCATTAGGTAAACTATAAATTATGATAAATCTTAAATGTATCTCCTAAGAAGTCATCATTACAACCAATAACTATCCTTCACACATATTATGCATTGAAGGCTCTAAAATGCCATGAACTAATGTCTACAACCTATAATTGTGACCATATGAAGGTTTTCTTGCTCCCATGATCTCACACATGTGAATTTAGGTCTAAGGTGAAGTGGAATTACCTTGAAGGCTTGTAGAAGACATATACAACTACCATTTTATTCAAACTAGTCATAAATGCACTGAAACTATTCCAAGATTGACCTTGTATAGATGCAAAAGACTAGTTTGACTACCTAGATTCTTAACCATTATTCATAAAGCATGGGTCATAAAGCTAAAAATTAATTCCAATTATTATAAGGCCATTATACCCCATTCCTCTATCCAAGATCTCAGGTCACCATTTTTTCTCTTTTATCCATACTGAACAAGAACCTAAGAGGCTATCTAAGGATGCCAATAAGAGTGATTAAGAGGACGGGCTGATTTTTTATCCTTTTGACTCTAAAAATCATGCATTCTCTCATCTTATTTTTACACTAATTTTCCTTTGACCTTTTCTGACCATGACCATACTACACAAATTTGTACACTCTTAAAAACACATGTAAAATACACTTTCCTATATTTTCTCAAGTTTTTAGATCTTAAAATGTTATTGGTGGGTAGAAGGAGGGAAATGAGGAGTCAAAATGCATTCATAAAAGGCATTTATCTTCCACAAACCCTTTTTCATAATAAACCTTTATATAATGGCATTATGGTGATAATGGTGACCTTTGAAGGCATAATTTATGGTCTTTGTGCTACTTTGGGGGACAAAATAACAATATTCACATGGTTACACACTCTTTGGAAGGAAATGAATAATCAATTAAAGGAGATATCTTAATATTTTATAAATAACCTTAAATTTTTCTAAGTTTTCAAACAACTGTCAAACATATTTCTTCATATTGGTCCCTAATCTCTTGAATTCTTCCTCATGTTATAGGTTATTGGCATGCTCACATGGCTGGCTATGGCTACAACATCATATGCCACCTCTTACATGAATTATTTGGGTCATAAGGACCATATTAATACTTTTCATGGGATTTTATCCATAGATAACACATAGTAGACATTTGACATAGGCTCTAGAAGTGTGAGAAGATGACCACCATGACACTTCTTGATAGGGGTATACCACTTGAACATGTTGCCTTGAATTGATGACAAGTGATCCCTTTTTTGAATTACCTTGAAACTTCAAGAGACATAATAGGGTGACCAAAGTTGTGCTCAAGTACTCAAGGGCATAGGTTTATCCCTTTCCAAGCCTAAGGCTAAAAATAAGTCAACATCACTAGTGACTTTGAAGGGTTGACCTACCTAATGGTCAAGAGGACCCATAATTTATTGCATGATAGTCATGGTTCAGATGAGAGACTTATTTGACTAAGTTTACACTTCATTACTAATACCTTGTAGACCTTAAGGTCTATAAAAACTCTAAAATACATAAAGGAACATAATAAAACAATAAACAAGAATACAACCATGACACACAATAAGAATAAACAAGAACACAACCAAACAACTAATAAAGCATGTGCCACAACATTTATAAGAAAGGAGACCTAAACTACTATGTACAAATATATTATGTGCCATATAGTAACAATACTTAAAGAACACCCCATTGATAGGGATAGGGAGTTCCTCACCATTCAACCTTGATAATTGGAAGGCATTATGCTCCTTGTAGATGGTAATGTTGTATGGTCTACTCTATAGGTTATCAAACTTTGAGTGCTTACCTAATTTATCTCAGTCATCATCCCATTTGATCATAATATCACCTTATTGTATTGTCCTTGAAAAATCTCTCTTGTCAAAAGACATCTTGACTTGATCTTGATTAGACCACATGGCATGTAGATCATAATCTATTGTCTCTTCCATCTCCTTCAATTCATTCATCCTTACATCCATAACATCATTCTCCATTAGTTCAATTTGATGTGTGAGCTCCAAGGCTAGTATTTCAAGTGATATGGGAAACCTTTCCTCCTTTTCATAGACAAGAAGGTATGGTGAATGTCCATTAGACCTCTTGGGAGTGATCCCATATGTCCATAAGGTTGTCCTTAGTTTCATATGCCACTCCATCTGATTGTCCTCCATAGTTCTCCTTATTCTTCTAATTAGGTTCTTGTTGGTGGAATTTGTAATTCCATTTTCATGTGGATAGTAGTTGAAGTAAGTAACAAGGTAGATGTGATGGTTAATATCCCATTCACTCACCTTTGCACTACTGAAGGCTAGTCCATTATCTAATATGATGGTGGAGGGGATCCCAAATCTAGTTACTAGGTTGTCATAAAACTCCAAAACTAAGTTCTAATTTTCTTATTGAAGTGATACTACCTCCACCCACCTAGTAAAGTATTTTGTTTCAATCAAGACCCACTTTTGTCCCACACTAGATGGAGGGTGAATCATGCTTACAAAGTCTAGGCCCCACTGCATGAAGGGCTGCTCTATTTGGATAGGTTTGAGGGGCAAGGCATCTAGTATTTGATTCCCAATGAGCATGATGCACTTTTGGCACCTTCTAACCCAAACATGGGAGTAATTAAACAAAATTGGACAAAAATAGCTTGCTCTTATGATCTTTGCTACTTCAATCTTGGCTACAAATTGCCTTCCTATTGGTCCATCATGAAATTGGTGTAGGAGCTTGTCAAGCTAGTTAGTTTCTACACACCTCATAGCATGCCATCAAGATAATTTTTGAAAATAACTCCATAAATTAAGACATAATGGATTTATTTCAGCCTATAAGACCTTTTTCTTGTCTTATTTATGGTTATATGACATTATCCTATTTATGCCTATACTTTTTTCTAGCTGGAAGGAGATGTAGATGTAACTACTTGGTGATCACTTTGCTTTGATAAAACCACTTCTTTGTCCTCATTAAAATCTACTTCCAAATGTTCACATAGTCCTCTACCCCTTATCAACTTGGTGACTTACTCTTCTATGTCATATTCCATGCATTTGGTCACCCAACCTTCTCTCTTTTCACTCAAGTCCTAGTTAAGAATGAAGTCTTTGATGTTAGGGTGAACCACCATGACATATATCTTGTTATTAGACATCATATATCTAAATGTTTTTATACCTATCATGAATTCAAGCACATGCTTTTCCATAAATGTATATCTTTCCTGATATCCCTCTAATGCTTGACTAAATAAGGCTATGGGTTGATCAAGACCCTCATTATTTTTATGCATAATCATGGTAGAAATAGTATCATTGGTTGAGAAAGCATTTAAGAAGAAGTCCCTTGAGAAATTAGGGTTGAGGAGGGTGCATGCTTAGGTAGTGGTCAATTTAATGGATTTAAAGCTTTTCCCCCCTTATTTAGTCCATATAAAATCCTTATGTTTCTTGAGCATGAAGGTTAGAAGCCTTACCAACTCTACAAACCTGGGGATAAACATCTTAATGAAGTTGATCTTACCTAAAAAACTATGTAATCCCTTCTTATGCTTAGGAAGTGATAGAGCAAGGATTACACTTATCCTCTCAAGGTCTATAGAAAGGCCTTCTTTTGACATAATGTGACCTAGAATTCTACCCTCATGGACAACAAAAATACATTTTTTGGGATTAAAGGAGACCCTATACTGCTCTTACCTATCAAATATTAGCCTTAGGTGTGTCAATTGATCATTGACATCCTTGGAAAAGATTATGATGTCATCTGAGTAGATGAGCACCATCTCATTAATAGTCCTTATAAGGTCACATCGATTTCCCTTTGAAAGGTGGCTCCTGCATTAGATAGCCCAAAGGGCATCTTCTTATAAGCATAATTTCCCCACTTGGTTGTGAAGGCAGTCTTGCATTGGTCTTCATCCTTCACTAACACTTGATTATACCCTGAGTATCCATCAAGCAATGATAAACACTATGAACTTGTAACCTTTTGAAGAATCTAGTCCATGGATGGCAAGGGACAGTGGTCTCTCAATGACACCTTGTTGAGATCCTTGATGTCTACACATAACCTTATCTCCCCATTATTTTTCATTATAGTCACAATATTAGCCACCCATGAAGAGTGTTTAATGGGGAATATGATGTTGGACTCAATGATCTTGGTCAACTCTTTCTTCATGAGGAGTTCAATCTTGGGGTTGATCGGTCTTTATTTTTGTCTCACAGGCTTGGCACTTGCCTCCAATTCTATAGTATGTTGGGATAGAATAGGGTCAAACCCCTTCAAATCATTGTACTCCTAGGAAAATATGTCTTCAAACTCTTGACACAACTCTATAAAGGCTGCCTTTTCTTCTTTTGTGTTCACTTTACCTAGTTTGAGCAGCTATCCTTGAAGATAATGACCTTATCATAGTGCTCATCTTTGGTTGACATGATAACCTTGTCATTTATTAACTAATCATACTCATTGAATATGTTTTCCAAGGTCACTAATCCCTTGGGTAGCTTGTTTGTTCTCAATTGGATAATATGGTCACCATAATATTGCTAAAATCTACCTCTTTCTTGAGTAGAATTCTACCCCTACTACAAAAAACATGCTATCTAATTATTATTTTTAAAGACCTTCCAGCTAAACTCATTATCAGGAACTAAAGGTCTATAAACTACATTGATTTTAGGTTGATATTTCATGTCCTTGAACCCACTTGGAATGTCATACTATGCTCATATGGCTACCAACTAGTCTACATGTTGATTGGCCTCTCTTGGGATTGAACGGATGTCAAAAGCCTCAAAGTCTTCTAAGAGGTCCCAAACCCTGTGCTTGTATGTCTTCAAGAGTGGATTATTTATTGAATTCTACCCTCTCACTTGATGAACTGCTAACTCACTATCTCTCATGGATTGTAGGAGCTTAATGCCTCTCTTTCTTGCCCATTACAACCCATGAATGATGGCCTCATACTCTATTGTGTTTCATGTGAAACTAAACTATAACCTCATGGTAGAGAAGTATCTTTGCTTGGAAGGAGAGATAAGCATGACACCTACCCTACTTTTATTCTTACACCTAGAGTCATCAAAGAACAAACTCCACACTCCATCATGATCTTGGATTGGGTTAATAAGAGTCGGTATGATGACCTCTTCCTCATGAATTTAGTATATCCCCAAACCTTCTTATTAAATGCTCTTATATGGATCATATCCATGGTTATCTACTCCCCATTCATCAATAAGTAAGTTTGATATGCCTTAAAGTGGTTCAATTGGCTCCTGATCATTAGGATGTTTATCTACATTTATGATAGTGCAATTGACATTAGAAAAATTAGGCATGTAGGGATGTAAATGAAACCTAGAGATAGGATCAGACCTGCTTGTAAAATTGGTTATATACCTGGTCATAAAGACCATATAAGACTAGTTAAAAGAGAGATAGCCTCATATATTGGCATTGAAATCCCTAAACAAACATAAGGCAAAATAAGGTGTGAGATCAACCAGTACAACATCTTGGGATATAGTACAATTAGGAAAAGTATCTGGGACTATTTTCATATCCTTGAGTACAACAACAGTCTTAGTAGGGGACCCATCTAGTTGTAGGACCCCTTTAGAAATAGGTTCATACTTTAACCCCAACTTATTTTCTATAGACTTAGGCATGACAGATGTACTAGACCCATTATATATGATGTAGTTATGTAATAAGGAGTTTATTATGATGATAAAAATATATAAAGGAGGGGTATTGTTTACCTTATATGTTTGGGTCTAATTATGTTGATTGGTGTTGTCTAAGACTGCATCCACTTTTTATATCTACTTGTCCAAGATTTAAAGTTTGGACAACTCTTCTTGGAAGAGATCTTTTTGTCTAAAAATCATAAATGTGTCCTATAATAAAAAAATGTCACACCCTAGAGGAGGTTTTTAATCCTACTCTAAAATTTTGGCAACTTTATAATACCTTTAGGCCTATGGTTTGCCTATAGTAGAGGTAGACCTCTAGGTTTAAGGGCTAGCTCCATAGATTGATCCTTAAGTGTTTATCACCTAAACTAACTATTTACTTGGATGAAAATGGATATAAGTAGACATGAAAGTAAGATAATCTAAGTAAATGATACACTAGAAAGATATACACTATGCTACCATACTCTTTCACTAAGAAGCATGAACTACAACAAAAGTATTAGAATCCTGAATTGTTCTAACATTAGTATTTCAAAAATGGAGGTAATATGCATGAAACTACTCAAGGTAAGTAAACCATAGATCAGTTATAGATGTTAAGTCTAATTTTACACTTAAAAATAGAATGATACACTTGAAAACACTGCATGTAACTTGTTAGAGTGAAATAACTTGCATCAAAAATGGAAGGATTGAGAGAAAGCAAAGATGGATATCAATCACTTGACCTTTCACTATGCATCACCTCACATGCTTAGATAAGATAGTTTATAAACTTGAAAATAAATTGAATATCTTATTTCAAAGGCAAAATATAATATCAAACCAGTAGGGATTCACCATACCAAGTGTGGAATTAGAATACCAGAGCCAAAATGGCTTGCATTTATAGAATGTGAGAAGAGAGAGAAGAAAGTGGAGATGAAGGGTCACAATGCCACATTGAAAGGCATGAAAAATAGTTAAATTTCATAGGGATGATGTGGAGAATATATGTATGAAAGATATTCTTGGAGAAATGTCTCTCTAAATCATGAAACTCTTCAAAAATAGCATAGGGATCCTTCGGCTACCTTCTTGAAATTGCCTTCATCATTAGGCCTCTCGTGAGCACTTGAAACTAGACTAGGGATAGTTGAAACATGTGAAATGTCAAAGAGGGGTTATAAACAATATTTAACATTCATCATATGCTTTACTAACTGCTATTATTTTTCATGACACTTGCACTCACCATCTACAGTCACCATCACTAGCCTTATAGATTTGTCTTCACATTTGTCATCAATATGGCCTTCAGCTTCTCAATAAAATACATGGAAGGGGTGTTATGACACCTATTCTTTCCATTCCATGATTTATACCTTAAAAGGACCCAAAATTAAAATTCTCACCTTCTCACTCAATACTCACTCTCCATTTCCATTATCTACCATAGACTGCCTGAAGTGAATGAGTTATTAGAAGTGTTTATGTGATTATATAAGGTAAAAAATAGACATATGGGGTTATGATATGTCCCAATTGACCTCCTAAAATGGCTCTCATTATTAAATGCTCCTCTGCACCTACAAAATACATAAATCTTTATAAAAAACCCTATTTTAGGCTTATCCATACAAGTAGGGTACAAACCAATCATGTGTCATGGATCCTAAGAGAGTAATCTGAAAGTCTAGAATAATTTCCAAGCTAGAATACACCTTTTGAATGCATTCCCATCCATCTCTTTCCAATCAATTATTTGACAGGGGTTTAGGAGGGTTTCTAGTGTTTAAAATTATTAAGGACTATTCATGAAATTATGACATTGAAACCTCAAACAAATTACACTAAGAGAATGATATGGACCCTACTCAACAACTCCTAACTCCTTGTAGTCTCATGAATAGTGTCTATACTAATGTGAGTGGAGGAAATTTACCCTCAATCTTTTGTAGTGGATTTTAGGCAGGCCTAAGGTGTCTTTTAGGACAAAAATGACTTTTTAATGATATCTCCAGCAATCCAAAGGTTCCAAATAATATTATACCTTTCCCTAAAGGTTATCATCTGAGTAGGAAGGTTAATCTTACCATAAAAGTGGATTAAGACCCCTATAAGGCTTTAGGTTTTGCTTAGGCCTAATAGACTTGATGTGTGTTTCATGACTTAAAACCTCCTTTGAATGTTTTCTCAAGACTGTAAGGTCTTCTCTACATTGTTTTATGATCAAATCAACATTCCACATCCTCTTTCATTTTTTCAGCACTTCTCATGTTGTCCTCCTACCATATGCTTACCAATCTTATAATCTAGATTGCTTAGGAGTGCCCTCTATCTGAGATAAAATAAAGGGAATAACCCCTATTTTATTAGGAAAAATGAGACAATGGGGGAATTAAATATGTCATAAATACCTTCTATAACAAATATTGAGGTTATATCACTTCTCTAGCATCTTCAACCCTTCAATTTCTCTCAAAACTAGTCTATGTAACATTGATTGTATGCAGGGTCATAACCACTAGAGTATGTCTTTGAAAACATAGCTTAGTTTTTACCCCATATAATCTAAAGATATCATAATTAGCATTACTGCCATTATGAGGGAAGTATAAAACATGTTCAACACCCCATACCTTTTCCAACTCTCTCAATTCACCTTTCTACTTGGTTAGGCCTAGTTTGCAGACTTTCACAGACTGTGAATGTATGTCTTAGTTGAGATGAGGGGTGTCCTATAGGTGGTTTTCATGATTTAGACTTGTGTTACATGATTAGGCCCTACTTGGATTTCTCAATATCATCTTCATACTTTTATTTCTCAAACAAATCATGCTTTAAGATTTGCCAATGTTCAAACTACTTATTTTAACATATTATGAGTCTACAATCAACTGTAGGTGGCCATTTTGAGAACAAAGGGACCCATATAGGTGACTTTTCACATTGTAACATGGATTTTCATGAACTAGGTTATCCTTAGAGTCTTTTATCTCACCTTCATATTCAAACACATTCATAAAATGCCTAGGGTTTGAAGTTAACACCCAAACTATAATGATCTAATATGTTACCAGTCTTTAGTCAACCTGTAGGTGCACTTTTGAGAAAAAAAGAGACCCCTGTAGGTGCTTACCTATGTCTCAAAATGGTTTCCTAGTCTATTAGATTGTTTTTTAAAGTTATAGATCAGCTCTTACACAAATACAGTCATTTGTCTTAAGGGTTGCAACCAAAGAGTCATGTAGCATTGAAAGACCACTTGAACCTCAAGAATATTATAGATTACACTAACAATCTATAGTCAATTTTTGTTAAAATTAGAAACCTAATTGCATAATGATTATTATGACCAAATAGTCAATTGTTGTATCAAATCATTGCCCCTATGTCTAGGTTACATTATGGAAACCATGAAAATAGTGTAGACCTCAAGACAATCTAATATGAGAAAACCAATTGTGAGAAAAGATCTTTGTTTTAGAGATATTAAGGTAACATGTCTCTCTTGCAGTCTTCTCAACCTATGAACTTTGAGCTCAAGTCTGCCTACATGAATTGTCATCACTGTTATCATAATGACCTTCTAAAAGCTCTTAAAAATCAATAATGTCTTAAACAAGTTTCAAAACCTTCATTTAAATGTTATTTAGACCTCTATGAGCTTCTTGTAGGTGTACATCAAGCTCAGAATTGTGAAGGTAAGGTATATGCCTATATGAACTAAACTAGTTCTCACAAATAATTTTCTCACCTTTGAATGGTTCAATCTCACTGCTCAAACCTTGGGAGTCTCCCTACCATATTTAAATCTTCATGTATCATTATCATGGTTTCTCAAACTCCTTTTACCTTCTTGTAGGTGAATATTGTAAGAGAGCTGATTATGGTATTTTTTTAACTGTGTTTTGCCAAGTGCTAGTCTTGAGACTAAGATTTGAAAATAAAGTTGACCATCATGACCATGAGAATAATAAAACACCAACGTACCTTTGATTTGAAGCCATTATAGGAGAGAGAACCCCTATAACTAATGAAACTTGCCTACAAATTATGATGGTGTATCTCACTAGCAATATGAGATGTTCTACCAACTCCCTCAAACCACATGTGAAAAATAGACAAATGACCATGTCATAAGGAATATCAAACTCCTCATAATAACATTCATTAATTGGTTTGTATAGACCAATCCAAATAGAGGATAAAAATGACAGGTATGGGAATGAGTAGGTAGAAAATAGTAGTAGACTTCTTAGTACTGGTTCATAAAGCATGACACACCAAAATTAGAACTTTTTCCATCAACTTGTAGTGGAAAAAGAGTAATACCATCCCTCAGAAGCATTTAACCTGACTCAACTCTTACTAGTCATACCATACAAAGATCAATTAACCATTTTTGCATGCAAAAGAGAGTGATAGAGAATTAGAATGGTTTTATGCCATTTTTGAGATCTTTAAGGCTGATCAAGCATGAAAGTGAGTTTAGGGGACATGAAGGGTCACTGTAAAAGTATTAACATGTGCCAAAGTTGTTACACAAGTCATATTGAATAGAAGGACCTTCTTTATGTTATGTAAGAGGCTAACTGTCTTGCATAGGAGGAGCCTAATTTTGATGCATAAAAGAGGATTGAAAAGCATCTCCACTTGGAATGATTGACATCTCATGTAACTCCCCCCAATGTGTGAATCATTAACCTTATTGAGCATAATTGTTTTGAGTTAGGACTAATGCTCTATAAATGTTATCAGAATTGGGATTAAATTTATTAGGCCTTGTTTGAGTGATCCACCCTTAACCTTATAGATTAGGTTGATATAGGGGCCTGTTAAATTGATAAGTCTAATAAAGAGCTTGATAAGATGCTCGGGAAGGTATACGAGGTGTCATTTTTGGCCTCTCTAATGCCAATATATTTTTGCTTTGTGCCTTGATCAGTTCTTCAATTTTACCTAATATATCTATTTGATTAGCATCTGCCTGATCATGATTAGTTGGCATTGGTATTGGAGTAATGTTAGGCATAGGCATAGGAAGTTATATCTCTAGGAACAAAAGCATGATGGGTCTTTGGGTAAGCTTGTCTACTTGTGTTAGATATTTTTATGCCCTTATTTCCACTTCATAGGCATCTAGTAGTGTGTTCCTTCCTATTGAATGTATCATGACTGCTACATCAGAATTGAGGGCTCTCAAATAATACAAAAAGGCATAGTTAAGAGTGGGTTTTATTACTATTATGATCCTATCCTAAGTCTTATAAAACCTATAGTTGAAGTCTACCATAAACTCTTGGGGATCCCTTTTGATTGTGGTAAGTTGTTCCACTAGAGACAATTGGTCACTTATATCCTTAAAATGCTTGCATAGATGTACCCCAAACTCATCCCATGTGTTGATAGAAGTAGATGTTAGACATCTATACCATTGAAATGCCTTACCTCTCAAATAAGTAGCTAATAACCTCATTGCCACTTTTTCTTGGGTTACATTATGAACTAAACATAAGTTGGATATGTATGCAATGTGTTCAATAGGAGTGGTAGAGTTTTCCCTTAAGAAGTAGGGAAGGTTCTTAAGTGAAACAATAAAGATATCATCAAATTGGTTTAGGTTTAGGTGGTTGACACCATTGAAGGGTACAAAATCTTAGTTCTTAGGCCTAGCCATTAGAGGTTTAGGGGTTATAGTAGTCCTTTATTGATTAATATTAGGATAATTAGGGGCTTTAGGATTAGGAATGGACCTAAGGTACCTCTTTCTCCTAGATAAATCCAAGGATAATTCAACAAACTTAGTTTCTTACCTTTTGATGAACACCTTCTAACCATTTTTGGCATGAAATTTGACTGTAAATCCGCCACTATAGTTCTTGAAGCTCATTGATATCATCAATTGATGCAATTAGTTATTCCAATTTTCTTAAATCTTGGTTACATTAGGTGTGCTATAAATTGATAACAATTTCATAGTTCACCAATAAACCATAAAAATTCAAATCAAAATCTAAACTTGAATAATCATTCTAGTTCACCTTTCAATAATCAATAAAATATAGATTTAATCTTGAATGCTTATTCAAGTTTACCCATCAGCCAACATAAAAAAATTTCTTTAGGAAGAACATCAAATCAATTTTCAAGTTTTATCAATCCAAATTATTTTGTAGGTTTATCCCTATCACATTAAAATCAAACACCCATGAATCCAAGCCCATTTATCAACACCAATTCAACCTTTAATAGCATAAACCTCTTAACCCCAACACTCATCCAAACTAAAATTTTGGTTCACATGATTTTTCAAAACCAAACTTGAATCAAAATGTGTTTATCAATCCATCCCCAAATCAAGCTATTGACTAGTTTGACCACAAGTTAAATTAGGTCAACTAACTATATATTCAAACTTGTTATATGGGTCTTATAGGGTGTAAAATGTGTCCCATGTTCTTTAATAAGGTCAAAATTATTTTTATTTTTGTCATATTTGTCTATTGTTTGTCCTAAGTCATTTTAAGGTCACATTTGGAGTCATTTATTGAAGTAGTTTTTCCATATGAGGAAAAATGTTCCAAAATACTATTAAACATTCCCCATGTTATAATATGTCAAAGGAACTACTTTAAAATTGACAAATTGTAGGTGCAATGTCAAAACAAGAAGATCAATGGGAAAAATGGTAGTTTTTAATTATTGTATGACCCGTATAACACATTTGGCATGTGGGATAACTTTAGGAGTGTCTCTTGGTATTATTAAAATTCAATTCCATTTTTTTAAAGCGTTTATAAGTCCAAAAATGAGAAAAACCATTCTATCTTTCCTTTCACTCTCCTAGACAAGCTAAAAAGATCAACTGGTCTCTGCTTGGTATGACTAGGAGGAGTTGAGTTAGAGTAAGTGCACTTGGTGGGTGGTAGTAATTTCTGTCTAATACAACTTCATGAAAATAGTTAGAGGATTGGTGTACTATGATTCATGAAATATTTATAAGAGTGATAATGACTATTTTTTGCCTACATATCCCCATGGCCCTTGGTTTTCTCCTTTGTTTGGGTTGGTATATGCATATCAAGTGTTGTATGTGGACTTTTAGGATATTTTATATCTTTTCATGCTGTATTCAACTTAGTTTACATGTATGGGGGTCAAGGAATGAGAAAGATTATCTATTTTGCTAGTGAGGGACTCCATTACTAGTCTATAAACATGTTTTAATAGTTTCAATGCTTGTCTTCCTATTTTTTTATTCATAAAAATGGTAATGCAAGGTAATGTTTTGTGTTAAATTTACCATTTATGGTGATTAATTATTCTTTTTAAGATTGAGTCTCAAGGGGTAACACTTGATGGAGTGAAGAGGTCTATAAATATAGCATAGTCAGTAAACCCTGCAACATCCACCTATAGGATTGTGAGAATGATTAGAAAGAGGTATGGTTGATGTTTGGAACCTATGAACATCTATATGACCTCATGTTTCATAAGCAATATGGTTAAACCACTAAAAGACACAATGTTGACAAGCTTCTGATTTGGCACACAGTCCTGAATCTAATGTTCACCTACAGGTAGTCTACAATGGCCTAATTTCAATCCATAAAGGCTTGATTTCAGTCCATAGAGGTCTTAGAGTGTTGATGTGAATATTTTTGAATTCATTTGAAACCTTCATTGAGGTATAGAAGAATAGAGAAGACCATTGTGATAATGATGATGTTATATTATGTAGTCAAGTTTGATTTTAGTGTTTGAAATTTCAAAAAGTTTGTATTTGAGACACTTTACCTTAACTTCTCTAAATCACATTTTTCTCATACACTTGGTCCTTGCATAGTAGACTATCTTCAAGAATGGATATGTATTGTGGTTTTACTCATGTATCCCAAGTATAGGGGAAATGCCTTGACAAAAGAAAATGGTTGTTTGATCAAGAGATGATGATGTTTGAATGTTTTCTCACTCAAGTATGGTTTGAATTGAGGCACTCAGTAAACATTGTGCTAAAAGGACTAAAATCAACCTAATTTTTAGTGACCTATAGTAGTGATTGGAACCATGGTTTTTAAGCAAGAGAATGCACTAATACAAGTATGAAATGTTCTAGTGACATCAAGAAGGATTAGAGAAGATGAAATCCAATGTCAAGGAAAACATCATCACCTATATGATTCCATTTTTATCTCAAATGTCACCTATAGTCTGACTATAGACTCATAATATATTAGGAACATCTAGTTTGAGTGTAAGCATATGTCTCTAGACATGAGATGAGTTAAAACAAGTGTGATATGATCTTGATGAATTTTGTAAGGACCTAAATCATGAATATCAATTTCCAAACATGAAAAAACACCTAGAATAAATCTCAAAGTCTACCTAAATAAGCACCTACAGACTGACTATAGACTAGCTCTAGCAAAGAAGAGATATGAGTTGAGAGGGTTGGCAGAGATATAGGATGGTGAGCATGTGGATACCACTCCCATAGTGTTAATTTAAACTTCATGAGACTCTCAAAGAAGAAGAATAAAGAAAAGGAAAGTTCTTAACTTGTCACTCAGCTTGAGGTTCTAGATCCTGCATAGTCACTAGGTTTGAGAAGCTAGTCTTAAGAGATTTGTGATGTTGAGTGGTTTATGGGTATGATCCAACCATTAAATTTTGTATAAATAGTCTTCAAACACTAATGAAACCATCCATAATCTTAGTTTGGATAATAAAATAGGAGAGATTCCCTCTATTTTGTCTCATACAAAAGGCACTCCCATTCAAGACAAGACTATAGGTTTGGTGTGTAGATGGTAAGAAGTTGACATGATGAGTCTTGGGACACTTTGAAATGGTGTGAAGAGTTGGAATGAGGGTAAAAAAATGTGTAAAATCATTCACAAATGCTAGAAACCACTTAGAGGTGGCCATGGGTAGTTAGGCATAGTTAGGCCTATTAGGCCTAGAACTAGACCCAAGCCCTACAAGGGTATAAATTCACTTCTAAGACCATATGACCATTCCAGTGTAGTTGAGAGACTTAAAGGGGAGGTATAAGGTTGATTAAAGCCATTGGTTTGTAGGGAGTTACATCAAGTTGGTCATTTTGACCCAATCCCATGGTAAACCTTCTCAGAATGCAAGAAAGAGCTTGATAGGCCATTTTCAAATGCTCACATATGTAAGGATTGCTTGCATGGGGCCCTAATGATCTAGGGGTATTTTATTAGGGTCTTACACTTAGACTTAGTAGAATTTTTTTATGAATCATCCCTAAGAAGCAAAAGCTTCTAAAACCCTCCTAAAACCTTAGTTTTTACACAATGGAGAAGTATGCAAGGAGATTAAATCAAAGGTGGTAGTTTATCCTAGAAAGTGTTTAGAACTTGTATAAGACTCTCTCAGGATCCTACATAGTCATTTGTTTTGTACCCTACTTTTATAAACAAGTTGGCTTTAGCATTTTTTACAAGTTGTTAACTATTTTATAGATGTATAATGGAATTGGTGGATAAAAAATATTGAATGAGGTATGTAGGGACTTATTATAACTCCCTATTCTCACCTCTCCCCTTATTTAATCTAAAAAGTACCTTTGCTACATAGTTCATTTCAGGAAATCTTGGACAGATAGTGAAAAAAGTAAGTGATTGCCTAGTGAGAAAATGAGAAGTTTGTTTTTGGATTTTTTTAAGGTTTAATTCATGGAATAGAAGGCATAAGAACCTTGAAAAGGTATCCTAACACCTATTTCATGGATTTAGTTGAGAAACTAAAGGCCACCTTGATGACAAATGTGAAGATAGACTTATAAGGCTAGTGATGGTGACTATAGATGGTGAGTACAAGTGTCATGAAGAAGGCTAATGGTTAGGGAAGCATCTGATGACTATCATAGTTTTTTTCCAACCTCCCTAACATAGTGCATATGTCTCAACTCTTCCTATTTTAGTTTCAAGTTGTTAAGAGGTGATTCATGATGAAGTCAATTACAAAAGGGCTAGTTGAAGAGTCTTTGTGCCATTTTGAAGAGTTTATCATGTTTCATATGGACACTTATCCAAGGAGACCTTCATAGTCTATTATCCACTTCATTATTATATAATTTAACTAGTCCTCATCACTTGAAACTTGTTATTATGACCTTTGAGCTTCATTCATCACTCTCTTCTCATATGTCCTATAAGTGCAAGCCATTTTAGATTTTGTAAAAAGACCACACCTAGTATGAAGAAGCCCTATTAGTTTGCTAATGTATTTTACCTTTGAAATAAATATTTTAAATCTAGTTTTGAGTTCAAAATCTATCTTTTCTAAGTGTGTGAAGGGGTTCATAGTGAAGTGTCTAGTGATAAGTATCTATCATTGCCTTATCTCTACTTTTTTATGTTTAATTCAAGTAGTTCTTACTCTAACAGGACACATGAAGTGTAGTCAAGTGCATTTATCTACCTCTAAGTGTAAGGATTAACCTTAGTTTCTACAATTTGACCTTAATTCACTCACCTTGTGTAGTTCAATGCATATCACCTCCATTTTTTAAATACTAATGTTATGGAAATTCAAGATTTTGAAACTAGTGTTGTGAGTCATGTCTCTTAGTGAAATTGTATTGTAGTCTAATGGAGATGTTTTTGGTGTATCACATTATTAGAGTATTTTATTTTCATGTTATTTCTACCCCCTTTCCATCAAATAAAGTAATTAGTGTAGGTGATAAGCAAAAAAAGAGAAATTTAGGGAGCTAGCCCTTAAACCTAGAGGTTTACCTCTGCTATTGGAAACCCATAGGCCTAGAGGTAATCCCATATTGTGTAAATCTTAGAATAGGCTTGAAGAACCATATTTAACATGCAATATCTGGTGATAATATTTTTAGCATGCCTAGTGAGACCAAGGTCCAAAAGAGTGGAAGTATTGTTGGTTATTCCTTCCTCCTATCATCTTTTAGAAGCATTAAAAAAACATTAATGGCAAATCTAAATGAAATCATCAATTTGTAAGTAGCTTATGTATTTATTATATAATATTTTGATCAATTCTTGTATTTCATTTGACTCATGAAGTTGATATGGATTGTTGTGATGAGAATCCCTACTATGCACCTACCTATCAACCATGTTATGACCCATGTTATATCCCTTAATAACCCTATCAAAGTTGTTATTAGTCCTATGACCCATGGTGTGAACTAGGAATTTGATGATGAAGGGGAGATTAGTTTTGTGTTAGTGGATAAATCAAATCAAAAGCACACTAAACTAACACCTTCATGCCTAGTTACTAGGGTGAGCTTAATAACAAAAAAAAATGAAAATCACAACTAAAAAGTAAGGAAAAACAAGAATCCTTCACCTTCCTTGGATTATCCAAATGCTTTGTTGTAGTGGCTTGCTCAATTTGTGCTCATGAAGTCTACATCAATGGAAGCTTGACTACCTCCATCTCTCCTTGGCACCTTGCTTGGCTTTGACTTCAATATTTTAGCATCATAACTTTGTCATGTGAGAGATTTTTGGAATCAATTTGGCATCGTAACTTTGCACAAGTTAAGCTTACAATTCATGTGGCAAAGCCTCCTATTTATAGATTTTGGAAAATTACTAGAATCAACCTAAACCATCCATCTCAAGATTGATATGTGTGGCTAAGGATTAATCTAATTATGTAATTAAAAATCCATAAATAGGCTCATCAATATTTGGGATAGAGGGGAATTTAAGAGGCATGTGAGGAATTGATGAGGCATGGGAGGGATTAACCTTGATATTTTATGCATTTATAGCCTAGGGATGTCTTCTCAAGAAATGATGTCACTTGATGATGCAGATGTTCAATATTCATTTTAAAAAATTAGTATTCAAGAAGTTTCCATGGAATTATTAATTAGGCTCTAATTTGGTTTAATTATCCCTCAAACATGATTAAGTACTTTGTGCACAAATTACTCAAATTGATTAGAATGCCTTGTTACTGGCCCAACATTTGAATGGATTGGAATTAGAATGTGATGTCAAATGCATTGGAGCCATTATCCCATTTAGGATGTTGTCAACACAAAATAACAAAGGCACGTGTTGATAGGTGTCATCATCCCCTTCATTCAATCAAATTTTTGTTGATGTCATATTTAACTAGGGTTGTGTTTAAAGCTATATGCAAAAAGAAGAATCATAGCGATTTAGTAATTGAATGGAGGTATTTGTATTTTTTTTTTTTTTTGGGGGGGGGGGGTTTAATGTCTTAAAGATTTCTTGGTTAAAACCTTATTGGAATTAAACTATGTAACTCTGTCAAAAATAAACACACGTTGCAAAAAAGAAATAGATTGTTAGAAATAAACACATGTTGCATAAATAAAATAGATTATTGGAAACAAACACATGTTGTAGAAATGAAATAGATTGCTGGAAACAAACACACATTGAAAAAATGAAATAGATTGCTAGAAACAAACACACGTAGAAATGAAAATTTAATCTAAAATGCCTATAGGAACAAATTTACAACAAATCTTAACTTTAAGGAGTTGGAAGCATCTATAAATTTAACAGAGTTGCCTATTTACTTTTGCGAATAGAAATATAAATACTGACAAAAATGAAGATCCTGGTTCTTTGGAGGAGTGGGCCCTTGCTCCGCCTAGAATAGGATTTAAACAATTTAATTTGTTTTCAGAATAGAAATGGCTATTTCATTGATAAAATGTTCTATATTAAAAATGTACTAATCTATCCTTTATCTCTCTATTCTTCAATGATTTTCTCTATCTTATATATTCTATATCTATATCTTTCTTTTACCAAATTCCTAGGTCTGTATATATAGATGCTTTGATGGCTATAACTGTTTCATAGATACGATGAAACTGAATCATGCCCAGAATAGATGTTGAATCAAGATGTGACTAGATGTCCAGCTGTGTGATAAATGTCTTGATTTTGCAAGTTCAAAAAATTAGGAATCTATTCTTGATTTAATGGGATCATTGATCCGACAGATCACCGGCCGTTTGGAATAGATCCTCATCAGTTTCATATCTAGCCACAAAATTTTTGGAGCTTTTTTGTAGGAGTATTGGAGCTAAATATAGAGTTTCAGAGCTAAGTCCAAAAATGTGACAACTTGAAATAGTATGGTGGAGTTCTGGAACTAACTGTGATAGTTCTGGAATAAGATTCTGTAGGTTTCAGAACTAATTGTGATGATTTTGAAACAAATTCTATAGGTTCTAAAACTAATCTGAATTGAGTCCAATGCTTCCAAAAACATGTAATTCACTTCATATTTATTCTTTATCCTGATGATGCCCTATTTTATTACAAAACTAGAATTTTTCAACACACTTGTTAGGAATTACAGGTCTTTTAAAATGTTAGAATCATAATCAACAAAAGATGGATAATCACATCCTAACTCATCTCAGATCAAAATAAAAGTTACAAAATACAATCAAACTTAATATAAAGAGAGAGTAATATGAGGTCATTTATTATAAATTTATTGGGCATATCCTGGCCTCATCACTTCCCCCATACTTACTTGTTTGTAAGTCCCTTTACAAACTTCAGTCTTCAAATTTGGGATTGTATATCTTGCATACCATTTGATTGCTTAGATCAAATTGATTGAATTGAATATCCCAATGCTTTGATTCAGAAGTACTATACCCTAATCCTGCTTCTACTTTTCTTTTCCATTCCTCAAATTGAGTGGGATGTTAAGGTTCCCTATTTTTCCAAGGAGATATGGGGGTGAGAAGTAGAGGTGGCCTTGTTCGCATTCCTATCCATATGCTCAGGGAAGTTTCATTGATCCAGGGAATTATTGTGCATAAAGCTTTTGCCCTTTCTAAACTCCAGATCAAATTTGAAGGGGATATTACTTCCCTTCTTTTCAATGCCACCAAGAGAAATTCCCATCTTTTTAAACATGCATCATGAAGACATCCATGCTTTGCTATAAACTAAAAAGATAAGGTCCCTTGAATTTATCATTAAATGCATGGGATTGGAAATATGTAGCAAAGGCTAGTGGATTACCATAATGAATTCTCATACAGAGACCAGATGAACTAGCCTTTGACCAATGCTCTAACTCCCTTTCTTTCCATGCAATCTAATTTTGAAGAACAAAGACAAATGCGTTAAGTTGGCTTTCTCCTACATACAAATTAATCATAAGACCTGTATTTATTTCTAGCATAAAATTGCAGAGGTAAAATTCACAAAGAATATTTATTTGTTCTGTATTAGCTAAGGAGTAGGCGGCCAAAAAATCAGCTTCATCTTTTATTTCATGTGGAAGGCCACATGCTATCCTTGCCAACTCCTAGCGAATGAATTGTTCCTCTAAAAACATGCTATAAACAAGAGAAGGTCTTCTGCATGCAAGCAACTTCTCACTCATCACATAAACTATTTATATTTTCATAAGACATTTATATTTATCATTTTCGTCCTTGTAAAATTTGTCTTTCCATTCCTTCCTTACTTTCTCTTCTTCTGCCAGTTTGCCTTTCAAGTCTATATTGGATGCTTTGATTTCATTGAGTTCTCTGCATGTGTCATCCCATAACTACTTGAGTGGTAGATAAGTCAATTCAGTCTGTGCAGAGACTATTGACATAGAGGTCTGTATTATACATTTTCCCTCATTCTCCATTAGTTTCCTTTTAATTTCTGCTAATTCCTCATTCTTAGCTGTGAACTAGTTTGTTAATTCTACAAGGAGCATTTACTTTTGTACTAACTTGAGTTTGAGGAAGTTTAATTCCTCATCCTTTTCCTTGATAATGAGTTCTACTCTAGAAAAAAATAGAGCTTGTTTAATCTATTGGTTTTGTTCTTTTTCTAAAAGTTCTTGGGGAGTTAAGCATTCCTCTTCCACCATAGGGGATTTCCCTTTCCTTCTCCAAGATGCTTGTTCATCTTCTGCATGTGATGGTGCTGCAGTCTCATCCATTTCTTGGAAAACTAGCTCCTCAAATCTTTCATCTTCTTTTTCCTTTTCTGCACCTAGGAGGAGTTATGGCCATGCTGCCCAAAATATCAACAACTTCAATTTCTAGCCTTTCTTGTTCTTCCACCTCCTCTGAACTTTATTTAGACTTTTTATGACATTTTCTTTCTTAAGGAGCCTCAAAATGTGCAAACATAGGTCTTCTCTTAGAACTTCTTTTGGTTTTTGCATTTTTCTCAGGCCTAGGTGAACTATCATTGTCAGAGACAGGTACCAATTCTTCTATAGCCTCAGTAGAAGAAGAAATGGCTTGAGAAGGTACAATAGGGTTTACAATTTTAACTTTTCTTCCATCTTTTCTTATTTTTGGTATTTCCTCTTCCCCTAATCTTTTCTTTTTCTTAGTAATGGTAGCAGTTTTCAAATGAACTGAAGGAGCAGGAGGAGTTGCTATTATTCTTCTGGGAATACTAGGGTTTTGTCCAAATTTGCCAAGAAATTTGTCCCACATTTCGTTCCCATTTTTCTTGGAAAGGAAATGGTGTTGGCATACTAAATTCACTAACCCATGATGTCTAATTGTTCCTACATCCCAAAAATACCTCTGGGCTATGGTATGGATGGAGTCAAAAAGAAATCTTGGAAGGTTTACTATATATTCTAGTTTTTCGGCTCCATATCTAAGGTGTATAAGGATTTTTAGGACTTCTTTTGCTACTGTCCCAAATTGTCCATCACAAGTTAAATATTTAAATATCCAAAATGCTACTCTGTCAAAGGGTTTAGGCAAGCTAGCCCTCTTAACTCCTTTGATGATTTTCTTTGTATTATAAATATATTGGGGTTCAGCTTCCCCTTCTTTCAACAAGGTTTCAGCTAGGTCCTTCAATGTCCCTTTGACAGGGTTTGGGACATGCATTATTGGTATTCTAGACATCTCACTTATGATATTCACAGAAAAAAGAATGAAAACCTTCCTAATCTTTGTCCTTGTTTTCTCTAAATTGATAATAAATTCTCTCACCAGTTCATCATTGTATTTGGGAAATTTGCTTAGAAACTCCAACCATCCTGCCTGTTGAATGATATTTGCTACTTCTTCATCTGCAAGGAGTTGGGTATCATTGTCTGGTTCTAACTTCTTTTTTATTCTCATATCGGCAAAACTAATGATTTTGGCTAAAAAAATAGCAGATTCAGTTGATAATTTGGTGAATTCAGTTATAGAATTACTGTACTCAGCTGTAGAACTTATCAATTTTAGCTACGGAACTACTGTACTCAATTTTGAAAGTAGAAGATTTAGTTACTTCAATCATAAGAATGATTCTTTATGGTTATCTACCAACTCATTCCATCATCAACAGCCTTCTCATGATTTTGCACATTTAACCATGATGTATAATAGATGACTCATCATACTAATCTTTTTAAATCAAGTCTAATCACACATGCAAACTTTCCATTTAACCTTTAACAAGTTAAAAACATAATTACCATCCTTGTTGATGTAATCCCTTCGTCATGCTGACACATCATCCTTGAAAAATGGTTAGAAAATAGTTATAATTCAAAAAAGTTTTATTTGAATTAGCCATTTATTTGAGAAGATCAACCTCCATCACTAATTTTCAATTGATCTCTGATTTTTTTTTTTTTTTGGGAAGAGAATGCCATTTACTAGTTTTCATTCTCTTCCCTTTATTCTAGATCTTTTCATCTAATTATTTGATCATTTTGGAAGAACTGGGTTCTTCCATATGATCAAATTCTTTGTTTGCTTTAATTTGCTTCAAGAATTTATCCTTAATAGGAGGCTTCCTATAAAGTTTTAGCCTGTGTCCATTGACCAAGAGTATTCTTCTGCTGCCATCAATGGGAAGTAACTAGATATAACCATTGTCAAATATCTACTTGATCTGATAAGGTCCCAACCATTTGGTTCTTAATTTACCTTTGAATTATTGGTACTTAGAATCAAACAACAATGCCCAGTCTCCTACTTTGAATTATCTTTCCTTGATATGTGAATCATGCCATTGCTTTCTTTGACTTTGGATTATCTCTGTTTGGTGAAGTGATTCCATTCTAAATTCATCTAATTCATTGAGTTGAAGTATTCGCTCCTTTTGAGCTACATCCAATTCAATTCCCACCTTAGCTGTTGTCCTCAATGTCTATAGTTTAAACTCAATAGGCAACAAGGGCATTTTCCCATAAACTAACTCATATGGTGAAAACCCTGTTGTGGTTTTCTAAGTTGCATTGTAAGCCCAGACAGCTTCAAGTAATCTTTTTACCCAATCTCTTCTTTCAGCTTCAACTATTTTAGTGAGGATGTTTTCTAATTCTCTATTTGTTAGTTCAACTTGTCCATTTGCTTATGGGTGATAGGGAGATGACTTCTTATGATTGATTTGATAATACATTGTGAAGGCTTGGATCATATTAGACATTTAATTGTGGTCCCTAGTTTGAAACTAAGCTTATTGGTGCTCCAAACTTTACCATAATTTTGTGCCAAAGCAAATCAACAACTGCTTCTTTAGTGGCATTTGTTAAAGCCTGCACTTCTACCCATTTTGTTACATAATCAGTACACACAAGAATATGCTCTTTTCCTTGTGAAGGAGGATTAAAAGGTCCAAAAAAATCCAATCCCCATCTCTAAAATGGTTCAATCAATACTTATGGTTACAGAGGCATTTCATTGGTAATGGTTGGTTGTCCCATCCTTTGACAAGGACCACACCACCTGATATATCTCTTCACATCTTTGTATAGAGATGGCCAATAGTAACCAGTGCCAAGTATCTTGTGACCTGTTATTTTTGCTAAATAGTGTCCTCCACTTGTTTCATCATGATATGCTTGGAGGATGTCAAAAATTTCATCTTCTCTTACACACCTGTGTAAAACCAAATCAGGACCACATTTAAATAGCATTCCATTTAACCATTTGAATTGTGCACTGGTTTTGATTAATTTTTTTATTTATTTTTTAGTGAAAGAAGGAGGAAACTTCCCTATTGCAAGATAATTTACCATGTCAGCAAACCATGGTGTGTTAGCTGAAATAACAAACAATTGTTCATCTGAAAAGTTATCCTTGACTGGATCTTGCTCCCCTGTACTAGTCAATCTTCACAAGAAATCAGCCACCACATTAGATTTGCCTAGATTGTCCACATTGGTAATATCAAATTTTTGTGGAAGTAATGACCATCTAATTATTCTACCTCCAACCACTGGTTTGTTCATTAAATATTTAATTGTTGAGTGATCTGTATGTACAAATAGTTTGTACCTTGTAATGTAATATCTAAATTTATTGATTGCATAGATCACAACCAAAAATTCTTTTTTAGTGGTAGTGTAATTTATTTCAGTGGGAGTAAGATTTTTACTGAGATAGTAAATAACATACATTCTTCCTTCTTCATCTCTCTATCCCAAAACTGCACCAATTGAGGTATTTGAGGCATCAATTTGGATGTGAAAAGGTTTCTCCCAATTAGGTCCTTGCAATATTGGGGTAGTTACAAATTTCTCTTTAATTTATTCAAAAGCATGTTGACACTGTTCATCCCAAATAAATTCACAGTCCTTGGTAAGCAATGTAAACATGGGGGCAACAATTTTACTAAAATCCTTAATAAAATGCCTATAGCATCCAGCATGTCCTAAGAATGATTTGATATCTATGGGAGTTTGAGGAATAGGCAAGTTTGAAATAATCTTGATTTTGTTTTGGTCAACCTAAATTCCTCTTTTTGAAATATGGTGCCCTAATACGATCCCTTCATCAACCATCATCATACATTTCTCTTGACTAAGAGACAAGTGATGTTGTTCACATCTTGTTAATACACTGTCCAAATTTTTTAAGGCATCATCAAATGTATCTCCATACACAGTAAATTCATCCATGTATATCTCCACACAGTCATTTATTAGGTCTAAAAAAATTACTAATACAGCTCTTTGAAAGGTTGCTGGAGCATTACATATTCCAAATGGCCATACCCTATAAGCAAAGGTACCCCATGGTCAAGTAAATGTAGTTTTGTCTTGATCCTCAGCAACAATTCTAATTTGATTGTATCCACTAAATCCATCCAAGAAGGAAAAGTATTTTTTACCTGAAAGGTTGTCTAAGACTTGATCTATGAATGGTAAGGGAAAATAATCTCTTAGGGTGGCTTTGTTCAGTTCCCTATAGTCAACACAAATTCTCCATTTTCTGTTCTTTTTAGGGAAAATTACAAGAGGAGACACCCATTGGCTATCTAAGATAGGGTAGATAAAACCTACTTTTAATAGTTTTTCAATTTCTTGTTTGACTATATCCCTTATGGTTGGATTAATCCTTCTCTGAGGTTGCCTAACTGGTCTAATATTTTTAGTATAAATGTGATGGGTGCAGATACTTGGATGAATTCCCTTCACATCTCTATAGTCCAACACAAATGCTTTAGTATGATCCTTCAGAAAATCAAATAGTTTGACTTCTTCATCATTCTTTAACCAGCTATTAATATTCAAAAAATTTCCTAGTTGAATCTCAACATGTTTAGTTCTAGGATATGATGAAGTGATTTGTTGAAAGGGTTCCATTAAGGTGTTTAGTGGACAGGCATGTGGTAACAATATATGATATGTAGTGACATCTCCAAAAGTTCCTAGAGGCAAAATGTTGGATAAAGGACAACAAGAAGAGTTATGATATTTATCTTATTGTAGGTCAAACTCCTCATTACTGTTATTTTCAAAAAATTCTTCACCATCTCCTGATATCCATAAAGCTAATGCTACAGATCCTTCCTCTCCCCAAGAGAAATCATGTTCCTCTAGAATGAAGTTATCTTCACTTGCAGAGAATTGGTGTGGTTTCAGAACTAACTGTGATGGTTCCAGAACTAACTGTGATGGTTCTAGAACTAATCCTGACTGCTCTAATGACAATTGATGTTCATTTAATGAAGGATTAACCATATCATCTATTTACCATACACGATCCTGCAATGTTATCATAGCCAAAGAAGATAGATTTTGCTCATTCATATTAGGATTATCAACCCATAATTTCACTTAAATATCAATAAAAGGTCATGCAAATGGATATAATGAAATTTTCTTAGAATTCTTACCATTTGAAATAGTCATATCACCTGACCTACAATCAATTAAGGCAACAACTATAGCTAAATATGGTCTCCCCAAAATAATGGGATAACCAAGTGTTTTACCTTTTGGCTGCAATATAAGGAAGTCAACTGGATATTCTCATGATTCCACCATTACTGCCACATCTTCAATAACTCCTAGTTTTGCTACAAACTGATCTATCATCTACAATATGGTATTAGTAGGTTATATGCCTATTAATGGTAATGTTTTCAAAGTGTCTAATGTCATTACACTGATAGCTACACCCATATCAATCAAAATTTTATGTCTATCCTTATTCCCTATAGAAATATAAATAACAGGGCTTTCAAGATCTCCATATTCAGGTAGCAGGAGTTTTCTTGCTAATAAATCAGCAAGTTTCCCGTCTACCTCAATAGTCTTGGGGTATTGCTTCTTTCTTCCAAGTTTTTTAAAAAATAACAATTTGATTAACTTGTTCAACTTTGGAATATCCTTAATTGCTTGTAAAGTGGTATTTTAATATTCAATCTTCTTAGTTCCTGCACCAATTCAGATTCCTTAAGTTCTATGGTTTCTTTAAGTCTTTTTGGAAATGGAATCTTAGTAGAATTTCTTTCTGGTTCCTTATCTTTTTCTTTGTCATCTTCCTTAGGTGTAACTATGCTAGGGGTTTTAGCTTCTTCTGTCATCTCAATGATTATAATAGGTGGACTGCTAACTATTTTGCTAGATCTATTTTGAATGTTTTTACAATCCATTGTATTTAAATCAACTGATTTTTCTAGTTATGTTTCATATACAGGATTTATTTGTTTGTTTCTTGGGTTTGCACCTGGTTATGCTAGCATTTGGGTTTGGACTATGTTTTCAATCTATGGATTTTGTGCTAGAGGTCCCATTATGGCTTGTTGGTTCTGATTTGGATATGTTTTTCCTTACACATAATTTCTAGGGCTCCATCTAGGTTGTGGCCAAGCATAAGGATTTCCTTGACTAGCCCAAGGTTGCTGATGTTCTTGAGTATACCAAGATTGACTTGTCCAATCCTGAGGATGCCATATGGGTTAAGGGGCCCAAGGTGGCTATCCCCAACTTTGTGGTACTGTTTGAGCTGCCCATGGCATCATCTAGGGATTAGGAGCTGGTATTGGCATAAACTATCCTTGGTTAGGTTGAATCTGAACAAAATTTAATTCTTCTATGGTGGATGATGTATTGGTTTGTTTGAGCTAATTTTTTATGAGTGGAAGAAGAGAACGAGCATGAGTATCTTGTTTTTTAGATTCATAGATAAGACATACTTTCGTTTTATCCAAAGGACATTCCCTTATTGCATGCTTCTTCCTGCATCTAGGACAATACATACTAATGGTTCAAGTTGAGCATTTGCTTTATCTTGAAATCCATCCATGGTGGAGGTTAATTGAACTAATATGTCTATTTTAAAGTTTACCAATTCATCCATCAATTTGTTCATATCTGGATTCAAATTTTTAACCATTTTCCCTTTTCTAGGTCCACCCCTTGTTCTTGAATAGTTTTTAGAAATTTTTATGATTTCATCCATTCTTAATTGAGCAATGTTTCCTCCACCAATTAAATCAAGGGTTTCCCTAGATTCATCATCCAGACCTTTGAGAAAAATGGTTTTATTTAAATATTCTTGAAGTATAAATCCACATCTTTTACTCACAAAGAGGAATATGTCCAAATAATCTTCCATATTTTCATCTTCTTCCTATTTGATTTTGAAAAATTCTTCCTTTTGATTTCTTCCTCTATAATAATCTTGATATTTGTCTAGGAAGATAATTTCCATTTTTTTTCAATTGGTAATAAAATTAGATGTTAATCCCATAAACCACCTCCTTGATGCATCCTTCAAGGTAGATGGAAACAACTTCAATTTTTGATTATTTGTGTTGTAATCATAAGTCTGACATAGTACTTTAAACTCAAATAGAAATTGGTCAGGATCCTCAGATGACATTCCTCTAAATGTGGGCAAGTGTGCAGGTGAAATGTTTTTCATAGTGGTTTCATCATCCTCGATCTGAATGGGATAGGTAAAGGTTCTCTTAGGTTCTCTTCTAGCTTCTCGTTCCATCTCTCTGGTATTTTCTAATCCCTTCTCCCAATCAATGTGGTATGTGGTCTGTTTTGGGGATGGTGAAAAGTTAGGAGTAGGGGGTTGACTACTCAATTGAGAATCAAAACTTTCCCTCAATGGATGTTGAGAAATAATCCTCCTCCCTAAGGTTTTAATTGGTTCTAGTGACTGATCCAAAAATTCCAAAGATGGAAATTTTGCTTCTTGTCTTGTAGGAGATAATGGTGCCTCCAATTCTTGCTCAACGTCCTTTTTTAAACTAGAGGATGATGGAAATTCTTTTTCAAATATTTTGGGGAGAAATCTACCCTTGAAATCTCATGTTCTACTCATAAATTAGGGAAAATTTCTTTAATTACTAAATGAATGATTGTTGCTCTTGTTGACACCTAATTAGAAAATTCCAATTAGTGTTCCTCGGCAATAGCACCAAAAATGATGGGTGTCGTTATCCCCTTCAATTAATTAACTTCCTGTTGATGTCATATTTAACCAGGGTTGTGTCTAAAGCTATATGCAACAAGAAGAATTGTAGTGATTTGGTAATTGAATGGAGGTATTTGTATATTTTTTTGTTTTGGGGTTTTTTTAATGTCTTAAAGATTTCTTGGTTAAAACCTTATTGGAATCAAACTATGTAACTTTGCCAAAAATAAACACATGTTGCAGAAATGAAATAAATTGCTAGAAATAAACACACATTATAGAAATGAAATAGATTGCTAGAAACAAACACACATTGCAAAAATGAAATAGATTGCTGGAAACAAACACACGTTTCAGAAATGAAATAGATTGCTAGAAACAAACACATGTTGTAGAAATGAAAATTTAATCTAAAACACTTGAAGGAACAAATTTACAATAAATCTTAAATTTAAGGAGTTGGAAGCATTTATAAATCTAACAGAGTTACCTATTTACTTTTTTGAATAGAAATATAAATATCAACAAAAATGAAGATCCTGGTTCTTTGGAGGATTGGGCCCTTGCTCCGCCTAGAACAAGATTTGAACAATTTAATTTGCTTTCAAAATATAAATGGCTATTTCATTGATAAAATGTTTTGTATTACAAATTTACTAATCTATCCTTTATCTCTCTATTCTTCAATGATTTTCTCTATCTTATATATTCTATATCTATATCTTTCTTTTACTAAATTCCCAGGTTTGTATATATAGATGCTTTGATGGCTGTAACTATTTCATAGATACGATGGAACTGAATCATGCCCATAATAGATGTTGAATCAAGATGTGGCTGGATGTCCAGTTGTGTGATAAATGTCTTGATTCTACAAGTTTAAAAAATTGAGAAACTATTTATGATTTAAGGGGATCATTGATCCGACAGATCATTGGCTGTTTGGAATAGATCCTCATCAGTTCTATATCTAGTTGCAAAAGTTTTGGAGCTTATCTATAGGAGTACCAGAGCTAAATATAGAGTTTCAAAGCTAAGTCCAAAAATGTTACAACCTGAAATAGTATGGTGGAGTTTTGGAACTAATTGTGATGGTTCCAAAATAGATTTTGCAAGTTTCAGAACTAACTGTGATGATTCCAGAATAGATTCTATAGGTTCTGGAACTAATTTGAATTGAGTCCAATGCTTCCAAAAACATGCAATCCACTTCATATTTATTCTTTAGCCTGATGATGACATGTTTTATTGCAAAACAAGAATTTTCCAACACACTTGTTAGGAATTACAGGTCTTTTAAAATGTTAGAATCATAATCAACAAAAGATGAATAATCATATCCTAACTCATCTCAGATAAAAATAAAAGTTACAAAATGCAATCAAACTTAATAGAAAGAGAGAGTAAGATGAGGTCATTTATTATACATTTATTGGGCATATCCTGGCCTCATCTCATGTCACATACAAGAAATTTGATAGAAAAGAGCAATCCAGAGCACCTAGGTGCAAACTTGGCATTTTGACTCAAAATGATTTGATCAAATTTAGCTAGCCCATAAATTGCATTGCCTTGTTTAGAGATACCCCAGCCAAAATTAGCACTTGACTATATTAGATTCAAAGCTTTTAATGTGCTTTAGTGTTTTTAGGCCAAATTATGTATTTTAGGTGGAAATTGGTCAAAAGCCTAGTTGGAGGTCATAGGTGGCTAGATTTAGGTGTCTACACATGGTAGCCTTATGAAAAAGCTTATGAGGAAGGTTATCAAGAAGAGTATCAATAAGTGCCTTCCTATCAATCCTAATATGACTCATACTAGCCATATCATGATGCATATCAACCTCAAGATGAATCTTATCAATCTTTTCATGAAGAATTAGATGATCCCACTGATTGGAAATCAAGATATTTTAAAACAAGATATGAATTTTTATAGGCTCAATCTAGGCAACTAGTTCAACAAATTGAAGCTCATCATAATCCCCACTATTACCCTTCCCATCCTAATTCAATCCCATTTCATACCAAATCCTTATTAGCACTCATTCCAAGTCATCTTGATAATGAAGAAGAGATGAGAACATGGGATGAAAATTTTGATGTGCTCCCTAATCATCTCATGGAGTGGTTGAGAGATTTAGTTCAAAATTTGATGGATGTATGGAAGGAATTTGAAGATGAAACCCAATATTACATTAATAAGTAGTTGTACTTGGAAAATTTTTGTATCCAGTGCTCAATAAATAGACTAATAATGTGGTAAAACCAAGAGGTTAAAGATGAGCCTACAATGTTTGAAGATCCTCTATAAGTCTATGAGTAAAGTGAAATTCTTGTTAAATAAGGCATCCTTCCTATTGACTAAACCAACTTTTCATCTACCCATGAGTTCATTCAAGAAGTTTGCTTTCCCAAACTCACCCACTAGCCTATACATCAACCTCCCACCTCATCCCTTCTTAAAGGAGAACCTATCCTATGGGAGATTAGTGAAGAAGAGAAATTTCAAGCTATAGCTAATCAAGAAGATGACATGAGCATATATGATGAATATATCACCATAGGGAATCCCCTTGGTGAAGATAAGTGAAATTTAATCTTCTTGAATACATAAAACTATGTATAAAGTCATGTTGTAATTGTCTACAAAAAGTGTAGTCAAGGCATGAAATAAGAGGTGCTTGAGAAGGAATCTAAATCTATTGATTTGGTTAATGTTCGTGAGCATGATCAGAAACTTTAATATGAAAATACCATTGAAGAAGAAGCTACTATTCAATCCATGACACAAGATGACTTGTGGTAGAGCTTTAATGACATATGTGATGAGTTTGAAGGCCTTTAAAAGAATACACACCTTGCTGGTTAGTTAGAAGACACTCTTAAAGCTACCTTACCTCTTGGTGGTGTGATCTCAAAATAAGATCTTATACCATCTCAACTTGGTGAAGTTACAGTCAACTTTGAAGTTGATCAAGTGCTCGAGGACCAAGAAGATAAATTTGAAGAGGTGGTGGTTCTCAAAGAGAGAGAGCAAGGATGATTGACAACAATAGATGAAGATTTTCTAAGAACTTAAATAACTTTGTAAAGTTCAAGTCCAATTGAATAAGAATATAGAGCAAGATTTCCTCATGGAGGAAAGATTGGGTGGATTATACAAATCTCCTTGATGAGCTTGAGGAGTTTATAGCTAGTGAGCAATCTAATTATATTCAAATTATGATAGAATTCAAGGAGATGTGCTTCGTTTAGACATCATTGAATCAAATTACAGCTAAGGAGTCTCATGAGAAGGTTTAGGTTGTTTAAGTGCAAAAGGTTTTCATCTTCATAGCTGATCTATTTGAAGCTACCTTGAATGCATTGAGGATCATGCCAAGGAGATTGGCAAACATCATGAAGGAGTTGGAGATATAAATGACAAAGCCCAATTGAAAACATGCTTCATGTATTCTTTCATTTCATGGATAAAATAATGGTTCAAGCTTCCCCTTTGATTTAGGAGGAAGATTTATACCTAGGCTAGTTTGTGCATAAGTTAGTTTGTGTTTCCCATAAGTGTTTATGAGAGCACAAGGGTGTTTGCTTTCTTATCTTGTTTTGTGTGTCTTAGTTTCTTGTCTTGTGTGTCTATTTATTGTTGTTTGGTGTGTTTTGTCTTTTCCTAATCTATTCAATGTCAAGTGCAGTGTGCAGGTGACTCTATATCACAATGGATAGAAGAAGGCTATTAATCTTTGTCATAACTAGCTTGCCACCCCTACAAAATCTCCAAAATGTTAATTAATTTGACCACAAGTAAAATTAGGTAAACCCCCTATATATTGAAACTTGTTATAGGGGTCTTCTAGGGTGTAAAATGTGTCCCATGTCTTTAATAAGGTCATCGTTATGTCTATTTTTATCATATTTGTATATCATTTGTCCTAATTCATTTTAAGGTCACATTTGGAGTCATTTATTTAAGTAGGATGGTTTTCATAAGAGGAAAAGTGTTCCAAAATAATATTTAACATCCCCCATGTTATAATATGTCATAGGAACTATTTTAAAACTGATAAATTTTAGGTGCAATTTCAAAACAAGAAGATTATTGCAAAAAATGGTAGTTTTTAGTTGTTGTACAACCTATACAACACATTTGACATGTGGGATAACTTTAGGAGTGTCTCTTGGGATTATTAAAATTAAATTCCATGATTTGGAAGCTTGGATAAGTCCAAAAATGAGAAAAACCATTCTATCTTTCCTATCACTCTCCAAGACAAGCTAAAAAGGTCAATCAGTCTTTGCTTGGTATGACCAAGAGGAGATGAGTCAGAGAAATTACACTTGGTGGGTGATATTAATCTATATATACTAAAAATTCATAGACATAGTCAAAGTATTGGTGTACTATGCTTCATGAAACATTGCTAAAAGTGCTAATAACTATTTTCTACCTGCACATCCCCATGGCCTTTAGTTTTCTCCTCTATTTGGGTTGGTCTATGCATATCAAGTGTTGTACATATAATTAAAGCAAATTTAATCCCTTTCCATGTTGTATTCAACTTATTTTTAATTTTTGGGGGTCAATGAATGAGCAAGACTATCTTTTTTTCTAGTGAGGGACTCCATTACTAGTCTGCAGACATGTTTTAATAGTTGCAATGCTTATCTTCCTATTTTGGTCTTCATAAAAAGGATAATTCAAGGTAATATAGTTTTTTCAATTTAAAATTGTATGGTGACCAATTATTTTTTTAGATATTGAGTCTCAAGGAGTAGAACTTGATGGAGTGAAGAGGTCTAAAAACATAGCACAGTCAAGAATCCCTGTAACATCCACCTACAAGACTATGTGAAAATGATTAGATATATGTGTGGTTGATTTTTATAACCTATGAAAATATATATGACCATATGGTTCATCATAAATATGGTTAAAACATTGAGAGACCCAATGTTGACAAGTTTTTGATTTGGCACATAGAACTAAATCTGATGTTCACCTCCAGGCAGTCTATAGTGGCTTAAGTTAAATCCATAGAGATATAAGAGTGTTGAAGTGAATATTGCTGAAATAATTTGAAACATTCATTGAAGTCTAGGAGAATAGAGAAGGTCATTGTGATAATGGTAAGGTCATTTTGTGCAGTCAAGTTTGAGTTCAATGTTTGCAAGTTAGGAAAGTTCTATTTGAGACACTTTACCTTAACTTCTCTAAATCACATTTTGCTCATACACTTGTCCTTCCATATTAGAGTGTCTAAGGAATGGATAGATATTTTGGTTTCACTCATGTAGCCCAAGCATAGGGTAAATGTATTGATAAAATAAAATGGTTTATTAATCAAGAAATGATTATGTTTGAATGGTTTCTAACTCATGTAGGTTTTGACTTGAGGCACTTAGTAAACACTGTGATAAAAGGACTAAAATCAACCTAATTTTTAGTGACCTATAATAGTAATTAGAACCATGGTTTCTAGGCATGAGAATGAACTCATATAAGTATGGAATGTTCTAGTGACATCAATAAGGATTATAGAAGATGAAATCTAGTTTCAAGGAGCACATAACCACCTATAGGAGTCCTGTAGTCTGATTGTAGACTCATAATATATTGGGAGTAGGAATTTTGAGTGTAAGCATATGTCTCTAGACATGATATGAGTTAAAACAAGTGTGATATGATATTGATGAATTTATGAAGGACCCAAGGTATTAATTTCAATGTCCAAACATGAACAAACATCTATAAGAAACCTCTAGCTCTACCTAAATAAGCACCTACAGATTGACCGCAGACTAGCTCTAGCAAAAAACAAATGTGAGTTGAGAGGGTTGGTAGAGATATAGGATGGTGAGAATGTGGATACCACTCCCATAGTGGTAATTTTAACTTTTTAAGACTCTCAAAGAAGAATAACAAAGCAAAATAAATTTCCTAACTTGTCACTCAGCGTAAGGTTCTAGATCTTGCACAATCACTAGGTTTGAGAAGCTAGTCCTGAGAGATTTATGATGATTGAGAGGTCTATGGGTGTGATCCAACCCTAAAATTTTTGTAAATATGGTGTTTAATCCCTAATTAAACCATCAATAACCTCAATTTGGCTAGATAAAATAGGCGAGATGCCCTTTATTTTGTCTCAAATAGAGGGCACTCCTAGTCAAGATAAGACTATAGGTTTGGTGTGTAGATGGTAAGAAGATGACATGAGGATTATTGGGACATTTTTAAATTGTTTAAAAAGTTTTAGTGAGGGTAAAAAATGTGTAAAATAATTTTACAAATGTTGGAAACCACTCAGAGGTGGCCATGGTTAGTTAGGCACAGTTAGGCCTATTAGGCCTATAACTAAACCTAAGCCCTACAAGGGTTTAACTTCACTTATAAGCCCATATAACCATTCCAGTCTAGTTGAGAGCCTTAAATTGGAGGTATAATGTTTATTTAAGCTATTGGTTTGTAGGAAATTACACAAAGTTGGTTATTTTGACCTAATCCTATGGTAGACCTTCTTAGAATGCAAGAAAGAGCTCGATAGGCCATTTTCAAATGCTCACATCTGTACAAATTTATTTCATGGTGAGATAAGGAGATATGGGTAGTTGATTAAGGGTCCTAAACTTGGTATTAGTGTCATTATTTTGGAATTTAAACGTTTGGTTTTTATGAATCATCCCTAAGAAGGAAAACCTTCTAAAACCCTCCTAAAACTTTGGTTTTGACCTGATGTAGAAAGTATTAAAAGAGATACACTTAGATGGGGTACTTTGGCCTAGAAAGTGTTTTAAAATTGTATAAGACTCTCTTATTCTCTTATATAGTCATTTGGTCTTTACCCTACTTATATGGATAAGCTAAATTTAAGGTTGTTTATAAGTTTTTAATTGTTTTATAGGTACAAAATAGAATTGGTGGATAAAAACTATTAAAAGAAATCTGTATGGAATTATTATAACTCCATATGCTCACATATCCCCATAATTTATCCCAAAAGTACCTTTTCTACATAGTTTATTTCAGGCAGTCTTGGACAAATAATGAAAAGAGTAAGTGACTGCCTAGTCAAAAGATGAGAAGTTTGTTTTTGTATCTCTTTAAGGTCTAATTCATGGATTAGAAGGAAAAATGACCTTGAAAAGGTATCCTAACACATATTTCATAGATTTATTTTAGAAACTTAATGCCACCTTGATGATAAATGTGAAGATAGACTTATAGGGCTAGTGATAGTGACTACAAATAGTGAGTACAAGTGTCATGGAGAAGGATAACAATTAGGGAAGCATCAAATGATTATCATAGATTTTTTCAAACCTCTCTAATATAGTGAATATGTGTCAACTCTTCCTAGTTATTTTTCAATTTGTTAAGAGGTGTTTCATGATGAAGGCAATTTCAAGAGGGCTAGTTGAAGAGTCTCTATGCCATTTTAAAGAGTTTGTCATGCTTCATATGGACACTTGTCCAAGGATACCTTCATGATCTATTCTCCACTTCATTATTATACAATGTAACTGGTCCTCATTTCTCAACACTTTTTCTTGTGACCTTTTATCTTCACTTCTCTCTCTTCTCACATGTCGTATAAGTCTAAGCCATTTTGGCTTTTATAAAAAAATACACACCTAGTATGGTGAAGCCCTACTGGTTTGATGCCATATTTTTCATTTGAAATAAATATTTACAATATAGTTTTGAGTTCACAATCTATCTTTTATAAGTGTGTGAAGTGGTGCATAATGAAGTGCCTAGTGATAAGTATCTATCCTTGCCTTATCTCTACTCTTCCATGTTTAATGCAAGTAGTTCTCACTCTAACAAGTCACATGAAGTGTATTAAAGTGAATTTGTATACCTATAAGTGTAAGGAGTATCTTTAGTGTCTACAATTTGACTTTTGATTCACTCATCTTGATTATTTTAATGCACATCACCTTCATGTTTGAAATATTAATGTTAGAGCAATTCAAGATTTTGAGACTAGTGTTGTGACTCATGTCTCTTGGTGCAATTGTATGATAATATATTAAAGATATTTATAGTTTATTACCTCATTAGATTATTTTATTTTCAAGTTACTTCTACCCCCTTTCCATCCAAGCAAGTAATTAGTGTAGGTGATAAGCAAGCAAAGAGAAATATAGGTAGCTAACCCTTAAACCTAGAGGTTTACCTTTGTTATAGGCAACCCATAGGCCTAGAGGTAATCCCATGTTTCCCAAATGTTAGATTAGGATTGCACAACCATATCTAGGGTGAAATATTTGGTGACAACACAAGCCAACCCAAATAAATTTACAAATCAAACCAACCTAAATACTTTTACAAATCAAACCAACCCAAAGCCTTTTAAAAATCAAACCAATCCAAACCTTTTTAAAAACACCACTGATCCAAATATCTCCACAAATAAAATAAATCCTAAATTCTCCACCAAACAAACAAACTCAAACTCTTCATACAATCAAGAAATCCAAATCCCCTTTTAATACACTTCCTAATCAATTTATCAACAACCCACCTCATAATCAATATTAGTTTTCACAATCTAACACCAATCCAAACCCTTTTATGGGTTAAACATCCAACATGTTTCCTTCTTCAATCCAAAGCAATCAAATATTTCCATTTTCATCCAAGCATGGCAAAACATGAAGGATAAAATCCAAGTATTGCAAGACAATACCTTTTCAATATAAAAATAATACAAGTTTGAGGAAATTTGCCCCTATCCATTTGATATTGATAACATGATGACACATTTTCCTACACACCATGAACACCCTAATTTTGATAAACAAAAAGGTAATGGAGATTCTACGAAACATATTAAATATTTTTTTATGGCTTGCATAGACATTGCCTATAATAATGAAATTTTATTAAGACTTTTTCCATGCAATATAGGGGGTCAAGCCCTAGAGTGGTTCCTTCATTTACCCAAAGGATCAATTACTAACTTTAAATATTTATCCAAAATATTTGTGCTCCACTTCTCTTATAATTTTGAGTGGGAATTAACCATGATTGACTTATATAATACCAAAAAAGTAAATGGTGAAACTTTTGCCTCCTTGTAAAGATGATAGTCATTTGCAAGTCATTTTCCATGGTCCTCACCTGAAAAGTAATTTATTTTTAACTTTATTGGCAATTTCAGTTTAGAATCAACACATCAAGTACAACTTCATTATCAAACATCATTCGATGAGATCATAGAAAATGGGTTTTAAATTAAATAACTTTAATTTCCAAAGGTGTCATCAAGATTTTGAAATCAAATAACAATTCTTCAAACCAAACAGACAAACCCAAATTCTTTGCAAAACATAAAAACATTGTAGGTGATGGGGTGATAAATGTGAAACAATTTCAAAACTTGCAACCTATCAACAACATCACAATACCTAGGGGTCAATAAAAAAAAGAAAACTATAAGCGTAAGTTCACTTAATTAGGAGACTCTTATGAATTGGTCTTTTAAAAGTTTGCTCAATCAAACATGATCATATGGCCCAACATGAAACCCTTCAAAGAAAATGTTCCTAAACCCAAGTGGTACCATGAAAATGAATATTATGAATTCTATAAAATTAATGAACATTTAATTAAATGGTGTATGAGGCTAAAACATTACGTCCAAGATCTCATAGATAATGGGGACATAAAAATTGAAAATCAAACATTCATATCATCTAATAACCAAAAGTTTGATATATGAGCAAGTACATAATACACAAGATAAAGACCAAGATCAAAATAGTAATGTCAATCAAACTAATCACCCTTTTGATTTTATAGTTAATTGTGTTGATTATATAAATCATCATATTTCTGTTATCATAGTAAAATCCCAATATTGCATCATTAAAATAAGGTGCACCAAGATTACCATTCCAAGTGTTTCCTCACCTACCATTGAGCATAAGTATAACATTTTAGAGCAATTTGAGAAGACATTAGTTCATATATCCATCCTAGAGATTCATAAGACATCACCTATTTATAAAGATATACTATATAAAATCCTTCAAGATTATAATATTCCTCAAGACATCAATCCATCCAATTTCAAGTGTTAGTTAGAAACTTATCCACTAAGAATCAAGTTACATTTGATCATTGTTACATTTTCCTTATGGGATCTGCACATAATTTACCTTTGTATATAGAATCCATAATCTTTAGGCATAAATCAAAAGGGGTGTTAATAGACAATGGCTTAACTTTGAATTTACGTATATTAAGATTAAAAAAACATTTGGGGTATCCTACAATAACACTAAAATTTAATATTAATATCATTAAGGCATATGAAAAAAATGAACATGAATCTATGGGCACCATATATCTTCCTTTGATGGTGGGGCTTTTCATTTAGGAGATGTTAGTTCATGTTCTTGATTTGGATTTAACATAAAATTTACTCTTTGGGCATCTATGGATCCACTCTATTAATTTTATACCATCCACCATGTATTAGTTTTTGAATTTTTCTTACGGTTGCATGGAAGTAACCATACTTGGTGATCCTCAACCCTTCCAATACTATAAATTATTAGAAGGATTTTATCAAAAATATAATTATCTCCCTTTTACATAAGACACATATGCACCTATGAAGGAATCATCAAATCCTAGCAATTACATTCATCCTGGCACATTGCTTCAAACATCCCCCCTTGGTGGTTAGTTAGGTATGCCATCAACATACACCGATACCCCATCCTTAAGTCAATCATAAAATCAACCTTATAATTCAAAAAGAACATCATATCCTCCATCCCAATTTACCATTGTAGATAAAGTCATGGGATAATATGAAATTCATGACACTCATTACTTAGGCAAAATCCACATGTCTCAAAATAATCATGGAATGCCCCATTATCAAAAGGATATTCAAGTAGTTCATAACTTTAGAAAAATGACATTCATAAAGGTCTTGAACAATAAATAACATATTTCTAAAGACATAATGTTTAAGATCATGAATTACAAAGGAAAGGGCCTTTGTATCCATGAATAAGGTCCATTATAACTGATAAGTCTTAAATTTCATGAAGGCCTACAAGGTATTAAATTTAAACCACTTAATGTGAGCACTATGATTCACGTTATTGATCCTTCTAGTGAGTATGAGGAAGATTATTCAAACACCAAGACAAGTTTTATCTACAAATAATTCAAATATCTTGTTATCACTAATCTGTTCAATGATATTGCCATTCTAATGATTGAACTTACACACCCAAATCTTATCCAATGGGACTAGAAACCATCACATCTGCTTGATCATTTCTAGAATGATGAAATGATATCTATTTTTTTAGAATTAAATATCATACCTAGTAGGGGACCACAAAAAGGCTTTTCTATTTAGTTGGATTATTCTGCATACTTTGGGGAGCTTTTAAATTCACATCAAATAAATACAATAACCTATATGAATCATGAATAACTTGAAGGGGATTTAAATCTACCTCCACCTCCTCCAAAGTATCAAGAAGAATCAACCTTGTTAATTGAATACACTATTGAGGTTAACATTGGGACAAATGAAAATCCAAAAATGGTGAAACTTGCTACATCATTGTATCAAGAAGAACAAACCACTTTCACACTCTTACTTAATGTGTTTGCATGGTCATATGTTGATAATCTAGGATTCAATCCATCACTAGTTGTGTACCATCTTGTTGTCCATAAGGATGTCAAACCAATGAAACAACATTTTATAAAAATCCATCCTAAAGTATCACTCTTTGTGAAAGAAGAACTAAAAAATCAATTAGAGTTTGGTTTTTATACGTCCTATTGAATACTCTAAATGGATATCTAAGATCATGCTAGTATCAAAAAACCAACAAGAATTCAAGTTCGTAAATATTTAAGGGACATCAATGAAGCATGTCCATAATATGATTTTCCATTTCCTAACATAGACATGATCCTAGATTATGTCATAGGTCATGAGATGTTATCCTTCATGGATGTATTTTTAGGTTACAATCAAATTAAAATCACTCCTGAGGACCAACACAAGGCAAAATTTCTAATGCCTTGGGGTAATTTTTGTTATTAAATAATTCCCTTTGGTCTTAAGAACACATGAGCTACCTATCAAAGAGTAATGATACTCATAGTTCATGACATGCTTCATGACATCATGGAATACTATGTAGATGATATCCTAGCTAAATATAAGACTAGATCATAACATCTTGAGGTCCTTCAGAAAATTTTGGAAAGAATGAGAGAGTACAAGCTCCATTTGAATCCAAAGAAATGTGTCTTCAGGATTACATCAGGAAAGTTATTGGGATTCATAATTTCACACCATGGCATAGAATTTGATCCTTCAAAAGTTTTAGTTGTCTTGAATATTCCTCCATCTAAGAAACTCAAATAATTCCATAGTTTACAAGGTAAAATTTAGGCAATCTAAAGGTTCATATCATACCTTGCAGACATATATCATCTATTCACATTATTTATTAAGAAAGCTAATCCACTCACTTGGAATGAAGACTGTAACAAGGCATTTGAGAATCTTAAATGATATATCCCAATCCACCAGTCTTGATGCCACTTACTACAATCCTTTTGTATATATCCATTACACATTATACATTAGGGGCATTTATGACACAACATGATGAATGTGGATCCAAAAGGGTAGTTTATTACCTAAGCATAGCTTTGGTGTCATATGAGCTCAATTAATATCCCATGTAAAATCATGTCTTGTTGTTATTTTTGCTTCCAAAAAGATACATTACAACATTCTCAACACTTGGATAAAAATCATTACCAAAATTGACCCTTAAATATCTCTTATCTAAAATATCTATAACAAGTAGAATGTCTAATTGGCTCATGATTCTTAGTGAGTTTTATATTGAGTATGAAAATAATAAGGTAATCAAGGGATAGGTAATATAAAATACATTAGCATAAGCTCCTTTATAAGATCACATAACTCTCATCACAGATTCCCTAGATGAGCAATCATGTCAATTGATGAATCTCTAGTTTGAAAATTATATTTTGATGTCTCCTTTACTAATCATGTCTTGGGGGTAAGTATATTAATGATTAATATTGATGGGGATTTAATTCCAAAAGCATTATGGATTTAATTTACTTTTACAAACAACATAGTAGAATATGAAACCCTTATAATTGGTCTCAAACTTACAATACATTGGGGTATCCAAAATCTTCTTATTTTTAGTGATTTAAAACTTATCATAAATCAAGTAATCAATGAATTCTAAGATAGATATGAAAAAATAATTCCATACAAGAGGATGGGGATAGACTCAATTTGTGTTTCAAATATATACAGTTTAAACAAGTGCCAAGGCCTAACAACATAGTAGCTATTAAAATGGCAACAATTGATTCATTAATTGATCTTCAAAATAAGCACAATCAATTTCTTATGGAATATCTAATGACACTAACTTATGACACTCCATATTTTGAAAAAGTTTATGAAGTGGTCAGTCCCAGTTCTCTTTGGTAAAATGACATCTAAGAATACCTACATAACAACATCATTCTATCAAACTTAACTCATAACCAAATAAAATCAATTATCCAACACACATCACTTTACACTATCCTTGATAATAACCTATATCAAAGAAGCTATGATGGAACTTTATTAAGTTATCTAAATTATAAAGATTCAAACTTATCAATTTAAGAGGTTCATGATGGAATTTGTGGTTCTCACACAAGTAGCATAGTCCTTACCAAAAAGCTTTTGCACATTGGATACTATTGGCCTACGATGGAATCTGATTCTTGTAAAAAATTTAAGTAGTGTGTACCTTTTTAAAATCATGGTGATCTTAACCATATTCCATCACAAGCCTTATAACCCATCATTATATCTTATCCATTTTACACATCGAGGTTAGACCTCATTGGCAAAATCAATCCTAATTCTTTAGATGGTCATAACCATATCATTACAACTACTGAGTACTTTATTAAATGGGTTAAATCCATACTATTAATTTATGTCATCAACAAGTAAATTACAAATTCATCTTGATCCACATTATTTTTTGCTTTGGAATTCTATCTGTTATTATATATAATAAAGTTAACTATTTCAAAAATAAGGATGTCAAGGCTCTTTACCTACCTATCATATTAAACATAAATTTTATACTCCCTAATACCCACAAGGTAATGGCCAAATAGAGGGAACAAAAAAAAAATATCATAAATATTCTCAAAAGAGTAGTTAATATATTTGGTTGTGACTAGCACACACAACTTTATCCTACTTTGTGGGCATACCACACAAGTATTTGCACTTATGAGGGCAACCCCATATTCCCTTGTTTAAAAACCAAGTCCATATTACCAATTTAATTTAAGATCACATCCTTATGCATATATTTTCAAAACCTAATTGATGATGAATCATAATGCATTTCCCACTTAAGCAAGGTTGACCTTCTTGATCAGAAATGACTTAATACCTTCAACAATTTATAAGTCTATCATAATCACCTTCATTATAGATACAGTAAGAGGATTAAAGATAGAGAGTTTGAAATCAGAGATGCTTTATTAAGTAAAATAAATATAACACCAATGATGATCGAGATAATAAATTGAATTTTGACCCCAATTGGTTGGGTCCATACATAGTCATTGCAAAATATGGATATAGAGCTTACAAATTGGCCACGAAAGATGGAGAGGAGATTGATGAAACCATGAACATAATGCACCTTAATTTTTAATATTCCTGAGTCATTATAGTGATTTTTTAAATATGTATTATGCCATAAAATAATCAATATATGCCATAAAATAGTTTATTAAAACTGTCTAAAATTAAAAACCATTCTTATAGTGTTTTGGGCAAGTACCATGGTGAAAAATAGTTTATAGTTCCATGTTTAAATCCATTATATATACACCCTAGTTACTTAGGTGTATCCCATCACATTAATTTCTTTCATATAGACCCATTATTCACTTTGCATCTCCTTATTCACTTGTCCATATCCCATATTTTAGTTTGACCATGATGTGTTAGTTTAAATTTTGATCTTCATAGTTGTTATAATAAACTATTACTCATGTTTTAGTGACATATTAGATATCATATAAATAATAATTATCCACTCACCCAACAAAAATTTGTCCATTAATTCATATCAAAACATATCTTATATATCTTCACATATCAAACCAATCATCATTTAGACACTCATTTCTTGGGTGTGAAATTCATTATCTCCTCATATTTCAACTACATCACACCATAAATTTTTCATTCATTCCCATATTGTCATAATTACATCTATCTTTATGTTCCCACTAAATTTTTTCCATGTTGGACTATGTTGATAGTGCTTAAAGTCACAGGGTCTCTAGGGTCAGCTTGACCCCCACCACCATCATCCCATCGTATCAATCACACATCTTCTCATTCCCATCCAAATTGATATAATTTTATTTATACACGATCCATTCTAAATATTTCTCATTATATGCTTGAAATTTTCAAGGATTTCAATTTCCAAAAGTTCAACTCTAGTGTAGGATACTCCCAAGTTTGTTTGATTAATTTATGTGTCATTTGTATTCTTGCATGTTTCATTTTCATTTTTTTACATTTGTGTGCTTCATTGTTTACTTATTTAGTCTTTGTTTACTTTATTTTAATATCTTGTTCTTACTCTTTTGATTTCTTGTTTCATTTTTTGTTTACTTATTTATTTTCCATGCTTACATGGTTTTTATTTTTACACATATCTTGTCTTTATTATTATTTTTTATGTCTAGATCACTATGGTAATTACAGATGGTGTGATACTAATCTTCTGTTATAGAACATATTTTGTGATTATGTAGCACCTTATTCTTTTACACTTAGAAAAGTCAGACCTTTGTTGTTCCTCTTAGTTTTATACTATCCTTGCTTTTGCAAGCCTCACATCTACTCTATCTTGTGCCCCTTGGACTATCTCTTATAATGACCAGTCTTATATTGATGACAGATAAATTATATCTTTCCCAAAATACTTAAAATTTACATATCTTACACCTATTCAAGTTTTAATTGTGTACCTATTTTGTTACTCCCTTGACACTAACATCTGGGATAGATAATAAAATTAATATTATTATCTTGCCCTGACATAAGTGGCTAATGCCATAAAGTCATCCAATTTACAAATGAAACTTATCCTAATGGTCTACCTAAGTGATTTAATGTGAGTTATTTCTCTAAAGGGTTTGATATTAATACAAGATCAACTCTCACCCATTCATCACCTACGAATACCTATAAAAATACCAAAGAACATTAAATTAAATAAAGATTCCCTATTTATTTCCTATTTCCAAATAAGTCATAGGGACTACACATATATAGTTTTGAGGTACTAAAGGAATAGCCCAAGAGCCTTATTTTTCAAGTTACAAGCTAGGTCACTATTGTACTTAACACACATTACATGATTCACACACAAGCCAACACATAGGGGAGAATAACCTTAGTCTAAGGCACTCTTTAGAGTATTGTTTATGTAGGAAACATACTTTGACATTGGGGTAATTGGGGTCATCTCAATATTATATGCCAACTAACCCATTTTTTCTCGAGATCACATTGAAGATGGAAAGCTAGGGTTTTACCATTTTATAAGGAGTGATAATCTGTGACCCAAATAAAATTCACTAGAGAAAAGGTGAATCCAAATCATAAGCATCTAGGTGGTCACATCCTTTTTCTCTATATATTATATACATGAAATTAGTGTTAGATTCAAAAAATAACATCAATGCAACTATCTAAGGCTGATGCAATTATCTAGATAGATAGAGGCACTAGATTTAGAAGCTAACAACTATTCCATAACTATCTTCCCACCTACTTTCAACATATTCCAGATCTAGAACTGAATTATCATTAGAATAAGCTAATTACTTTTATTCTTTGTCATTTATATATCTAGCATAGTTGTACCTTTCATATTTAGACTATCTCAACATAATAAATTCAATACATGATTTTATCTAAGTTTAACACTTAATTGGCTTGCTATATATTTGATTATCACCCCTATGCCATTTCATTTTTATATTCTTAACCCTAAGCTTAAATTGAAATTCCCCCCAACAACATTTAATTTTAGGTTAAACATTTGGTGAATCTAAGCTTTGAACATCACTATTGCATAAGTATTATCTTGTATATGTTTATCTCCCACCTTGTCCTAATATTTGTGTTATTTTTTTCTTTTATAATGGATGATATGTATTGCTTTGATGATTATGACTATGAAACCCTTTAAAAATATCTCTAAGGAGGGATTCAAATACATTACTCTTGCATTCCTCCTAGTGATAAGGAAAATAATGTAAAAGCTTTGAATGGTGGTAACTACTATCCCTCTAATTAGGTCCATTCTCCCATCCTTTCAATACATGATGTGATACATCCCAAAGAGGATCCAAAACATGTTTCCTTTCCTTCTATACCAAAATTGATCCCCCATGGAGATAAGATACTTTCATTTGATCGTGACAATTTATTTTAACTCCATAAGGAATCATGGAGGATTTGTAAATCATTAATAAAAGGGATGTTACTTCAAGTTCATTGATCAAAATCCATCCTATTCCTACATTTATAAATAATATTCCCCTTATTAAGGGTGATAATCCTTCTTGGCCTTCATTTGATATTCATTTTTTTTGAAAGGTTAACCAAGAAATTATGGCATCCCTACCAAGTCATATTAAGCCTTCAAGAAAAAGAAAACATCCCACATCTATAGTACAAGATAATATTAATGCTCCAAATAAAAAGCATGTACCAATGTTAATCAAGGTGTCTCAACCAAAGGAGGTCACTTTAACAATGCTTCCTCAAGCTCCACTTGCTATATATTTATAAAAGGTACATTAGTCAAGTTCTAAAAACATTCCAAGATCTTAAAATAATACACCAAGGGTACCAAAACTCAAATATCCATTACCATTACCAAAGTACCCAAAATTCAAGGATTAAGAACTTGCAATTATTTTATATGAGGATGATGATACTCATATGCCTATATTCAAAATATGTAGTGGTTTAGAAAAAATGATAACACCTATGCCATACACCACCATCCCCATGGAATATTTTATGTCTTTGATGAGCACTATTGGGAACCTTAAAAAATGGTTTCTATACTTCAAACAAAAGTGGACTTCTATAATACAAATGCACAAATTACCTCATTCAATAATCAACCTCTTGCACAATGTATACTTATATCCTTATCCACTTGGTTTTCAATAACCACATTTACCTGTCTTCGAGCACCATAAGGATCCACTTAAACACATGATAAATTATGTACATCCTTTTGGTCAATGGGAAAATGATGAAAAACTATTATTAAAGGTATTATATATGAGAATTTTTGATGAGGCTCATAATTGGATCTATAGCTTACCAAAAGGGTTCCTTAACCACTTTTTCAAACTTGGAAGATGTTTTCTTCATGTATTTCAATATTCAAAAGGTGCCAAAACTTACATTAGAACATGTACATAAATTCAAACAATGTGATGATGATTTCCTATGAACTTGTTTGGACTTTAGCAAGCCAATCTACTATAGTAATTGTTTCACCTTTTGGTATGGTTGGGGTGATTAAATCATTCAATATTTTTTAAGTTTTTATTTTGGACATTATCATACAAAATCACCAAGTTATAAGTATCATTGGATTGCTCAATTGAGCTAATATCAACTGCCAGGTGGCAACTCGCTTTTACTCCAAAGTTGGGGGCATATTCCTCTCTCTCTCTCTCTCTCTCTCTCTCTCTCTCTCTCTCTCTCTCTCTCTCTCTCTCTCTCTCTCTCTCTCTCTCTCTCTCTCTCTCCCTTGTAAATATGCACTTTAAAAATTTATCTATATTTATCTTAATCTTAGTTTCAAAGCCTTACAATGATACATCTTTTGTAAAAATAACTTTCCAATAAGTAAGGCAATTACATTGACATACAAGTGTACTCCCAAACCTTAATATTTTAATTTCCATCTATTTCAATTACTTTTAACCCAAATTATATGCACTAATTTTATGCTTTACATGCTCTTGATTGAAGTTCAGTCACCAACAAAGCACTAAAATTTAACTCAAGAAAATACAAGGTATATAGACACACCAAGGTACATATTACTTTCCTTTAAACTAAAAATTTCATTAATATATTAAAGGGTGGAGAAAATGTAGATGATATTTTGTGATTATGTAGCACCTCAATCTTGTACACTTGAAAAACTCAAACCTTAGTCATTCCTCTTAGTTATACACTCTCCTTATTTCTGAAAGCCTTACACCTACTCTATTTTGTGCCTCTTGGCCTATCTCTTAGTCTGAATATTCTTATATTGATGACACAAACATTATGTCTTTTTTAAAATACTTAAAATGTACTTATCTTACACCTCTACAAGTTATGATCGTGTACCTATTTTACTACTCCCTAGACATTAACATCCAGGACAAATAATAACGCCAACATTATTATCCTATTGTTATAGCTCAAATTTGTACCCTTAAGAGGGTGATTCAATCCCTATCAACTTTATATATGCAACATGATTTGTCCTAGGCTATGGATGACCTTAAGGTATGTTGATGATTAAAATTATTACGTCAATGAATCATCCTTTTTACCTATTATGAAGATTAAAGCATAATCATATCAGTTTAATAGTTTTTGGTCTAAAAGATCATAAGAGATCTAGAAGATGTGTAAAGGGGGTTTTAAATGATCTAGTATAATAACAAGTATGAAAAATACTCAACAATACTCCATTATTAATTTAGAAATCACATATTCTCTTTGAAAGAAGGAAATACATGTGATTATGTAATCAATCCTATCCGACAAAGAAGATCTATGAACTAGATAAACTCTTAAAGGAAAGATTTTTGTTCCTTATGAATATTTATGATTTAACAAATGATAAAGTATATTTATTCTTGACTCAAAAGAGATCCAGTGAAAAGAAATTAAAATATCATAAAGATAAGAACAAAAGATTACAATAAAAACTAAAGAAAGAGATGGATATAACAACAAACATTATTAAAGAGATATCTAATAAACTAAATCTAATAAAGAAAAGAAAAAAAAAATGAAATAGGAAAATAGAATTAATCTAATGAATAAAATAAATCTATCATTAAAATCAAGTCATAATAAACCTGAAGAAAAAATCCAATAAACTTAATTTAAACTAAAGACAAAATAAAAGAAGGAAAAACTAGGTCTACTTCAAAGACTAAAGGTTGATTAAGAAAACAAAGATATTAATTAAATAACTTAAGTTAATTGAATTCAAATAATTAAAACTAGAAACTAAAATAAAATAAAATAAAATAATCTAACTCCAAAATTTATCAAAGAAACTAACTAATATTCAAACTATTCTTAATTAAACAAACTAATTAAACTAATACCTAAATTAAAAATAAACAAAAGAGAAAATAAATTAAAAATCAAATAAAGACTTTATGAGATTTTGAAGAAAGAGTCATATTAATAAGTAAATCAAAATTTATTGGGAAACATCATTTGTGATACAAAGTATTTAACATGACAACTAGTACAATATGAATTGATCAAAAAAATATGTCACACACAGTGAAGTGTTCATCAATATTCAGGTCAAGTAGTCAAATTTTCCTCATATGATTGAAAATATACAATCATAATAAGATATTAAACTTATCATTCCTTAGATAATTAGTATATAAATTTAACAAAGAAACTTAGATATACATGTACTTGTTAAGCAAGTTACTTAACCATTAGAGAAAGTGTCCTTGATCTATCTACAAGAGTTATTTATCTCAGAGATATTACACAAAAAGAAGTATGAAGATGAACTTGAAGCAAATCAAAGTTTTCAAAAATACATGTGTAATGTTCCTCCCTTTTCTATGTCACTTTGATCTTCTTTTATAATCAATTCCTTGAGGAATAAGTTATAATTGAGTTTAATTAGTCATTGGTTATAACTTAATTGAATTTAATTAATTCAATTAGATTTCAACTATCACTTAACTCATTTAGAGTTTTTAAATGAGTCTTAAGATCAAATTTTAAAATAATAAATCAAGGAGACTGACTCTAATTGGGTGGGGGGGACCTAGATATTATAATCACCTAAATAAAAAAAATTATACAAAATATCTAAAACAACATAAGTTATTAAATGAAAAATATCACATCTAACATTTTATCCATATGTATTATATATAAGTTTAAATATCCATATCAAAATATACTATCTAAAAATGTCTTAAACCATGAAACCACTGTCAATTTTTTTTTTTTTAAAAGTATATGAAAAGTATGAAATAGTAGTAGAATATCCCTGAACACTTTTACTCATCTAAATCTATCAACATTTTAATAAGTTGATAAACCTCATCAGTTATGAATTTAGTGTAACTCATAGTAGTTGCTAAGAACTTGATCAACTTAACTGCATTTTCATCTTCTTTGTCATCTACCTCCAACTTAACTTTTATTACCATCCTATTGACTATTGGTGATGCTGAAGGGATGGTTTCTTTCCTTTTCCAGTTCAATGGTACCGTTCTCTCTTCTTCTAAATAATGATGAATAAAATGTAAAAAGTAAAATCTAGATCAAGTTACATATGGAGTATCATGTTCAAAAGATGTAATTTTGAGATTCAAAGGCACTAAAGCATGAGAGTGTAACTTAGAATTTTTTTGTATGTAAATCATTTTTAGGTAATTGATCATTCTGATGAGGAAAATGACAAGAAGCTAAATTGTTTTTTAATTGTAAAGTAGTTTGTAGTCTTTGAGAACCACTTGAATTTCCATGTCCATGTGGATGGTTTCTCCAATAAGTTCTTTTCAAACCTCCATTTCCTCTAGCATTTATAAGGTTAAATGTCAAGGCTTCAATAACATTCTAGAAAGTAGGATTAGATGCATCAAAGTAGATTGACATACAAGTTCCCCTATTGAGAGGTCTTGATAAATTCCTACCCAACCTCCTACCAAAAGATAAATGACCTCTAGTCACAAAACTATGGAAAAATGATTTTTCTCTATTCTCAGGTCGATATGTTCTCCATGCATTTCTTTGGTCATTATTTAAATTTTGGGGTGTCCACCCTAAAATTATGAAATACAAAACAAATCAACTAAATCTCTTTGGAGACCACACATCAAAATATACAACCCCATACATTTAATGTTTGAAAAAAATATATATAAATTTTAGTAAAGATTGAAATTTGAAAAATATTTATATCATCAAAACAAGGCACAATCTGATAAAAACTAAAATCAACACTCACAAAAATCCATCCACTGTTATCAAAATATCAAATGATAAAAATATAAATTTATTTTATAAAATTTATAGAAGTGACTGTCCTTCAAAATTTCAAAACCTCTAAAATACAATTTTCTCATCTTTTAAGAAAACATAAAAATTTCACTTCCACATACTACGGTCTAAATTTTTTTAACACAACCTATATATCAGTGATAGAGAAAATAATAAAGTTACTCAAGATGAGAATGATATTACCAAATATCATTTTCTTAAACCATGTGGTGAAGATAAAACTATTTTTGAAACTTGATACCAAACCTTCTGTATACTTCATATATCTAAACTTCCAGCAAAGATTGTCTTCAACAAAAAATTAGAGATTTATATCTTACTTCAAAATCCAAGAAAATAAAATGGAAAACCAACATTTTGTATGAAATTTGTATTTGAATGCTAACTGATTCCAACATTCTTATCAACAATCTATGACAAAAGTCACATATTTTGAAGGCATTCTCTTCTTATTTATTCATACAAAAAAGAATAATACTTCTTCAATGAAGCTCAAATGCAAAATATACCCAAGAAATTCTGTATTAATCATATCCTATGATTTTGAAATAACTTGTGCTTAGACCAAAACCATTATATGGCAAAATGCATGCAAAATTTCTAAATGTTCTTCATAAAAACTAAAATGTTCTAAAAAACTCTCAAATGTTTTACTTAAACCCACATCAAACAATTTATATCTTCCATAATCACTTCATAATTAATTATTTCAAATAGTTTGTCAAGAATAAATAACATACAAACACAATTTCATTTCACAGAATAAAACCTATATATACTGCATGCTTCAAATATCATTATTCAGTGAATGTTTTTTTTTAAAATGTACAATAAGATCTGTATTATTCTTTATTAAATAAAATTAAACACTTGCATGCAAAACCAACTGAAGTTTCTCTGTGCATTCTATAAATAAATTAAACCATTAAACTAGCCTCTATCAAACTCATAAATTTCATAACCCACTCTAGTTGAGATTTCATAATACTTCATACTTTTTTATTCTCATGAAAATGAAACAAAATCCATACCTCACCTACAGATTGTTTGACAAACTTTCAAATTTTCTCCTCAACTCCAAAGCTTCACTTTTACAATGAATTTGTCAAAGAATGACAAATAATAGAATGAGATTTACGAAAATAATTATGTATTAGACCAATATTTAATGGCAACTTGTCAATATTTATCTATGGCTCAACCAAAATTTTAAGAATTTTAACAAAATTAGTCATGACCAAAGTTGCCACTAATCTACCACAAAAATCTTGATTCGATGCATAGTACACAAGATTTAAATGCAAAATATTATGGGTACATAAAATAGATCCCAAAATATATGCCAAATCCTAAGCACATTAAAACCACATAAATTGCCACTTAAGGATCACTTAACCAAACTTTGAACTCATAATCAAAACCAACTCAAGTAAACATTCCACCACCTTCACATTTATCAAAATATCTATGTAAGTCAATCAACTCATCATAACAATCGTCAATGTAAAGAACATCTGACCCTTATAATAATTAAATACCTTCTTATTGTTCATATATTTATGACCTTCGATCCCTATGTCATGATGCAAAAATACTCATGTCAAAGTATTTACGGTCTTTAAGTTTTTATAAGACTTTTATAAATATTTAAGTTTCAAAATAATAATAATAGCACCTATATATATTTCTCTAAATAAACCATTAGATTTAAAAATATCTATTTTAACTTATGATCTTATAAATATCATCCATTCAACAATGATCAAGTGAAACAAACTGAGCACATTTACATTCAACCTTTAATCACAAATGTTAATTATTTGATGAACTTATGTATCACACAAGATTTTAAATTTGATCATTAACTGATACTCATGAAGAATGAATTATGTTAATATAGATATAATAAATATTTTAATTGAATTCATTAAATGATTTTGAAACCACTTTTTAATGTAGAGTAATAATTTCACCAAAAACAAAGTCATAATAAACATTTAAACATAAAATGCATATTCAAATGACATAATGAACTAAGACCCCCAACTTGCAGTTTTAAATGTTACAATAATGTTGTCACTATGATAAAATATTTTTAAAGTACATTTTTGGGGAAATAAAATGAAGGGTGTCTAAAATAGGCTCAACAAGGTGGACCAAATCTCTAGGTTATAGGTCTAGCTCCCCTTGATGTATCAGTTAGGATTGTTACTACTAGTTGCTTGGCAAAGGTAAAAGGAGAGAAAATACATGAAATAAGCCTACTATAAGGAAGTTATACACCAAAAAAACACCATTAAATTGAATATCATGCACTTTAAGGATAAATATTAGGCTTGAATCTGATTACACTTCTCAAAACAATGACCTTAAAGCATGAATGATTCAACATAGAGGTCTTTGAGAATGCATTGAATGAGAGGGTTAGTCAAGAGGTTTAAACAAGGAAAAAATGACTAAAATTACACTTTCAAACCATGAAAAATAACATCAAACTCACCATGTGACTTGTAATAATATAATCCATTTGAAAATAAGTAGGAGAGAACAAATGAGAGAGAGTACAAACACCACTATTAACATTCATAAACCATCACACTAGTACACAAGTTACAAGCATGTGAGGAAATAAAAATAATATTAATTCATTGTTCCAAGGCATAGTATAAGAGTTCATTTGAGTAGGGATTTTCTATACTCAACAAAATGATCTATACATAGACAATTAAGGTTGAATTTATAGAGAAGTGAGAGTAGAAGAGAGAGGGGAGTAGAAGTGAGCCATGACATGTGTCAAGTGAGAGTTAAAATCAAGAAAGGAGTTAGAGAATAGTTTCATCAGTCACAAAGGAAAATGTTTCTCTCTTTAAGATGATTTTTCCTCCAAATGGAATAGAAGTCTTCATATTTGCGTGGCACCTTGATCTTCCTCTTCAAAACTACCCTTCTCTTGGCTTGTGCGGTGACAAGTGGCATACTTGATCATCAAGTCATGTTGAATTAAATTATTTATATACTATTTGAAATATTTCACTTTCTTAGGATCTCCTCATATTGACATTGAAAGGATAATCATCTCTTTTAGGTGTCTTGAATCCCAATTGGCCTTATTACACCTTTCCTTTCCCAAATGGCTGAAAACTTGATTTTGTATTTATGAGTATAATATATATTCATAGATAGAATATATCAATCATATTAGACTTGAATCAATCCCTTTTAATTCATTAAACACTCACAAAGATCTCATTTTACACCTAAAGCTCTCACTAGCCTTCAATTCCTTATAGCCATGAAAACATGAAAAGCTCCTTATGTGGGATAATGTATGAATGATATTGGAAAAATGGTCATATTTTTGAGTACCCAGTATGCCCTTATATATTTTTACCAAATTTTATGACTTGACATTGAGTGGAAGTATGCTTATTCTACCTTTTTATCTCTTCAATTAGGCCTTTAGGCCTAGAAACTAAGTTTTGGCACAAATTAACTCCCACACATGTGAAACTCAATAAAAGTGTTTGATTAAATTTACCCATCCCTTGAACATGCTCCATTCCAAATTTTAGTTTTTGAGACCTTGTATTGATGTGTGAACCATGAAATGGCTAAAATCATAGCGTAGGTGCTCGAATAGGCTTGAGAGGCATTTGAAGTGGTTTTTCATGAAATTTTAAAGTTACAAATATTTATAATTACCTGATAATATTTTTAACACCATGGAACAATCAGATATGTTGAGAAAAATCTTTCCAAGAATACTCAATAAGCCTATAGCTAGGCTTCTGGGCTAGCAAATAGTGCATTTCCTCCTTTATTGACCTAAATTGGTAACTTAAATGGTTTATAAGTCACATTAAGATACATGTAAACTTTTTTATAAGATCATGGAATTTATTCCTTGTCTTTATAATCCTATGTACTTAATTTGGAAGCTTGTCACAACCCTACATACTCAACATTAGACCTACAACCATGTATTTAAGCCTATTTTGTTTAGTGTTCACACGTGCCAACCAAAGGTTTAAAAATGTGTCCATGAGATATATTAAGGTAATAAAAGTCATTTTAATACTATAAATTTCCATTATAAGTCACTTGAGTGTTTTCTCTCTCATTAGGTTATTAGAGTTTTCCTTGCCAGCCTGTGAGTACCTTGCACTCTTAAGGATTTTTCATAGAGCTTAGGCTATGGATGAACATCCAAATGCCATGAATTTTTGTTAAATAATGGTGTATTATTATACATAAAATATTAATCCACAATTCATACTCTCCTAAAATATATGAGCAGTTTTATGAAACTCTTGGGCTAGGCAGGCTGGATTGTGAAGACCGAGGGAGAGATTAGGCCTAAAAATGCTATTTTAAAGTTTTATTTGAGATAAAAATGAATTATTTAGGTCTATATCACCTATAAATATATATTAAAATGATTTACCAATGAATTTATCTCCTTAAGAGTCTTTATGTTTGGTTTAGATTATGCCCAAGGTTTATAGACCAATTGACTAGTTTGACCCTAGAAGCCTTATAAAGGTATCTATTATTCATATAATATTCAATCAAAAAAACCTACATAATAAGTATACACATAGGGTTGTGTGTGTAGGTTAGCCTATTTGGTCTAATTAGATCTCTTGGTTGTAGGCTTTCAAATTGAGAATATTTGATTTTGTTTGTTAATCAAGCAATGATTTGAATTATATACCCTATAATCACATCTCCTTATAAATATTAATACCTCTTGGTTCCTTAAGAGCTTGAAAATTCACTCTTTATACCTCATGATCTCCATATCATTATCCTCTTAGCAAGCTTGTAGGTGTGTTTGGGCTTGTTAACTATCAGGGATGAAGAATGATTCTTCATTGGCATATATTATCTTTGTCATGACCACTACATATCTTAAAATTTTCTACACATAGGTCCCACATCTATATTATCTCTTGTAATTCATTCATTTAAGTAAGAGTTATTATGTTTCAAGTGGAAAAGGGACCTACAAGTCTGCAGACTTGAAGCTCTATTTTTCCTTCATTTTAACCTCCTTGTGTTACATCTCAATTCCTCTCTAGGAAAACCTAATATATTATCCATGGATATCTATAGTTTATAAGTTTGGATTTATCTATTTTTAACTAAGCTTTGATATATGTTGTTTTGGGATATTAGGGTATTGCTTAAATTACATGATTACATTGTTACGAGATAACTATAGTATATATGTTTACATTATGGACATGTTGATTTGTTATTTTATTGATATTTTATGATTCATGTATATCATGTTGATATGTTTCAACTACCTACTTGGTGTGAGGTTGACGCAATAAAACTCATCCCTCAGAGCATGATGGAGGGGTAACATCATCAGAGAAGGTGACGTAGATGGAAATGTTAGAGGATGATAGAAAAAATTGATAGAACCTTAAATACACCATATAAATAATTCATATTATGTGCATCATGGAATTGTTAGCGTAGTATTTTTTAGATGCTACTTGCATTTAGATAGTCATTTGCACATGATTTAATAGTTTGCATGTATGATTATTAAATGATGTTGGAGATGTGATTTTCGTAATTATAGTTAAATTTATATTTATTGATTGATCTATCATTAAAATATTAAATCATTTAGATATGCTAATTAAGTTAGAGAGTTTACAAATTTTCTATTGAGAGGAAAAAATGGAAAAAGAAAATTAAAAAAATTGATAAAAATAAATAAAAAGAAGGAAAGGTATAAATTTAAAATAAATAAAGATATTAATAAAATGATGATAAAAAAATTAAAAAATAATAAAATAAAATAAAAAGAGTAGGAGGAAAGGCAATAGAAGGAAGGCATAATACAGAAGAAAAGGATGCAGTGAGAGGAGAAGAAAGATGAGCAATCCAACAAATAAATATCAAGAAATCTAGGTAGGTGGTGCTATCAAACCTTTCATGAATTTTTTGTGTGTAAATATTTTTATTGTTGTCCTTTTTAATAACACCCTAATCTCATTATAACACTTTGAGTATATACAACGAACATACATGTTCAACACTAGTGCAAATTGGATATATACTTGAATAAGCATTGTTATATAACCATAGCCATATATTTATACAATGGAATCAGTGACTTTATTTTTGGAATTATTAATCTATATCTATATATCAAATTGTTGATTAGTATGCAACGATCCATATATTGTGTTTATACAACTTATAGCGTGTTTATTGTTAACATATGTACATAGCATGTAACATATAGCATATTTATGGTTAACATATGTAGATAACATGTAACATATATAATACCATTGAATACAATGAATTATATCTACATGGGAAACATGTTAACATATATAATAATAGTAGGTTCAACTCATTCAGTAAACTGGCCATAATACCAAGACATGAGTTATATGTTAGCTACATTTAATATAATTAAAACATTTAGAGGGAATACATAATTTTTTTTTGATAAAAACAAGCTTGTAATATCAAACCCAATCGATAATTATGATTAGTAATGCTAGTTATGTGGGATACTACATATGATATTTAGCAGAACTTTAACAATGATTCAATATAAATTAGGGCCATCAATAGAAACCAGGCCTATAGGAAGAGACCCAATTGCGAATTATGGTTAACAATGATAGTTTGGAGGTAGCACGAGTGTTCTAATTAATACTTGAACTTAAAATTAGAAATAATGTAAGATTATTGGGATTTTACTATTCTCAAGGTTAGGTTGATTATTCCATTTAAGTGCAATTTATGGGTCTTTGAGATCACCAGTTTGTTATCCCTACTATAAAATTTGCCTATAACTAAGCTCAACATGGTCATATTACTTCTTTTTCTAGGTAATAAACTAAAAATTAATTATATGTTGCCTAGATACAAGTATGATGAACATGATTCAGTCTTTACCTCAGCTACATATATGAAACATAGAAAGAGTAAAAGTCCATAAAAAACATTGCATTTTCTAATTAACAGCCTGCTTGATCATCGTAGATGAGTAAAGAGATGAGCTACGACTATGGCTATATACCCACTAGATAAATAGGTACTTTTATAAATACCAGTAAAAGCCAGGTTATTCATTTATCTAATTAGCTTATAGATTTACTATTTTCATATATATCACTTTATGTTTAGGAATTAAGTATGAATATGACATATAGATGCATGTTGTGTATAAAATGAATCTAGTCCATATATACGATACATCTATAAGCTAGACTTAAGGGTCAAATAGATAAGTATGTTTGTGTTTAAATGTGACATACCAAGAATGCATTATTAGATTCTTTTTCTAAGTAACTGCTTCTTGAAGGTATGATCTTATCTATATAAAGAATGTGCAAATTAGTGTCTTACATTGTGTAAACTCAATGAAGTGTGATAAGTGTTGAATATATCGTTATCTCATTAAAACGATAATATAATTACTTGTTTGACTAGTTAGTTATGTGGTAGACATAAGGGTAGATATATTCAACTAGCTCATCAAATATATTGTGCTACTAGATGACTTTATTTGATGTATCAAATATTACTAAATATATTGTGTATTATATATTTAGTCTAAATATGTGAACTATATCTTTTCATAAACTATAAGATTATTCTATGAGGTATCAGGGTAAAGCATCATTATATTATTACTCTAGTGTGCTAAAATGATATTCATGATGAGGTATTGAAGTAAACTATTTTTATGGCATTATAATTGAATATAATCTACCTGTATTAAGATGTTTAAGGAATACAAATTTATATATGTCTTTAATTTTTCAAGGTGAAAACCCATTTAGTTAGGGATAAAAATGATGGGGAAGTATTACATTGTTGAATCTCTTATCTTATAAAAGATTGCCAATGTATATTGTGAACAAGAATGCTATAACATATGTGGAAATCATATGAAACTATTATCTATAATGTTATATGGTTGTCGATGTTTACATTTTTATTTATATCGTTAGGTACTTGTGATGCAATACATAGTACGAATATAGTTAATGTGTATAAGGGTGTATGTATAAGAAACATATCTACACATAGATTTAAGTATGCAACATAAGTACATAATATAAATAGCTATGTTGGGTCATATGCCTAAGCTTATAGATAAAAGTTTATTTTTATCTAATCATCAGATGTCTAAGGGTTCAAAACTATAACCATATTAAAATAATCTTCTATAAAATGGAACAAGATGTTTAAATGAATGTTATAATGGGTTTATGAGTTCTTTGTTTCTCTACAAATATTATGACTGAGTGTTAGTTATATATATATAGCATTAAATGCTTGTGTGTGGTATATATTATGAAAGTGTTAATATGTATAAGTGTTTTGCTATAGTTAGCATATAATAGTGCATCATGATGTATGCTTATAAGTTATAGTAGTATGCAATTCAACCATAGGGTATACCTAGGTGGTATAAACCTATACTTGCTTGATTATTATTTATGATTATGGGTAGATTATTTCTTAAAATTATAAGACTAGTTATTTGTAGTTATGTATTTGTGTCTATAAATAAAAAACTATGATATTATGGAATGTCAAAGAGTTCTACAGTATAAATGTATGTTATATTTGATTGGTACATACTGTAATTGATATGTCTAGACTCACACCTATGTTTGACTGATTAAATATATGTGTGTTGGTTATTACTATGAATAACATGTTTTATGATAGTTAGTAGGACTTTATTTATGTGTGCATACAAATTTTGAGAGTTTAATGAATGCTAGGATAGAATATTATGTGTTTCATGAAAACTATGACTTGATTTGTTATATCTATTTGCTTGAATAGAAGCTTATACCTATATGTATTTAAGACTACTTTATATCATTGATTGTGAAAAATTAGTAGTTATGTATTAGAATACTAGACTATGGTAATATGAGTTATCATATGGTGTAGTATTTTTGAAAACTAATTGTGATAATTAGAATCTACAGTTAAATGTGTATTTTATTTGAATGATATAAACTATTATCATTATTTCTAGTATGGGATAGATAATAATTTAAGATTCATTCATATATTTGATAGAATAAATTTATGCTTTGATTACTCCTATGTTTAGCATGTTATGTGATATGCTTTCTAGTAGGATGTAAATTGTATGAATCTTGTGGTTAAATTATGTTTGACCTATCTCGCATTGTTGATATTGATTAAGAAGTGAGATGAACTTCACTAGCTTACTATCATACAATGCCAGATGAAGGCAATCTAATCAAGTGGTGTGTATAAATTTGATTGATCTATATATCATTATTATTTATTAAATGTAAAACTTTGGCCAAAGTATGTTTAGTGAGACGTTATCATTTAATGAGTATGGTTTACATGTTTGTATGATATTTTGTAATAAAATGGGTTTTCTATGATACACTGCATGTTTAGTTTAAAAACCATACAACACACAGGTACTTTTTTATCTATATAAATTGCTACATTGTCACTATCTACTCATCCATAAAGAGAGGGTCATTCCCTTATGGGATTAGTGTGAGGGATCATTGATCCATGGTTGGTGTGGAAAATCACTCGAATGATGCTCTCCATCCCTACAATAGTACAACTATTGAGATGACACTTGATATTTCCATATATACTAGAGAGTCCAACGAACTCATGCTCTAGGGAGCCATGTGTCTTATTTATATACATTGTATTATATTTATTATTGGAAACATCATCATGAAGATTTGTAATTAACTATTCACTATGCACTGTACCAATAAGGGTTGGCTATTTATAATTACTTCCTATGATTATATTATGAAGTTTTTTCATATATAGATAGTGATCAGTAACTGTTAGATGTCATGTATTTATTTATATTTATCACTATTAAGGTATTTTATATTATCATTGTTTAGATTCTTATGGTGTAATCTATTTATAATATATATGTTTAATTAAAAAAAAATCATGTATCTCTAGGTGGAACCCAATTGGATTGTTACATATGGTATCAGAGCTGTGGCTCGAACTCTAGGACCTAATGAGTCAATTATCATTTTTTTATCCTTCTATTTATCAAAAAGGATAATACTTTATCTAATTTTGTGAAGTTATACCATGAGAAGTGGTGAACCTTGAATTTATATTGGTTCTAGATTAATATCTACAAGTTAATTATAATCATTATGTTACTATATACCTTTAATTAGACTAATATTATTTTCTTTTTGAAGCATGCTATTTTGAAAATATGTTTGCATACGTTCATCGAGAGCGAGTCAAGTATAAGATGTGCAGAACATCTTAGTAGTATAAAAGGGTTGAGATAAACTTTTAACATGTTATGTACTATCTAAGCAAGCAAGGAGACATTGTCTCACTTGTTTATTTTATAAGGTTGTAAGGATGGTGTGATCTTTGACCTTTGTATGTTATGATAATTTTAGAATTATTTTCTCTTAACTATGAATATAACACTATAGGTTAAGCTATGAAATTTAATACTAGTTATGTTTGACTAGTGGCAACTTAATACAATTACAAAATTATTATATAATTTTTTTTGTATGTATGTTGGTACATCTAGAATTACTTAGCATTTATTATTGCTTTTTATGATTTATTAGTATAGAATTGTGATTCATTGAACCTTGTGCATATTTTGGAAATCATTAGGTCATGGAGACCTAAGGGAAGAGTGATGAATTAGGAACATGAGTACTAGGAGATAGAGGTGAGTCCCACTTAGCCTCACATTAGCTCGATAGTTACTGAGTTTGGATTCAACAAATAGACTTGTCGAATCTAGGATTTGAAACATGGACTCGTCAAATTCAGTTGTATGGCCATATGAATGTATACTATGGAATGTTTATTATTTAATTTTGTATACATTGGAAATTTAATATTTATACTTCTTATTCATCATCATACTTATTAGGAACTCCATGGAATAGTGATAGTATTGACATGTCATATTTATCAAGAGATATGTGGAGTAATGATAGTATTAACTTATACACATCATTCTTGCCAAGTTTTCTTAATAATTTTCTCTGAAATGAGAAATACATTCTCTATGTTAGAGATATGTGCAAAAGAGAATGAATTTTTTTTTGAAACTCTCCCTGGCCATTTTTTTAGCTTTTATGATGATCTCATGTGTTTTTAGGAAGTCAATAAAACTTTTACTGGGTTATGTAGAGGCTTATCTTGTAGTTCTAGACCTTGGGGTAGTCATGATAGAACCAATCAATGTGACATATGAAAATATTTTTTGCATAATAGGGAAATGTCATAGAATAGGGTCTTGTGGGACTAATACTATGAGAATAGTACTTCTTAAGAGAACTATGAGGATTTTTATAGGTGAATTTTGCATTTATTACCTAATTTAATACTATTATACCATGCTATTTTTTTGTTGGGTAATGTTTTAATTCAAAATTTATGTTTGAATAAGAGTCATTCAAGATAATGACTAGTTTTAGGGAGGAAGGATGTTATATCTTAATTCCTTGATAGACAAACCTACTAGATTATCCATGGATATTTATAGTTGATAAATTTGGATTTGGCTATTTTTAACTAAACTTTCATATATGTTTTAGATTACGGTAAAAGCAAGTTTTGAAGGGACCCCAAAACCCTTTAATAGAATCAAAAAAGATAAAACATTAACCACCACCAGGAACAACAATCCTGAAACCTACTGAAGAGCAGCATCAAAATCAAGTTTTATAGGGATCTGAAACCACAAACATAATCCAATAAAAGTACCTAGGTTTTAAAAGGACCTGGAACCTCAAATAAAGTTTTTAGACCAAGAACCAAGAAATAGGACCAAAAAAAAGAACCAGTTACATCAACCAGCAATAAGGACCTGAATAGGAACAAAACCAACAAAGAAGAAGCTAGGCTTCTATTTCAATTCCGTGATCATCTTAATAGCCTCCTTCCCAATCGTAGCAGTATCCTGGATGGAGTTAGCAGGCAAAGTAGCAGCAGCTTGCAAGGCTTTCTTCCTCGAGCTCTGCCTTGTCCTCTTACTTGGACCCTCCAAAGATATTGTTTCTTCATTTGCTCTTTTGCCAAGGCTAGCTGCAGCAGCACAGATGCTTGATGTTACCTGCTCCATTTTTGTTCTACTTTCCTTGATGAGCATTCTAAGATTATGCTCATAATCTTTAAGTTTTTCTAGGATATCTCTCATTTGCACCTCCAAGCGGTTGATTATGGTCCAATCAACATCCTGATTGTGTTGCATTGTTTCCACTTTCTTCTTCAACCCCATTATTTCATTATAGATCCAAGAATCAAATTGGAGAATAGAGTCGGCCTTGAATTTGGCAGAATGTAGGAAGGAAAGCTTGGTTTCCTTCTGCAGAGAGTCACAAATGTCTTCTGCAATCTCATGTGGAGGGGAATCAACCTTTTCAACTTGTTCCTCTCTATCCATCAGTTCCTCCTCTCTAATCTCAATAGGGTCTTCATGTTTTACAAGGTCCTCCTTTTCTTATCCCCCAGTCTCCTTAGCAAGAGTAGAAGCCAAAACCATGTGATCTTCCTCTCTCATAAAAACCGGATCATCAGTTAAGATATCTTTATCTTTAACAGATTCCCCAGACACAGTCTGATTACCCTCATTGTCAGAAATGCTCTATTCTGAGTTTCCCTCAATTGTATCCTCTTCATTTCCTTTCTCAAATTTTCCTTTAGTTTTTGGATATCCATCCAAATTGGAGCTGAACTCCCCAACATCCGTCCCTTCCTCTTCCTTCGAGACATCCTTCTCAGAGCTTTTAGAATTCTCTGACTCAAAATACTCTTCTACAATTTGTTTTTGAGAACTAGAGGGTTTTGGTTTTACCTTTTCTATCCCTTTAATATTCTCATCCTTATTACACTTTGTGGACTGAGAACCCTTATGTTTGTTAGAAGGAGTTGAAGCTATAGATTTATTTTTACAAAAACCCTCTATGAGAAGTATCAGACCTTCATGTAAAAGGGGGCGAGACTCCTTCTTCCTATGGGCATACAAGCTTTGAAGCAACAAAAAACGTAGATAGAAAGGGAAAGAAATTCTATCCTTGTGCCTAAAGTGGTTGAGAAAAACAAAATGAAATTTGTGAACTCTTTTATTCCTACCATCAAGGATAAAGTACTCACAGATACAACATAGCACATCTCTCCAAATTTTTTTTATCTGTTCCACATCAAATAAGTCTCCATTCTTTTCCAGTTGCTTCTCCTCTGCATCCATCTTCGAAATTTTTTTGTAGGCCGCATTGGAGATACTGGTCTATTTTGAGAACTTAATACCACCCATGGGAAGCCCCATGACCTCAGCAATGAAGTCCTCAGTAAGCTTCACAGTGACTCCATGGAGAGTAACTCTGTCATCAACCCAATTTTTAAAGAAGGCGGTAGTGACATGGGGTTTAAAGCCATGCAAATGCTCCAGATAACTAACCACCTTCCCTTTCTATAGAATCTTCCATACATCCTATTTAGCCTTTTAGTCATCACATTTTTTGGGCTCTTTCTTCCGCAGTTCACCCCTCATATTGCAAAACAAACAAAAAACTAGAAGCACCCAAACACAGAAGGCAAAATTTTTGAAATGGACCCAGTTATTTATTACTTGAAATGGAGTTCACCTTTTTGATGACACATGCAGCAACCACATTACATTCTCATGAATGTACCTCATTCGAGACGGTAATCTGACAGCTATAAGGCCACTCCACCAACTCATTAAATTGCTAATCCAAGAAAATATTTCCCACTTTGGAATGAATGGCATCATAATTAATAAGCACTTTAAGATCAACGTGCTTATTTAAATCATCAAGCCACCTCACCTTATGCCTCATATATGTTGTTATGGGATAGTAGGGTATTACTTAGATTACATGATTACATTTCTATCAGATAGCTATAGTATATATATTTGCATTATGAACATGCTGATTTTTTATTTTAGTTATATTTTATGATATATGTATATCATGTTGATGTGGTCTAACTATCTGCTTGGTGTGAGGTTGATGTAGGAGAACACATCCCTCAGATCATGATGGAGGGAGAGCATCATCGAAGAGGGTAACACATATGGAGATGTTGGAGGATGATAGAGAAATTGGATAAAAACCTACACACACCATATAAGTAATTCATATTAGATTCATCATGTAATGATTAGCATAATATGTTTTAGATGCTACTTACATTTATAAAGTCATTTGCACATGATTTGCAAGTTTG